>CAXAMN010000001.1:332763-343301 GCA_963970005.1 Durusdinium trenchii | reverse complement strand
CATTGCATTACACTACATTACATTGCATTCCATTACATTACATTACATTATGTTACGTTAACGTTACCTTACGTTAGCTTACAGTACATTACATTACGTCACGTTACGTTACATTACGTTACGTTATGTTACCTTACCTTACGTTACCTTACATTACATTACATTACATACATACACACCATATAACATAATATAACATAACATTACATTACATACGTAACATAACATAACATACATACAAACATACATCACATCACATCACATCACTTTACATTACTTTACTCTACTTACATTACATTGCATACAATTACATACCATACATACCATTCCATTCCATTCCATTCCATTACATACATACATTTGATTGAGATACGTCTAGAGTCTAGACAAGGATTGTACTGGCCTATTGGGAGTTTAAAATTCGCCCATGCTGAGATTACAAAGGTTTTATGCAGGGATTCTTTCGTACATGAATTTGAACCGTCCTTTTGGAGTAGATCGAGTATGATGATATACGTATACATATTCAAAGAAATAACTCCTAATGATTCACCGCGGGAGGACTCATTTCCTTTATTCGCTCCAACAGGCTAAGAGGGTCTGATATTTTGCGGACTCATGATCACATAATATCTGGTCTAAGAAGGACTTTGCTGACCAGAAGAATTTATTTCCATCTTGCCACTGATTTGAGAGCAATCGAGTCAAGTCACGTCTGACGGTGCCAAGCTGATACATCGCAGTCCCTTTGAAGTTGCTCAATCTGAAGGCCTTCTTGATGGCAGAGCTGGCCCGGCCCATGAGGAGGCTATCTGCGGCCAACGTCGGACATCCAGAAATCTTCCAAGCTGTTTCGAGGCCACAAAAAATATCAATGAGTATCTCTCTTTGATGGAGACAACCTGCTTGAACCCTCTCGAACTCAGCCCAAGTGGAAACAATTGCTCCTACAGTGGCTCGCGGATATAACAAGTGGTTCTGTCTGAAGATGGGTCGCGCTAGAGACCATAGTTGCACAATGTTGCATATAGTTGCCATAGTGTGTGCGTTTGCTACCCCAGTTTCTGATAATTTCTCCAAAAAAACTGCTGTATGCTGTGAGGAACTGAACACCAACAGCAACACAAACATTGCGTTGCATTCCTGAACATTGCCCTTGGCCTTCTCGTTTTCCGTATATCCTTCTGACATCTTCTGACCTCTCTTAAATACCAACAAGTCCAAGAATGCAAACAATATAAGAGACAAAGAGACACAAAGCACAACCGACATCAACCGACCAAGTGTTCCAAGGCATTGTGTCTTTTAAAAGGATACTGGGGCCTGGGGCTTCCAGTCGTCCATTCACTGGATGTTTCTTTTTTTTAAATGGTCTTAAGACCCTGACTTGGAGCAACAAAGTCACTCCACCATACCCTCTTCGCCATCTTTTCGTCCAGGCACTTCCGCCAAGTTCTTGAAAGTCAGCATCCAAGCCTATGGCGCCCACTGGCAGACCTGCCCAAATCCGGAACGGAATGCGGGGACGCCAAGCTCAAACCACGGGAGCGCGAAACTATCCGGAAAAGTCTAACGTCGACGTGTTGATGATTTTTGTGCTTGCGAAATGACAGCCGGAGTGGTTTTGGTCCGCACCTTGTTTCTGGGACTTGAAGCCGGGTGAAACGATCCAATTTCAGGTTGGATCTTCTTCTAGGCGCGGTCGCAAGACCTGATCATATGCTGACATACCGTACCAGTACCTGATTGTTCCGGATTTCCGAGCCTAAGAGCTCCGAGATGATGTTCACAAGCATCTTCTGTACAGAAGTCTCGGGTGGGCTGCAGGTCGTACTGGGCGTTGTAGGCATTAGAGGTTCTGGGAGCCTTGGGACAACGTGTCAAACCAGCGATGACAACAAGAGACTTGACATTTGACACAAAGAATACGTATTGACGTTGCATGACATTGCGACACGAGTCGCATAAGAGCTGCAGCACCTTTGTCTTTTTCCCGGGCCTTTTCAAACATCGAGGCAAGTAGAAGAAAGGCACAAGAAAGGCTGTTGCTACATGGTCGGGTGTCCTCCTTGAGTCCTTGAGCTGTTGTTATTCAACATGGTCTGACATTCCCCAAATGTTCTGAGCCGACGCCCATTCCTTTACATTCTGGCGAACATGTGAGTGATGGACAAAACATCCGGCTAGAGGGATCTCTTGATGATCATTGATGGTCCGGGTCGGCCCCCCTTCCTCTTTCCATTCTGAGCCAGCCAGCAGTCCGGGGGCGACCCATCTCAGACAAGTTGAAGCCCCAAGTGTGGCCGACATTGTTGGGGGGTGACAAATAATACACAGAGCAAGTCTATGTATAAGTATGGTACAGTATTGTATGGTACGGTATCGTGCATCGAATAGCACTCCTCATAAGTCGTTTGGCTGTCATTTGGCTGTTTTGTGCCCAACCAAGGTACTTGGCTCTGTCAATCTTGCCATTTGTGTTCCGCGGCAGCTGCTCCAATCTTACGATGACTTGCGGCCTTGGAGCGGCCCAAAGCACCTCCTCTTATATACATCCTTTTACACAAAACATTGTGAAGTGACATTTTGCAGCTCAAGCGGTGCAGGATTGCGTCTTTCAACATGAGTTGCTCAAGCAATCGTAGAACTAATATGATAAACATCTTCCAGACATCTGTTCTATTTGTACCAGGTTTTTCCAACTCAAAAGTTTCATTTTGGAGAATCTTGTACATACATGTTCAAGGTCGGGCGGCTGCATGTAAGATGGTAAGGACTTTTGGCAGGATGCTCGCACGCTGGCTTCCCGCACTTCGTCCGAACCTATCCATTTGGCATCAAAAATGCATGACTCCTATATATATATTATATATATATACATACATATATATATATATACACAAAAATCAAACTATTACAGTATATCATGATCTATCACGTTGGTTCTATCAGTCCAACACATCTGATTTCGCCTATACCGTCCATCACATTTCACTGATTTCTACAAACGAAAAGGCAGCCACAGCGCCTGGCTCAAAGTAAGCCACCAATCCATCCATACCGTTGCCGTTCTTGTGCAAAACGCACACCGCAGCCCGCGCTCCGGCTGCTCGACAGGCCGCTTCGATCTCGCCCAGCTCGATACGAAAGCCTCGTAGCTTCACCTGACAATCCCCGAAATGGATCTCTGGCGAAACCGAGCCAAACGCAGAAGTTCAAACAGTCTCAGTGGGTTTGTCAAACCGAGTGTGTAAAGATTACCCCCTGGGCAAAATAATCTCTAGGCATGGCCAGAACACATCTGAATCTTACATATAACTTCATGCACCTTATCTTGAGGTGTCATGAGGTATGGGGGTGTTTCAGGTTTGCAGGTACAAGTGGGGCGCAAAACCGGATGTTCCATGCCATCTCCAACAAACAGACCGTTGTCATGCATATCCCAGATTCATCCCCAGAAAGCTGGGGTCTTCTAAAGGTGAAGGTCAAGGTATGAAAAGGTCCGTGAGGTCCTTCAGCTCAGCTCCCAAAGCACCAAAAGCCCCTTGGATTCGAATGACCATTCAATGACCCTAAAGAGATGGAACCCTTCACCATTCGACCTGTCTCGACCTTCCGCTTCGAGGTCCTAAGCTTTGCTTTCAGGTATCATGGAGTTCCGATCAAAGGGGGTGATCCAACAGGCCAAATGAGCTTCATGCAGGTCCTGCATTGTCCTGGAGGAATGCATCCCGCAAATGTCTGCAAGCTCTTCAGTCCTCAGTCTCATTCTCATACATGGGTTCCTTCACAGAGTTCTAAGCCTAAGCCTGCTATTTCATAATTCTAGGACCCGTTCCAAGGGGTAATGTACTTCTCCCGGAAGTTGGACAAGGGCCCCCCCACACCGTCGAGTAAGTGCCATGCAACCTTCATTCAGTTTGCCATTCATTTCCCTGAATGTAAGACTGCTGCAAGGGATTGCGCAGCAGGTACAAAGGTCTCCAGTTGCTAACAGACCCCAGACACGGATTTATAAATTATGCTTATAACTGTTTATCTAGATGAAGCTGCCACCGACAGCTAGTTGCTTAAATTATTTAAAGCACGGCACCAGCAAACAACACCATTGAATTGTGGTGCGGCCACAAACTACTAGATGCCACATCAGGGGCCACCTGTAAGAAATCATGGTATCGTTAGCTTGAAAATACTTGAAGAGCACATTAACATTCTCAAGAATCTGCGAAAAGGTGGATCAATCATATTTCAAAGTTGTTTTGGATACATTGAATTCCTGACAGGTCGGCCGAACCCTCCCGGTCATTCTGCACCTGGAAATCCTTGCGGCCCAAAAGGTCAATCACGCCACCTTCTCGCCAGCGTCCCAGATCGCCTCTGGACTGTGGATGTAGGGCCGAGTGAGGCAGAAATAAAAAATCGAAAATCGGGGGGGAACATCTTCATTTGTCAAATCTTCAAGGTTTCAAGTGTTATCCCTCCATTAACAAACTACAACACTTTCTTGTAGAGGTAACTACACCCTCTACCTGGTGGGTTTGCTAAAAAGGAACCGATCTTTGTCGGTGGAGAAGCGAGCCTGTCATGTACAGCCGATCCATTAAAGTCTTCTTTCGAGGACTTGATCCGTCCTGGGCAGCAAGACACATCTGAAAAATCTGAAAACACCGCCACAGATCGATAGCGAGAGAGAGAGAGAGAGTGAGTGAGTGAGTGAGTGAGTAGGTGAGGTGAGGTGAGGTGAGTGAGTCAGTGAGTGAGTCTGGGAGGGAGGAAGAGGGAAGTAAAGAGTTCTATAATGCCTATGATTGCTGTACGCCATTGGTATAAGTATAAGATAAATGCCGACTGTCAATCACTGAAGTATAGTATATTATATATATATGTGGTCGTGTTGTTTGACCACATACACATTGGCTTCTGCTCCTCGCTGTTGGCCCAAGATGTCAGCGTCCCGGCACCTGAACGTGGGTGTTTCAGGGCATGTCCGGCGTACCGGTCTGGGTTGGATTTCCACTATATACATCCTTGTCGTTATTAATCTTATAGGTCTTGTTACTACTAGCGTCTTGCTCTTGCTACTAGTAGTATAAGGCAGGATCTACTAGTAGCGTCCTTGCTCCTGGTAGCGATGCGTCCTCTTTGAGGGGCCAGCTTCAGTTTGAGCCACAAAAATGCAACATGCAAATCTCGGGCCAAGCAGCCTCGGCGCCGCATCATGCTCGCTGCCTGGCACAAAAAAGTTAATGATGTCAAGATAACCCACCACCAGTCCGGGGCAGTTCAGCCCAGCCAACAGTAAACCTCGGTTTTGTGCTGGTACCAAGTTCAGTCCTAATCACTTTGAAGTGCCTGCTTTAGCTGCCTCAACTTAATTAGTCCACTTGAACTCCTCCGGATTATATAGCTTCCTCAAGGCCCAGCTGATGAATTAGTAGCTTCTTGCTCCTACTAGTAAGGCCAGGAGTGCCCCTAGTAGCGTCCTTGCTCCTAGTAGCGATGTCCTTTGCTCCTAGTAGCGTCCTCTTCATCAAAGCCATCTTCATTTCGGCCTCCGCGCTCTCGTTGCTCAATGGGGTGCTCTCGCAGGGTGATGATCCTTAGACGAGGCAATCAACGCACATGGCGGGTCGAAGACCCGGGGAACGCTTCGAGAACAAGATGTTGTTGTCCAATCGTGTTTGCGAAAGGAACCCAACACAAAACATGTAAGGTGGAAGATTAATAAGCCCAGCAGTGAATAGTCCCCATACTGTGCCAGGTGCTGCTCAATGACTCTAGTGGTCTAGGTTAATTTCAGGCCCCGCCTTCCTGATCCACCACTGAAATGCACTTGGCTGATGTTTCTGAATGTAGGGAGGGCCCATCCACCGAATGGACATCTCAAATGACATCACCCAAACCAAGCGACCAGGAAGCTTCTGACCATCGACATCTGCTGGGCACCTGCAACCAAGCAGCCCGCCAGAGTGGAAGAATCCCCAGACTCCAGAGATGAGTCCGAGCGAATCGTCGTGAAGTCTGGCACGAAGGCCTTCTTGTCGAGGTCCGGCCTGGCCGTTGGACGGACGCAAAAGCAATGGCTAAACACCACCACAGAGAGAGAGAGAGAGAGAGGCCAAAAAAAGACAGGGTGGTTGCATTCTTACATGGTGCAAGCGAGTGCGAGATTTCTGACCTCAACCGTGGAGATGAGATGTTTCTATCGCTTCTATATATTATGCTTCTGCCATCCTCCATCCGTGGAGATCAGGCGCTTCGATCGCCTTCCCAAGTAGCCCCGCGCAATAAAAGGCCCTCCGAAGGCGATCTCGGCGGGCTCCAGCATCGCTGCGGACTTGCTGTCACGAAGGTCCGCCAGCACCACCTGGACGCGACCGAAAACTCTGTGACCGCGTTGCGGAAATGGCCCAACTGGCATCTATGTCAGTGGTTGGTGGATATGTGGTGGATCGATCATGTGCTTTTGAAGCTAGGGATAGCTAGGCATGTTTTGACGACTGTCTGATGACACACTCTTATAGGTTTGGCCCTCCTCAACTGCATAACCCCAAACATTGGTCTCCTCTGCAGCATCCTTGACAGGTATTGCAAGCAGATCCGGCGCGTTGGTAGAACAAAAACTAGTAGATGCGTGGATTCAGGTGGTAGCTTCACACAGCTTTAGGATCTTTCGGGGGGTCCTCACACTTTGGCTCTGAAGTGGCAAATGCCAGGACTTTGTTCTTGTTACTAGTAGCGATGCCAGCAGCTACTAGTAGTAGTAGTAGTAGTAGTAGTAGTAGTTTCTTGTTAATAGTAGTTTCTTGATACTAGCAGCGATGCTAGGAACTACTAGTAGGTTCTTGCTCCTAGTAGCGATGCGAAGTCAGGAGCTACTAGTAGTTTCTTGCCCCTAATAGCGATGCCCTTTGTTACTAGTAGTTTCTTGATACTCATAGCGATGACAGGAGCTACTATAGTAGCGTCTTGCTACTGATAGCGATGCCCTTTGTTACTAGTAGCTTCTTGCTCCTAGTAGAGATGCCAGCAGCTACTAGTAGTTTCTTGCTCTTAATAGCGATGCTAGGAGCTACTAGTAGCTTCTTGCTCCTAATAGCGATGCCCTTTGTTACTAAAAGCGATGCTAGGAGCTACTAGTAGGTTCTTGTTGCTAGTAGCGATGCCGGGAGCTACTAGTAGCTTCTTGCTCCTACTAGCGATGCCCTTTGTTACTAGTAGCTTTTTGTTACTGGTAGCGATGCCAGGAGCTACTAGTAGCTTCTTGCTCCTAATAGTGATGCCCTTGGTTACTAGTAGCTTCTTGTTACTAGTAGCGATGCTAGGAGCTACTAGTAGCTTCTTGCTCCTAATAGCGATGCCCTTTGCTACTAGTAGCTTCTTGTTACTAGCAGCGATGCCAGGAGTTTCTTGCTCCCTAGCTTCTTGCTCCTCATAGCGATGCAACGCCAATAGCGATGCGATGCTACTAGTTTACAGTAGTAGCTTCTTGCTCCTAATAGCGATGCGATGCCAGGAGCTACTAGTAGTTTCTTGTTCCTAATAACGATGCCCTTTGTTACTAGTAGCTTCCTGTTGCTAGTAGCGATGCCGGGAGCTACTAGTAGCTTCTTGCTCCTTATAGCTATGCCCCTTCTTACTATAGAAAGTTCTTGCTCCTTATAGCGATACAAGTAGTTCCCGGGCAAGCCGGCGGCGGAAGTTTCATATAAGAACAAATTGACCTATAGGAGTGTCCACGTTCTCTCCAACATGAGCGTCCTCCAGTCAAACGCACGCGCTCCGGACTTGTGCCCCCTGCAGGATCAGCAGCTCACAACAGCGTACTGGGTTGTATCTTTGCCACGACAAGAGGGGTGTATGACGAGTGGTGTATGATGAGTGGTGTATTGACCAGCAGTTGAATGTCCTGTCCTGCATAAATGCAACCAAATACTATCAGTATGAACTGTGCCAAACCTGCACGCCGCGAGAGATGTCTCAGCAGCGAGAGATGACTCAGCCGCGAAGAGCTGACTCAGCAGCGAGAGATAAATGAGCAGCGAGAGATGACTCACAGCAGCGAGAGCTGACTCAGCACCGACAAATGACTCCTCCGCGTACTACACTTGTACTACAAAGTGGCCAGTTCTCAGCTTCCAGCTCCACAGGTTGTTCCGCGTGCTAAAGTTGTACTAGAAAGTCGCCAGTCAGTTCTCATCTTCCAGCTCCCCAGATGCTCCGCGTACTGCAGTTGTACTACACAGTCGCCAGTTCTCAGCTTCTAGCTGCACAGATTGCTCCGCGTACTAAAGTTGTACTACAAAGTCGCCAGTTCTCAGCTTCCAGCTCTACAGATTGCTCCGCGTACTAAAGTTGTACTAGAAAGTCGCCAGTTCTCAGCTTCCAGCTCTACAGATTGCTCCGCGTACTAAAGTTGTACTACACAGTCGCCAGTTCTTAGCTTCCAGCTCTACAGATTGCTCCGCGTACTAAAGTTGTACTAGAAAGTCGCCAGTTCTCAGCTTCCAGCTCTACAGATTGCTCCGCGTACTGCAGTTGTACTAGAAAGTCGCCAGTTCTCAGCTTCCAGCTCCACAGATACTCCGCGTACTAAAGTTGTACTACAAAGTCGCCAGTTCTCATCGTCCAGCTCGCCAGATACTCCGCGTACTAAAGTTGTACTACAAAGTCGCCAGTTCTCAGCTTCCAGCTCTACAGATTGCTCCGCGTACTAAAGTTGTACTAGAAAGTCGCCAGTTCTCACCATCCAGCTCCACAGATACTCCGCGCAGTAAAGTTGTACTACAAAGTCGCCAGTTCTCCTCGTCCAGCTCGCCAGATACTCCGTGTACTAAAGTTGTACTACGAAGTCGCCAGTTCTCAGCTTCTAGCTGCACAGATTGCTCCGCGTACTGAAGTTGTACTACAAAGTCGCCAGTTCTCATCGTCCAGCTTGCCAGATACTCCGCGTACTAAAGTTGTACTACAATGTCGCCAGTTCTCAGCTTCCAGCTCTACAGATTGCTCCGCGTACTAGAGTTGTACTAGAAAGTCGCCAGTTCTCAGCTTCCAGCTCCACAGATACTCCGCGTACTAAAGTTGTACTACAAAGTCGCCAGTTCTCAGCTTCCAGCTCCACAGATACTCCGCGTACTAAAGTTGTACTACGAAGTCGCCAGTTCTCATCGTCCAGCTCGCCAGATACTCCGCGTACTAAAGTTGTACTACAAAGTCGCCAGTTCTCAGCTTCCAGCTCCCCAGATGCTGTGCCTGCCACGAAATCTGCACATGGAGGTTCACAAAGTGCTGTGCCTGCTAGGAAATCTGCACATGGAGGTTCACAAAGTACTGCGCCTGCCACGAAATCTGCACATGGAGGTTCACAAAGTGCTGCGCCTGCCACGACATCTGCGCATGGAGGTTCACAAAGTGCTGCACCTGCCACGAAATCATGGAGGTTCACAAAGTGCTGCACCTGCCACGAAATCTGCACATGGAGGTTCACAAAGTGTTGTGCCTGCTACGAAATCTGCACATGCAGGTTCACAAAGTGCTGTGCCTGCCACGAAATCTGCACATGGAGGTTCACAAAGCGCTGCACCTGCCACGACATCTGCACATGGAGGTTCACAAAGTGCTGCGCCTGCCGCATGACCCGAGACCGTCTCGCAACCGTCGTTCCGCAGACCTTGACTTGCCAGCTTCGGAGCCACCGGTTCCATTGAAAAATACAGCATTTCGTGCGTTCGCTATCTCTCCGCAACGCATTTTGTATTGCGCCTGCCACGAAATCTGCACATGGAGGTGCACAAAGTGCTGTGCCTGCCACGAAATCTGCACGTGGAGGTTCACAAAGTGCTGCACCTGCCACGACATCTGCACATGGAGGTTCACAAAGTGCTGCACCTACCACGACATCTGCACATGGAGGTTCACAAAGTGCTGCACCTGCCACGAAATCTGCACATGGAGGTTCACAAAGTGCTGCACCTGCCACGAAATCTTCACTTCAAGAAACATGTGAAACCTCTAATCCCAATAGACGGACGATTCCGAGAATGATCCGAGCATGATCCGAGCATGACCCGAGACCGTCTCGCAACCGTCGTTCCGCAGACCTTGGCTTGCCAGCTTCGGAGCCACCGGTTCCATTGAAAAAAACAGCATTTCGTGCGTTCGCTATCTCTCCGCAACGCATTTTGTATTGCGCCTGCCACGAAATCTGCACATGGAGGTGCACAAAGTGCTGTGCCTGCCACGAAATCTGCACGTGGAGGCTCACAAAGTGCTGCGCCTGCCACGAAATCTGCACATGGAGGTTCACAAAGTGCTGCACCTACCACGACATCTGCACATGGAGGTTCACAAAGTGCTGCGCCTGCCACGAAATCTGCACCTGGAGCTGGAGTTGCCTGGAGCTTGAGCTGTTGAAACCAGAGCTGGTGTATGAGCGGTGTATCATGAGTGGTGTGTGATCAGTCGTGTATGATGAGTGGTGTATGATGAGTAGTGTATGATGAGTGGTGTATGATGAGTGGTGTATGATGAGTGGTGTA
>CAXAMN010000001.1:318867-332753 GCA_963970005.1 Durusdinium trenchii | reverse complement strand
TGGTGTATGATGAGTGGTGTATGATGAGTGGTGTATGATGAGTGGTGGTTGAACAGCTGTTGAATGTCCGTAACACGGAAGTTTTGCACACTAAACTTCCTTTGACTAATAGCTTCTTGCCCCTAATAGCGATGCGATGCCACTTGCTCCTTGTATACAGGGATGCCCTTTGTTACTAGTAGCTTCTTGCTCCAAATAGCGAAGCCTTTTGTTACTAGTAGCTTCTTGTTACTAGTAGCGATGCCGGGAGCTACTAGTATAGTTTCTTGCTCCTAATAGTGATGCTACTAGTAGCTCCTTGCGATGCGATGCTACGAGTAGTTTCTTGCTCCTAATAGTGATGCCCTTTGTTTCTAGTAGCTTCTTGTTACTAGTAGCGATGCCAGGAGCTACTAGTAGCTTCTTGCTCCTAATAGCGATGTCCTTTGCTACTAGTAGCTTCTTGCTCCTAGTAGCGATGCCAGGAGCTACTAGTAGCTTCTTGCTCCTAATAGCGATGCCCTTTGTTACTAGCAACTTCTTGTTACTACGGTGGGCAGAAGAAATCCTGCACCACTTTGATACAGCAAGCTGACAGACCGGCAGCCCCGCACCCCTATTCAATGTTGTCATGTCATGCAGGATGGTGGTGCAGGATTTCCATCAATGGCACCTTTGCAGCTTGCGATACCAAAAAGAGCAATGTTAAAAAGGGAGCGCGAGGGTATAAAGAAACATCTGTATGAAAGTGGTGCAGGATTTCTTCCGTCAACAGTAGTAGCCATGTCCTTTGTTACTAGTAGCTTCTTGCTCCTAATAGCGATGCCAGGACTTTGCTCATATCCGTTCCTGCCTTGCAGCCTTCCATGGGAGCACCCGCTGAGACACGGAGCACAGCCCGGCCCTGCGGGACCTCCCAGTACGTCATCTCCCCTTCCTTAGGTGCGCAGGTCACCGCTCAGCTTGAAAAGAGGCCCGGTGGGCCAGGTGCGCATTGAAAGAGGAAGATCTTACAGAGACCCTTTGGAACATGTCGAAACAACATTGGAAAGAGGAAGAATTCACTAAGTCACTAGGATGCAGTTGTTGGAGGATCTCCTGATTCGACTGGACACCTACAGAATCACTTTGGTCACTGGTCTATGTTTTGCTGTGCGCGTTCACTTTGCAAAGAACGAGACTTTCAACGTTGCATTACAGTGAGTTAGGGGTACTTGCGCACCAAGCATCCGTGGGGCCGTACAAGTTGGTCAGCGTACAGTGATGGAAGCATGAGAACATCTTCCTTGGTGCGAGCGTCGAAGGAAGGAAGGACCACGGATGAACACCATCCCCACCTGTAACAATATGTAACAATTAAATCAGCACCATTCGCAGCTGCACAACAGAGTTCGTTTCGTGTTTTGTGGTATTAGGTTGGAGGCCATCGTTATGAGGTTGGAGGGTTTGTTTGTTTCAGGGAAGCTGCCTTGGTGTGCTGAGCTGAAGAACATCACTAGTCACTAGTCCATCTTGGAGGCCCTTCGGTGAGCCGTCAAGTTGAAGATACCAAGCATGAAGTATTCCAGATGTGAGGGCGGATACAACGACTGGCGGCAGACAACCAGGGTAGTATATGCAAAGGGATACTTGGAAAGGTTCCCCCTTTTTTGCAATTAGGATTCATTGTGAGACAGATCAAGGCGGAATGCTTGAAGAGGGGGGCACAGAAACTGTAGTATTAGTAGAGCAAAGTCTATCCATATATGTAGATATATACATGCATGGGGATGAGTCAGAAACCCGTTGGGCATGAGGGCGGGCATAGAGTTGTGTTTTACTTTTCAATTCTGCACCAATTCATGTTTTCTGTTTTCAGAGGTAAATGTCACACTATTTGTGCATGCGCTTTCCTGGACATATTAGCGGACACCGCGAACACCCGGGAGACTACACTTGTTTTGAGATGCTTGAGCAGTCTACTTGTGGACAGGTTGATGTGGGAATTCACGAACCCGACATAGCCTGTTGCGACTCTCGTTGCGTCCGTGGCATCACATCCTTTGCGTCTGCGACTCTCGTCCTTTGCGACCAAGTCTCTGGGTCAAAGAAGGGTTCAAGGCTTCGCCACAGGTGACAATGTCCCGAGCTTTGGAGTGATGCCACCATGTTCCTCATGGGGGTGATCCTAGTGAATGTGAGAAAAAGGGCAGCTGCAAAATGCAAAACAGTGCGAAATACTGATGGATGGGGTAGGATTCGGTGACCTTTGAAACTTCGCGCCATTTCCCTCAAGAACCGCTCAAGACGCTGCGAACCCCGCAGCAAGGCTTCTGCTGTGCTAGTTGATAGCATCACTACAAGCACCCAAGTCAGTCAGTCTGCAGGTTGGAAAGGAAAATAGGGTTGGACAGGTATAGTTCTTATATACCACTATATAAATATATAGACATAAAATATACAGTACAGTATATATATAGTATTGAATAGTACGACGGGTATGTGCGGTTTAGCATGCTTGTGCCCGCTCTCAGTCTGATCTCATGCATAAACCCAAACGTCACTCTCCAAACGGATGAACCGCCCAACCAGGCCAAGCAGCCATCCACGTGGTGCTCACCTGCCTTCCGTTGCATATCCTCCTCCTGAGACCGGCGGAACGGTCCGTGCTCCGTTGAGCTTGGGAAACCACCACGGCTCAGACCGCTGAGCTTCAGCGGAGGGGTGAACAAAAGGTGAGGACACACCTTTTAGAGGGAAACTGCTGGACCAAGTCTCCTAAGTGTGGTGATTGACCAAAAGCATCTTTGGATTGACCAAACTTCCATTAAATGAAAGAAACCTTTGCCAAAATCACCTCATATATGATGGTGATCATGATGCCCCACAGTGGGAGTTGAACCGCCAGGGGGGCCCCCCAACGAATAGAATCATTACTTAAATCCAAAAATCAAGGACTTTCAACAAGGCAGCCCACTTGCTTGCGCAAGGTAGAACTCAGGTAGCTAATGCTACCTTTCGTGAAAACGGGAGCAGCCAAGCGTCTTCCAACTCATCATACTTGTCGAAAATCATCTGCAACATTGAGGGCACCTGGGTGAGATGGTGATGCTACACTCCGCCTGTTCATCAAAGGTCTGCGCAGCGATCAACAGCTAGAGGGAACATTTGAGGCTACAAACGACTCAGATCTCTCCGGAATTCCCCAAACCTCAGTCCTTGGAGATTCCGAGACACCGAGACACTCTCCACCGGTATTCCACCAGTGTCCCAAGTTTTAATTCGGTGTCACTCTCAGTGTTCCAATTTCAAGGGATCAACTCGTGTTGCTTTCATCACCACTTCTTCAGGTTGAGCTCCATCCATGGCGTCCGCCAGTCCCGGACTTCCCGGACTTCCCTCAGCCGAGGAGCAAAAATATGAGCACTGACACAGTTCACATGATCTGGTGAAGGTCCTTTTCCAGGAATCAGTCGCTCCTGGAGTTCTCCATGTGTCTGCAAAATACGATTTCTGTGTTGATTCAGACCTATGGGAGATCATAGTAGTGACGTTTCCAAGCCAGCATATGCAAGACGTGTCAAGATGCCGAGGGTCCAAAAATCCTGCATTTCGGGGGTTGGTTTTGATCCGCATCCCAGAATACAAACCCGACCATGGATCCGGCTTTACCAGTAAAACATAGACCAGCAAATCTGATTCATAGCCCCAAGGTGCACCAAGTCCCTAATTAAGAACACATCAGAAAATCATCCCAATAGCCCAATAGATCCCAAAAGATCCAATTTCTACCTGCTCCTACCCTTAGTGGTTGGTCTTTTCAGTCGCACCGCCGACGACCCCGACGGTCAAACAGCATCCTGCCGCGATGGGGGATGAAAGGCGTGGCAGGCTCGGCGGAGCAGGTACTCCGCGTCTTTTTCTCCACCTGAGTGGCCGACCAATCAGGCATGTAAAGAGGAGAAGCATGGAAAAGCACTGCATTCATGACAAGCTTGCAAGTAAGCATGGGATTGTGCATGATTGTACCCAGTACGGAAAGAAATCGCGCGAGAATGGATGCACAGCAAAAGAGTATACATCCTCGAGGAATTCAAGGGGACCTGACCTGACCTGACCTGACTAGCAGTCTTACATAGTTTTATAATGTTTTATACATTTTACCATGTGCACCAGGAAAGGCCGGCAGGTTGCGTTCGAGCACAATTCTTGTCGCCTGATTGCCGCCCGGCCTGGTGGCGCCAGGATCAAGGCAGCACCCGCTGTGAGCGGCCAGAAAATCTCCCATTCGGAGAGGCCAAAAGTGTATGCCACCTGACCAAGTTGTGATCAAGCTGTGACTTCCAAAAATCGTATGAACTAGCATCAAGACAAGGTCGAAGGGCCAAAGGGATGTTCAGGACCCAAAACTGACTGACAAACAAACCTTGATATTCAATAACAAAACATGCTCTTTTAGAGCCCATGGCCCTGCCTTACTTAATTAAGTAGGCGTCTACTTATTTAAGTAATGGAGAAGTTCGCTACTTACAATTCCACGCTTCTACGTATCACCCTCAAGGAAGCTCCCCCCGCATGAGGGCGGCTTCGGAGCTTCCTTGAAAAAGCGCTCGCACATGCTCGCACTATGGTTCCTAGAATTCAACATCGGTGGAAAGCTTGGCAACCGAAGGGGTTCCTTTACCAAGTATGGACCTCTAACGGTCCGTGTCACTCGTGTTTGGTCCCGCCTTGGAGACGATGCCTTCCCCAGGATACAAGGGCCATCGCTGCTGGAACCAGTGCACTCTATGGACCTTGAAAAGGACAGACCCGAGGCGGGTGCACGGACGCTGGTGAAGGCCGAGAGTTCTCCAAACCGACGCCCGAATCACTGATGGAACAGTGATCTAAAGGCAGGCTTGCCTCGAAGCGCGGGTGGAGGCCATCGCTACTCGGTTGGAGGCCATCACTATTAGGGTGGAGGCCATCGCTATTAGATTTCTTGCTTGCATGATCCAAACGCAGAAGCCTCGAAGCGTGGGGACATTCGTGGACAGTATGTTCTACGGAAGTGGGGATTACTGACATATCACCACTCTGTCTACCCATGTCTGTGTCTGCACACGCACACGCACACGCGCACACACTCTGACACTTGTATTCAGTGAACTCAGTTCCCAAGCTGAGAAGGAAGGTGAAGGAACGGAAAGGCGCATGAGTCCGTAGAAAAGTATTGTTTAACACAAGTTTCACGACAAGCGCAAGTGAAAGCGGCTGCAAAACGGAGGGAAACCTGTTTGGGGGTGGTAGCATGAAGGACCATGAAAGCAAACCGATCAGATTGGACAGCTTGTGCAAAAGTTGGTCGCAGGTACACACAGTTGATCAGACTGTGCATCCACCGACAAGCATAGCTTTGTTAGCCAGCGTTTGCTTGTCGGCCGCTGGCCCCCTGCCTGTAGAAGGTGGTTGAAAAAGGTGGTTGAAAAACAGTGGAAGGAGTAGCGGTGGAAAACCCTTTGTCCAGGGGTGGACACACACACACACACACGCACTCAAAGAATCATAAAGAATCCACATTTGTTTAACCAACAAACGCACATTGAAACTTGGAAACCCGGCATTTCTCACATGTGCCTTGAGGATACAAACCAGAGGTTCTCAAGGACTGGAAGTCATTTGTGTTTGTAACCAATTTGATGTTGCTTCGTGGAACGGCTACGAAGACGATGTCGCTCCGTGGTGTTATGTCTTGGCAGGCGTGGCTTCGCCATTATTTCAAACCCATCTGATGGTCGTGGATTCATGCCAAAGGCAAAGAACAACTATCCAAAAAACATGAAATTGCAGTTTGACCAGGGAGGCCATCAACAGCCTTTGTTTTCTGAAGCTCTCGTACTTCCAACATACATGTCTTGACTTATTTTCACAATATAGAGCTGTTCCACACACACACTTTTCTAGGAGAGTGAAACCACCATGAACCACCCACACCTATGACTGAGACCCAGTCAGGCTCCTCGTCTACAAATCAAACCCATCTTGAACTCCACTGTTTCTATCGGAGAACCTCTGAGAACATCCTGTCTGTAGCCTCACTTGACAATGTCTTCAACCCAATCAGAAAATTGAAAGCTGCTGACGTATCTCTGAATCTACATGAATCTGCCAAATCATGCCAGTCTTTGGACAAGGCGCCAAGCCTTTGTTCTCCACCTGAGTCCGAAAAGGAACAGACAGTCTCAATGCTTAGGTTTGACAAAGCATTTGCGAACCGGTGAACAGCATCCTTGCTCCTAGTAGTGGTGCAAGGAGCCCCTAGTAGCTTGTAGTAAGGCCAGGAGCCCCTAGTAGCGTCCGATCGCTCCTGGTTGTGTTCCGCCAGGTGGCCATCACTCCTTTGGGCTTTCCCGTCGTGCCCGAGGTGAAGAAGGTATAGGCCAATGTGCTGCCCTGGCCTTCGTCGGCCACTCCAGGGCCCTCGACCCGGGTCCTCACATCCAAGACCGAAGTGACCTTGGCGGAGTTTGGACACAAAAAGAGAGAAATTGACTTGGAGAGTGTTTCAGAATGCTCAAAAGCCGGCACCCCAAACCCATTGCAGCATGAGCTCAAGTGAAATTGAACCTGGGAAGCCTGGGATTTATTCATTTATTGATCGCCTTCAATTAATGCAATATACTGTATTTAAATTGGATCATTAATTGGATCACACAAAACGAAAACACATGAAAACACAACGCATTATGCAGCATGAGCTTGTTTTATACCCAAAAGTGTCATGGAGAGCATGTTTGATGGCAGTTGCTCTGATCCGAAGTTCTCTGATCAAGCACTTGCCAGTTGAGCCGTGGTTACTATGGATCCCAAGCAGACGGTGGCATACGGCTACCTGCCAGGCCTTCAGCAGCGCAGTGACCGGGCTGGGCTTTTCACTCTGCTCTTCTTCTTGGTCTCCAATACGGTATTCCGTTGACCGTCTATACCGACAGCCTCTATGTGCACGATGGCTACCAGTTCCTGTGTCGTCTTGGCTACATCCCGGCGCATCGGAAGCACATGGATGTCTGGCATAAGATCTGGGATTGTGGACAGCAGCTCTCAACCCGGTCACGGTATTCAAAGTGGCGGCTCATGAGCACCTTCAAGATGCAGAGAGCCCTGAAGAAGACTGGCTGATCCGTGGCAATGCCTATGCGGACGCAGTTGCTAAGTGGGTCAACCTACATCGACCTCACCAACAGCAACTGGTGCATCGCCGATATGTTGAGCACAAGCAGAAGAGTCTCTTGGCCACTCGAGCTCAGCAGTCCTTTCTGTTGGCTATGGCGGAACAAGAGTTGGCACTGCCTGCGGAAAGACCTGATCCTGGGGATGAAAGCATCCAAGCATCCAACACTTAGGCTCCTGTTTCAGTGTCAAGGATGCGGATGTCGCCACTTCTTTTGGCCCTTTTGAGGCGACCAAATCAATTTTCTAGGCTTTCCTGCAGATTTTGCCACCATCCTTTTGAGCTGGTTGGTGGGTTTGGACATCAGTGCCCCTTTTAAGCGGCATGTCTCTTTTTTGGAACTGATGATCAGCTGTTCCTGAGCCGGACACAGAATCCCAATGGCTTTTGCTGAATCATCTGGAAAGGTTTATCGTTTGCAAAAGGCCATCCCGTGTGGTGTTGCTGCTGGTTTGGATGTCTTTGCGGCTGCTGTTCGTGGTCTGTTTAAAGAGAAAGGGATCCCAGAAAGTTTCCAAACCTCGGCCTCAGGTTGACATCATCAAGTGTTTGGGGGGTGGCCAATTCGCGGCATGCGCGACGACTAGCTCGGCCATGCCTTTTGAGCTCCCTTTAGTGACCAGTAGCCGCCATTTCAAGGCCTCCACTGTTCATCCATAGACCTCTCAGACCTATGGCTGCGCGAGAATATATATATATATACCCAAAGTGACAAGCCACTTCCCTGTGGCCTTTAGTTTAGTTGGGACCAACAAAAACATGGAGATGTCGTGCCCAAGAAGGATAAACCAACGCCTCCAGAAACCCTCGGGTCAGGAATTCAGCCATTTTCCCTAATTAGTTCTTGCTGTCCACTGGGTGGGTCTGAGAATCTGAGAATCTGAATTTTGGACTCAGGAAACTTCAGATATAAATATATATATATAATTAGCTCTGATTGGAAACCATCAGACCCAAACCGTTCTTCCCTTTCAGCTCTGTCTGCGTCTCGAGAGGCTGAAGAGACCCTCCAGGCAATCGCCGACAGCTTTGAGTGACAGTCCGAAGAGGCCAAGACCACCTGCGACCAGGTCGTCGGCGTCCAAGCTTCGGTCGTCCGGGGTGCGTAGCGATGGCCTCCAACCTAGTAGCGATTGGCCATCCAACCTAGTACGCACAGGCAACTGATGGAAAGTGTTGGGACACCCCGCTGCGCCTTGCTGGAACACTGTCTCAAAACATCTTCAAGTCTATCCTCTGGCCAGTGAAGATCAAGTGGTACATAGCCTGAAGCGTTTGCTGAGCTCATTAAGCACAAGTCAGGACTTGAGACCTGATCCAAGATATTTCTGTGGACATTTCTGCAAAGCCAAAAATTGGGTTCCCGTGGACTAGACAGTGGACTACTATATATAGACATGGTTTCACTGACCCATTGCCAAAGTGAAAGGAAACCACAATTTCACCAAACAATCCTAAACTCCAGAATCTGGAGGCAATTCACACAGAGGAATTGACATGCAAGTGAGACATATGTCACTCTTTATACATACATTACATACCCCCTACATTACCATACAAACCTACTTGCATATCTTGTATCCGAGACAAAACTTGAACCCTCGGCGTACCATTTCACGACTCTCGTTTGAAACAATCTCTTCTCCTTTTCTTTCAGACCTCCCATGGCCTCAATCTGCCCAAACGGCCTTGAGATCAAGTTGTTACTAGTACAGTAGCTTCTAGTAGATCTAGTAGCGATGCCCTTTTGTTCCTCTCCCCAAACAACTGTCGATTTCGTTGTGAAGCGCTTGAACATCGAGGGGCCACTTCCAGTCCGAAGAATCCCGAGGATGCCCAGAATCATTTCAACTCCACGGGCCGCCATCAGAGGGACCAAGTTGTCCGGGAAGACCTGGAGACGTCGGGAGACGTCGGGAGATGCGAGGACGGCACACAATCCATCTGTCATGTCCCCTAAATGGAACACATCACTGTGACACAGTGAAACGCAGCTGAGGAACACCGGCGAGTCGTAGAGCAAAGGCCAATGAACCTAAGTCTTCACTCAGAAACGATATCTTCGAAAGTCAAGGTCCATGGTGTCCCGACTCTTGGTGCTGCTTTTGAATTTTGACCCACAACCAAATCACCAAAGCCTATCCATCCTCTTGGGTCCTCCCTTCCCAAGATTGACATCTATTCTCAAAACTCGCCCAACATATTTTGTCTAATGCGCCACATGGGTCAGCAATATCATCTTTGACGACTCCGGGGTCCAGAATGGAACATTTGCCACGCTCGACCGTATTCCAGGGCTCAAGGCCATGCCCCAGGTCTAGTGACGCCAACTGCCAACCATGCTCTCATTTACTGTATCAAGTGAGTCAGGCACCAAGTGCACGCCAAGTGGCTTGACATCTTCAGCAGCTCCTGGCCAGAAGCGTTATTCACAAACCTTAGACAAACCTTTCAAAAGTCTGTTGATATGTTTTGATCTCAGAGTATCCACACGAGCCACCCCCATCCTGATAGGAATATGTGGCCCCGGAAGAATCATCCAGTAGCGCCAGCTCATTGGGGAAGGCTTTGGCAACAGCCTCAATCCTCAGTAAGATGGCTTTTGCCAATAGATGAACTCAGCTCCAACTCCAATCTTGCTGCCCTTCTCAACAATCTGCAACAGTGAACAACGGCCAAAATCCATCAAATGCCAAGAGACATTGAGGAGATTGATCTGTCGGGATTGAAATAATCTTTCGCTCCAGGCATGTAGCAAGAGGAACCTTGGGTGACTTGCAGGCTTCCGCCGGTTGAGGATGGAGGCGAGTACCACAGCCAAGTTGGTTCAATGCAGCCAATACATCTATATATAATATAGTTTTGTTTAATTGTTTTTAAGTAATGCTGACACTCATGCATTACGCATCTCGCATTAGTCCCAGTTCCCCACATGTTCGTTCTGTCCAGGCCGTGCTGAATCAGATCATGCAAGGAACTGAAAGCATCAGCAAAACCAGACACTTCCTGCTCGTCTTCGGAGCCATCCTTTTGAAGTGAATGTTGGCATAGGGCAAGTTGTGGACCCCTGCACACATGTTGTCGTTTTCCACGTGCAATTCGAATTTCGGCCGCCCCCGCTTCAACCGTGGCAAGAACAAGCAATGTGCTTCACGGAAAGGGACAGGTAAAGAATGTCAGACGTACAATAGCTATTTTGCGTGGGTGGCTTGAATTCTCTGTGTCCAATATGACTCTGCTCATCAAGTCAGGACATGGTGTGGGTCAGGTTGGGCACGAAAAGCAAGGGTATTGACGCGGGTCGAAGCTGAAAATCCCTCCAATGTAAACACTAAGAAGGCGCGAAGCCTTTGCCATTGGCGGCACGTAGCCGGGTGATGTTTGGTGTATGGGTACTTGTATGGGTGTATTGAAATCCGCCGACCCCGGTCTAGGATGATGAATGTGAGCGTGAGCGGAGCAGGGCCGGCATGTTCCTGACAGGGAGTCGGGTGAGCGGTGGACGATGGATGCTGTTTCTCCGTCACATTCACAAAAACAAATTGCGCAAATGTTCAAACTCTAAAGTCGCCACCGGCCGTCCTTCTTTTTTTGTCGCGGGAAGAAATGGCATGGGTTTCGATTCCCCCATCACCCTTTTGGATTCAGGCATGGGGCCAGGTTGTGGTGTGGTCTCAGGTGCGCCCCAAAGAAGCGGAAACCTCATGGACCCCGCGCCTCCAAGAAAAGGAAAAATGGTTTACGAAGGCGCGCGCGCGCGACGGGGTCCATGGTTGATGTTTGAGGACGCACCCCCAAATTTATTATAGCCACATTTTTATTGAAATGGAGTGGTCTTTGCGCAGTGCTCGTTTGCAATTCGTCTGTGAGCTTTTACCCGGTCGTGCAAACGTTCTTCCAAAGACCCTTCGTCGAACAAATTATGCTACAGCTGACGAACATAATCCTGCACCGAAGAGCCATGGAAATAGAATCGCCATTTTGTAGATCGATATTGGGACATCGGTGAAGGTTTTTGTTGCTCCATAGCACCTCCCTGAGAAAGACCTGTTCCGTTTCGTGCTTCGAGCCCATCTAGAGAAGATCATTGGGATTGCTCATCCCAAGTAAATGCCAAAAACCTTGTTTCAGGAGAGGATGGCATCCTCAACCTTGCCAGTCATTCGTGGGGGCCCTACATCTTCCGAAGTGGAACTGGGGTTTGGGACTTGTTGCGAAAAAACAATCTACCCACTCGTCCAACTTGTTGCTCGCCGACCGGCCGCGGGCGCTAGCCCCCTAAATAGGAAGCCCACAATGACTCCCTGGCAAACTGACAATTCCATACAAATCCACCAGTCTGCAGTGCTTGGGGGATCTCCTTCCCATATTTGACACAGTGCGACAAACGCTGCGAGCCCGGCCATGTCTGCGAATTCATAAACGTGGTGAGGTGTCTAAGCATCCTGCAGTGGGAAGCAAGAAAGGCATTGGACTCACGACCGAATTAGACCTTTCTCGTACACCCTTGCACATACACATACACACACGGTGTAAGAAATGAACAAGTAATGCGGTTGCAAACTGATGCTGTTTAAGTGTCAGGCAAAGAACAGCAATGTTCACCTTTGGCATGCTCTGGTTGCAGTCCCAGATGCCAAACTGTTGCTACAATTCTCTTCTACTAAGGCAGCTGGATGGTTTCGGAATTGTAGCATGCGTCACATACCCCTCACAAACAATACCAGCAGCAAACCCAGAATTTTGAAAGAAAAGAAACACAATGTTCCATGTATATATATATATATTGCAGAAGTGTGTTTCATCTAAAATAGTTATAGGGAATAACATCCCATATATAAGTCCCGTCTGACGTTCTACGGAAGGGCCGGAGATCCGCGATGAAACCGGGCCAGCCAAATACACCTTGTGTGTGCCGTGGTCTTGTTTGGCCTCTCAAGTTCTACAGGAGGTAGTAGCGTCCTTGCTCCTAGTAGCGATGCCAGGAGCCCCAGTAGCGTCCTTGCTCCTAGTAGTAAGGCCAGGAGCCTCTGGTAGCGTCCTTAGGTACTCGACCTTGCGGCCCTTGCGGCCCTGCTGTTTCTCACATGAACTGCCCAAGCCGCACATTGTCACCACCCGCACCCGGTCCTCGAAATAGTCTCTGGTGAAAAATGTCCCCGCTGGCACCGCATCTCCTTTGGTTGCCCATCTAGACTGAGCAAACAGAGCAAACTCTTTTCGTTGCATCCAACAACTGTAGCATATTTCATATTTGCTCCAAGTTCTTAATCACAGTACTCTCGCGGCACTCGCGACATGCAATCAAGGCTCAAGTTTTGTTTCATGGTTGGAGCGAGGTGGCCATCGTGGGCAAGCCAAGGTTATGGCAGCCTGGCCATTGCACGCTGCTCGGCCAGGGAAATTAGGACGAAAAGTGTTCGCATGGCTGTTCACTCACAGCGAAGTTAGAGTTACAAGTGATGTTGGACACACTCCGCCTGTCCCCATGGCCTTCTGCCTGTTAGAATCAACTGGTGTAATCCTGCGTCAAGGCCTTTACTCAGGCTTCTGCCATCAAGTCTAGTAAGCCTGTTTCGAGGACTTTTCAAATCGTACTTGGAAGATTGATCTCCAAAAGCAAACAACCCAAGGTTCTGCAGGGTGGAAAGGGTCTTGCTTTGCAGGGGTTCGGAAGCCATGGGACTGGGTTTCGGCCAGCTTGTGCGCAGAAACCGCTTTGCGCCAGCAGGTCAGGTGGTCCAAACCAGTGGGTCCAGAAAAGATGGACATGG
Organism: Durusdinium trenchii; assembly: GCA_963970005.1. Lineage (NCBI taxonomy): Eukaryota > Dinophyceae > Suessiales > Symbiodiniaceae > Durusdinium > Durusdinium trenchii. Next base: position 319,808 of record CAXAMN010000001.1, on the reverse strand, counting down.
CCCTAGGGTTTGTTGGAGATACTTCAGCCTGAAAATGATTGTTTGGTTGTTCCGGGCAAAGTTGGTCATGTCTGGGAAAACGTTGGGAAAAATCAACCATGACAAGACATCCTCTGGCAAAAAGACGTTGCTTTGAGCCGTGTCGTGGGACATCTGTCAACGGTTTCACCTGGCTACCACATGGTCGAGTGCGGTGCTGCCTGCTGATGCCTTTGGCGCGTATGGAAACGCAAAGTAAATGTTTTGTTTTGGGAGGGTGGTTTGCCAAAGGCACCAGAAATGATGGATACTTTTACCGAGTTGCAAACAACTTACGTAGCAATATCAACTACAGTGTCTGGATTGGTAGCTGGAGGAAAGGGCGAACGAAACTGATCAAATGTCTTTGAATATTGGTTTGCCAAAACGAAGTAAGCGAGTTCTTGGCCAATTGGCAAAAAAAGGTAGTAAGACAGTAAAGACGGGTACACCACAACCCAATGAGTGGTGGCCTCACCCTCAACACCCAACCCTGCAGCATCGGAATGGGCAAGCTCTACATTCACTCAATATATAACCTTCCCTGCCTGATGCTGCCTCTGCCTAGTAGCCTTGAACACCAAGTTGGCGGTGTGGATGTTCTACGCCGATGCGGTTTGCTTGTGGTTCTTCCGACAAAAAGGAACATTCTCCCATGTGCAAGGAACATCATCGAGCAAAGATGTCCCAAAAAACGTCTCAGCATTGCTGTTTGATCTGAAAAGAGGACAAACATCTCTGACGCTTCCCACCTGTGGACAGGAAACTGGTGGCTCTGCTTCGCTCCCCAGCACCAGGAAAATCTGAAGCGCGAAACAAGAAACTCCAAGTTTCGACGCTCTCGGGAAACAAATCTATACTATCGCTACTAGGAGTTTCTTGTTACTACTAGTAAGGCACTTGTTACTACTAGCGATGCACCT
>CAXAMN010000001.1:299320-310095 GCA_963970005.1 Durusdinium trenchii | reverse complement strand
GCATTTCGCGCACTCGACACGCACGATCTCCGCAGAGGGTTGCGCGCACATGGGACAAATCGCACTCTCGCCTGCATTTCGCACACTCGACACGCACGATCTCCGCAGAGGGTTGCGCGTCAAGTCTCCAAAACGAGCGTTTCGTACGAGACTTCCTCAAAAACTCACACGTCAAAGTCTGCAAAACGAGCGTTTCGTACGAGACTTCCTCCAAAAGTCAAGCGGAAACACCCATCGGAGCACACACATCACGCAGCCCTGCCAAGCAGTTTCGCGATTCCAGCCCCTCCAAACAACATCCGCTCACACGCTAATCCCAATGGGACAGCGACATTCACCTCTACCACAACTCACAACTCACGATTCCCTGCGCCTGCCACGAATCTTTCCCCATCCACACGTCTAACGCGCACAAAGTACTGCGCCTGCCACGAAATGTCACCTCCCTCACACCTCGCAACCTCACGATTCCCTGCGCCTGCCACGAGAATCGCACTTCCACGCTTCAAAGCCCGCACGAAGTCCTGCGCCTGCCACGAAAAGTGACAATATCATCCCATGTGGGCTTCAACAAAATTTGCACCACACCACACGTTTGGAATGATTTCGACCCGTTCAGAGCACACTCACATCCACCATTTCAGCTGAGACTTGTCACGAAAACAGAGCTTCGATGCCACACCCTGAAACGCAAATCCCAATGGCACGGCCACATCCAACACCCCAAAAATACGACTCTCCAAACGCTAATCCCAATGGCACTGCGCAGCAAACTGCGGATCTCACAAAACGCTGCGCCTGTGCAGCGAAATGCATCACGTTTCTTGCGCGACATCTCCATGTCGTCACGCAAATCACAATGGAATAGCGGCGCAAACTGACACGTTACACATCCATGAAAAGTCAATGGCAGCGAATTTGAGACGCGACGACGACGACACGACGACGACAAACGACGAGAGACGACGACAGACGACGAGAGACGACGACACGACGCAAGCCATGCAAACACATGTCCAACCCCCACACCCCCAACTTTAAACGGGAACCCTTCGCTACGCTTTCGGGAACAAAGCGACTCTACAAGGATGCTGGTACCTGCAGGCCTAAAAATCTGGATTCCGTCAATGCCCACCGCAAAGTGTGGTTAGTTCACAGTGTGTTCTCGGCTTCCCTGCAAACTTTCAGAGCTATCAGAGCTTAATAAAGTATGTAATATCAATGTATGTGCAAAAAGCAAAAAAGGACACTCCTGTATTGTCGATGGCTTATGACGAGCTGGCCGGATAAGCAGATCTTCTTACCAATGCACTGGACGTCTGCCGGTCCTCTTCTGCCACTCTGGATCCTAGCACTGGAGTTGCATCACCAGGCTGCCTGCGCACGAATATTGAACAATGAGCGAAATCCGCTGCTGAAGGGGATGTATAGGGATGTCAAATGCTTGGTGCTCTTTGGATCTCTTTGGTATATGTCTCCGTCTTGAATCTTGCTCAGCTGTTCCGGCCCAAGCCAAAGAAGACTAGGAAGAGAACAAGAAATATACTGTTGAAGGGTCTCTCTATTCTATTGGACTGGAAAGACACATTCTCGATTCGGAAACCTGATTGGGATCTTGTTCGTGAACATCCGTGCAGTTGCATGCGTATCCATCTCTTGCAGCCCAATCATAGGCCAACAGTCAAAGCAAAAAGACCCCAAGTGAGTAAATGAGAACAGTATATAAACTTTTGGAGAAAGGAGTTTAAAAAGGAACATAAAGGAACAGCTTGGAAGACAAAAACAACTTTATCTCTTTCTTTGCTTTCACTAAGACAACATGTCGGTTGGCACGGATAGAGTCTATCCGCCTCAGCAGGCTCACCCGCATGGGCTGACAGCCCGGCGAGCTCAGGTCACTCCGCCAAAGGCCGAGGCCCAGCTCAGTAGCCTGGCCATAAGGCAGGCGGTTTTGGGTGTCCAAATCGATTGACTTCAAAACCCAGGTTGCTGGGTTTGAGGAAGTTACCAAATAGTTCTTTCACTTGGTTGGCGTCGTGTCGAGACTGTCTTCGCTGTTGTGGAATCTTGCCGCCCTGTGGTCGCCTGAAACAACAGGTTCCTTTGGACAATCGGATCAAGAGCAACCCCATGATGCATATGACTTGCCGATGCATGACTTGCCCAGCTGGCCATTTGGGAGCACAGTGGATCATCAGCTTACCAGCTTACCTCAGGTCCTACAATAATTCATGTCCTACAATAATTGCCGAATTTCAGGTCCTAGAATGTCAACAGCTTCTTGTTACTACTAGCTTCTTTTTACTAGTAGTAAGGCACTTGTTACTAGTAGCGATGCACTTGTTACTAGTAGCGAACATTGTGTCAACATGCCCCAGTCCCATCCGACCTCTTGTGACCTCGACCATCCGACCCATTCCGACCATCCTCTTGGCTCCCCGGCCAGACTATACCTGCCCATCAGGGTGGCCAAGCCACATATGAGTCGTGCAGTGGCTTCTGCAGTGTTGTCCTCGGACCGACCCCGACCCCCGGACCTGTAGGGTGGTCAAGTTCGCTTGTTCGCAAAAACCCACATTGGTTTGAAGGAATGGAAGCCTGATCAATAGTGATCCAAACAAAACAAAACCCGGCAATTGCCGCACCAATTACATATTACAAGGACTTCAACCGCCCTTCATGGGACATGAATAGAAATAGAACTGTCTTTCTCTCCTTGCGATTGCTAAGCCGAAGTACTAGAGTACTTGTTTCTGATTTTTTTGTTGATCTCAATATCTACGACCGCCCCCTCACTCAAGGGGGCGGGCGCAGCGGCGCCAGCGCAGACAACGCCGTGAAACGAATGGGACCCTTTCTGAGGCCCACGGCGTGTGGCAGAGCGGTTCCTTTGGAGTTTGGTGAGCTAGAGGAACTGGAATAACAGGGAGGTGCAAACATGTGAGGTCACATGTAATATGTTCTTTTCAGCATGAAGTCTTCATATAAAGGCAGCAGGTCAGTCAGAGCAAACAAACGCAATCCAGGCCAATCCAGCATGATAAAAAACTACTACACCAAAGTTATCCAAAGTTTTAAAGACTCAACTTGGAACTGGCCGACTGCAAACATATATATATATATATCTGTGTCTATCCTAAGGTATTCTTACTGCAACTGTGAATGAGCTAACTTATGCTGTTGGAACTGTGTTTGCACACCTTTGCTAATGTTTGACTTTTATGTTCTTTCGAACCCACTGCGGAAATCCCACTGGAACAAGCCTTTTAGCCAAGATGTGACGGACACAAGTTCTGCCTCACAGACAGGTGCAAACAGAGAGGAACAAACACGACGCTCCCTGCCAAACTTTGACGTTGTCTTGAAATGACAGGCGGCCATGAGCTTATTCAGTCATTCATGTTCAATTTCTGCCATATGCACAAACAGCTGAGCAAAAGAGTTTAAGCTGCGCGTTTGGGGACCTCACACACTGCCGTCGCTGCCGGCCTCTCGATGTTGTTCAGCTGGTCCCAACTGATCTGTCGGAAGTTGGGCAAGAAGTGGTGGGCATCCCTGCATGACCAAGCGCAGCTCAGTGGCACGAGCGCTGAAAACTACTGAGTGTCACAATGCAAGATTGCCACCAGACATGTGGTCAATTGCCAGAATATTGATCGAGGAAAGTCTACAAGCCCCAGGTTCAGCCAATTTCTGCGAAATTTCCAAAAGTTATCAAAAATGATCAAGAACCTCTATGTCCAAGCTAACGAAACTGCGACGTACACATTATGTCTGCTGCCATTGATTCAAAACCATCTTCACCACTGAGCACCAGGGTTGCGTACTAATTCCATTGTTTATTGATCATGCCATGCAAACCCCAACAGTGGACGAATTGATTCTCCGTGAACCTGACTTTGAACACTTGGCTCCTAAAGAGGCGGCATGTCGCTAGGACATGCTAGGACCAAGAGGGAAAGCATGGGCATCCAAAGCAGCAGACTGTTTTGTCCAAAGTTCGATGTTTGGCCCGGCACAGTTTCTCGCTCAGACCGGGATCGCCGGGGACTGCCAAACATATCGCCTGTCCTGTGCCGCCCTGCCTCTAGCTTACCGACCCAGTGCTCGACAATATCTGCCTGATGTGGCGAAGCCGAGCGTCTCCATCCGGTGAACGAAAGAATTGTCACGGACCAGGTCCGGAAAGCGAACCAGCTGACAGGATTTGAAAGGAACCTCACATCAGCAAAAGACATCCTAGAAGATTGGAGTTTGCAGTCCACTATGTCAATAAAATAGAATTTCTATGAATTGCTCTTGACCACATACCCATAAAAGTTGACAGCTCTCTCAACAGTTGCGGTCCTTTCACCCATGATCCACATACCCAGAAACTTCTAGGTTGGAGGCCATCGCTACTAGTAACAATAAAGCTTTCTAGTAACCAGAAGCTTCCGGACTGGGAATCCTTTCACTGGGAATCGTTTGCTCCGGACTCCGAGTCCTGTGGGCCCCCACTTCGGTGGCAGTGCTTTCAGTCCTGTCGCATCGGAGGAGGATGGTACCCGGACCCGAAGTGGGAAGAAATGAAGCGAAGTGAAGTGGGGAGTCGAAATGGATAAAATGACAGATATATAAGTCTATTGAACGTATATATGAACTATAGAGACCCGCTAAGAATGCCTCAGTTCGAGGCTTTCCCATTCGAACATTAACTAAATTACGTTGAAAGCAAACGACTATCCATCAAAAAGAATCAAAATTCTGGACTAATTATTTATTCATCAAAGCATCACTGCCACTCTCTTGCAATCTATGCATTTGTCTGAACAACTACTGACTGTACTTCAATGTACAAAATTCATAATGAAGGTTCCAAGTTCCAAATGGCAGTCGGTCAAACGATTCACGTGCACCGTTAGATACCTTGTAGTTGCCCAATCCGTGCCTATCAGGATTGCTGCAAAAGGTTGCTATTTTCACGGAATAAGACAATCAATCTAAAAATATCTAAAAACAGGATACAATTACTTAATAGGATACTCATGATACTTGAGCCATCCCCATGCACATCTGTAGTCGATTCCAATCTTTTCGAACAATGCGCCAGCCATACTCTCGAAACACATCTTAGCCCTTCCTGAGCAACGGAGAAGAAGGTGAGCTGCTCGAAGAGCGCGAGTTTGAGCCGCCCAACATGGCCCACTCGGCCAGATAGTGATTGATGATGGCTTTGAGCCAAAATCTGCGGGACCAAGCTCGCTGAAGTCTGACCGTGTTTCGTAGGGTTCTTCGATGTTCTTCGGATAATGTCACATGTATCTGCTAATCTGCAGCTTAAAGCAAACATCAACAAGCCCTGCAATGATCTTGGAACCCCAGAATGGTCGTGCAAATGAACCGCGCTGCGGTTCCAGCTCAGCTCCAAGCTCTTTTATGCTCTTTTTCCGTGAAACTCACTGGGAGGTCTCAAGCTCAGAAAGCATCTTTGGAGACATCCGACACACTTGATTTGTGAGGAAACACATCCGACTGGCTCTCGCTAAAGCGCAGGCTCCTCTGGCTTCCAAACGATGATATACTGTAATGTACGCAGCTGCCACAGCATGAGGAAGCACAAATCAAGCAGCTTTGAAACCGGCCCGCAAGGCCAGATATTGACTTCCAACAATGCGTAGATACAAAGGATCTGCTGGACATTACATTGGTGGAGTACAGCTGGCTTTCGAGTAATTCAAGTTACCTCATTAAAGTCGAGTCACCTATGACATTCTTGTGGTTTTGATTGATATTAATATTTTAGTTATATATAGTTATATACAGTACTATTATGGCTTGAATACAATTGCCCTTTGCATGTGTGCTAGCACGCAGTGCCTTGGGAAAGCAGAGCTGCACACTCAGCAGCATTCACACATTCCCATACATCCTCTGCCTTCAAGTAAAGAACATTAGGACATTGGCATTGGCATTGTATATGGTCTGTTTCCTGTGGATGCTGTTTCTCAATCTCCATCCCTATTCTCAACCCTGAGCATTTTACGACCTCTATATAATTCATTCATACATGATAAATGCATGCACGAATGATTGCATAAAGTATCAAACCCTATGAGGAAACGATGATCCAAATACTCTACATGCAGTCTCTTCATGTCTCTTCCACCTGTGTGTCTAAAGGGTCCCCGTTTTGCCCTTTCTATCTTCTCGCCCTGGCCCTGGAGTCGCATCAAGCCCTGAAACCCAACCGCTCCAAGACGGTGCCGCATGCCAATTCATGCCAAAGTATGCCAAAGCTGGCTAGCTTCCGTCGAAGACTTCGGGCTTGGCATGACCACCTTAGCGTTTCGGCCGTCTCTTGGAGTCTCAAAGGACACCTTTGCCAGCCTCTGCCTGTTTGGACATAAAAACAAAAGTTCCATGCGTCATTGACAAAGTATCTTAGGGATCTTAGAGTATCTATATATATATATATACATGTCTTTCTTGGCTTCTGAGAACCTTCGGTCCGTTTTCACTGGGCCTGTCTCCAGGAAAATGCTCCTCAGTGAACGTGGGTCATGCGCCTGGCAACGCGGAACTCGGAACGAATCCACAGAGTGGTGACCCGGTGACGTGCAAAGACTTTTTGGCACACGGAAACCAATCCAGGATGAATTCGGATTGATCATGATTGATCATGATTCATGATTGATATGGTTGATTCAGTTACAGTACTTAAGAGGATGGATCATGAGGTGTGCTGTGCTTGCATAAACGTCGTCCAGGTTCGACACTACGTCGTAGGGGAGGCATATGGAGTATGCAAGTGTGAGGGTCGAAACAACTTGTCTAAGCCTAAGTGGATGAAGTGGTCAGTGCGGAGAATATGTCCCAATAGCATTCAATAGCTTCAATTTCTTGAAGTGCCAGCAGTCTGGAAGATTTTGGATGTGAATTCCATGGGACTTTCGTAGAACATCGTAGAATGATCTGATTAGCTTGAGACCTGTCCAAGAAAGTCGAGTGGACTTTCTGAATTTGTCGGAGTCGTTTCAGCCGGAGTGCAATTGCATCTATTTTGTTGCAGTTTACTTTGTGTGACTTGGATAGTTGAGGCTGCACACAAGCGTTGATTGTATGAGTGTGTTATGCGATCAAAGTTCCACTCATGGACACTCAATATTGCTCAGTTCATATGATGTCCTGGTGCTGCTCATGCAGAAGGATTCAAACAAAACAATGCCATCCCATTCCCTACTAAGCTCTGAAAACTCGGTACCGTGGTTGCTTCACACCTGCAGCAGTTTCCCATCTGTCGAGAGCAGCGCCAAATGTGGCCTCAGCTGTGTTCGGGTCAGGCAAAAAACTTCACTCCGGATATCAATCGGAAGTGGCAAGCCATTCATCACTCCAGGAAGCGAAGCCGCCTCCGTCCTGGAATGCCCTTCTACGTTTGATGTCAGAACTGTTTTTTGATGTTTGGGGGTCTGCGCAGTGCCCCCCTCCTCTGGCATCTACCTCTGGACAGTCCCAAAAAGTTGTTTTAGGTCAGCTGGTCAGCTCACGCAAACCTGTCAGATCATTTCTAAGTCGTGTGCTTTGGCAGGGCGAGCCTGTCAAAACATCAACAGTATCTCAAAATGCTAATAATGACAAAGCCGCTACTGTTGATTCCAAACAGGAGTCCTTGCAACGCAGAATTCTAAATACTTGACTGCTTCTTCTCGCTGAATTCCACCATAAACTGTCAAAGCATGAAAGCACTACAGAACCCAGCCTCTTTGCGAGCTCCTGGCCGTTGAATCAGTCATGGCAAAGTGATGCGAAGTGATTGCCCCAAGCTTGACCGGCGTGTGAGAGGATACCACCACAGTTTTCCACACCCTCCAGCACCTTGAGCCCAGCATACCCGCTGGTTGTTCATTTGGGGCTTCTCAGGGGACGACGAGATATCGACACCTCGATGGGATCGACACCTCGCGCAGGTCTTTCACGCTCAGAGCACCATCGAAGGAGAGCTCCGTGAGTAACGTCCCAGCCTGGGCGATCCAGACACTGCGAGCAACCACACTGTCGACCAGTGTACAAGGACGCTACTAGTAACAAAGGGCATCGCTACTAGGAGCAAGGACGCTACTAGTGGCTCCTAGCATTACTACTAGGAACAAGGACGCTACTAGGAATCACCAATAATCTTGGCTGTGTGTTTCTGTACATGCCCGTCCAGATCGATCAAATGCCAACCGGGGGATATAAAGGGTCCAATCCGACCTTGAGTCTCAAAAGCATGGCACTGGCTAATCCAGGTGCATCTGCTTGGAAGAAATGACCTGTCGAGAACCAAGACTCAAGACTACCTCGACGGTCTCACCGCTCGCGTCTTTGGGCACTTGGCGAAGCGGCGGACTCGTGCGCGATGCGTTTTGAGAACCCCTGCCATGCTAGTACAGGAGATCCACAACATCTCAGGAGTGGCATTGGCGGCCAACATCGGAGGAGACCGCTCATCCGTCCTGGGTGAATGGAGAATGCTGTGACGGGCACCAGGGGGTCTCCCTACCCCGAACGCATCCCATTTGTAGCATCTCCTTGAAGAATCCGCATGCTGCCCTGTCTGGCTGGCCTGGCGAGTTGTCTCGACAACTGCCACCAGGTGTTCACCGGTGCAAAAAACAGCTCAAAGCAGCTCTTGGATCCCCAAAACTACAAGTATTCCGAGTTCTTAAATGCAACATGTTCCTAGTTCTTCAATGTATTTGTTAACTTCCGGCCACCATGGCGTTGAACATGGTCTGAAAATCAATGTATCTATAATGCTGCGCTTTGAACTATGTGAGAGATTTGAAACTAATGAGTCAAGGAGCTCTTAACTTGACCCAAAAGAACACGACATACATGAGATTCCCTTGCTCCTTCCACTACATTGAGTTTCTGGTTTAAGTTCGTTTGTGAGAAGGACCTGCTCTGCAAAGCTTTGATCTAGGCCTCCACTAAACCACTAAACAGAGTAAGGAAGAATCTTTAACCATCACCTGAGCTGCTCTTCCAATTCCGACTGGTAATCTGCACTTCAATTGTCGAGAACCAGCCCTGGCATCCTGACAACTTTACAGTGGGCTCAAATCCGCCCGACAAAAAGGTAGGTCAACATACCCCAGAAAAGACATTCCAAGCCACATGGTTGGTGACATGTCACATCTATCCACCCTACTCTTGGACAAGTCTTTGTGCACCATCCATATACCGAATCAATACTCGGAGTTGGTTCAAATGCAATACTTCAAAGGCAGGGATCGCATCTTTGGGGCAAGGCAGGCAGCCTATAGTGATTCCCAAAATATCGTGGCAAAACACCTCAAACAGCAACAAGAACATATGAGCGCGCCTTGAGAGCAGAGATATGAGGGCACATGAGAACACACATGTGAGAGCACATATGTGAGGCACACGTATGAAAGCACACAAACACGGCATGTATGACAGAACATGCATAAGAACACACGTATAGCGTATAGTGTACAGTATCATATATAGTATAGTTAATTAATGCGAATTGCAGTATATAATGATTTGGTACTAAACTAAAATACCAAGCGCAAGCCATGGAGGGAACCTTGAGACCAGTCACGTCCACGTGACCTCCCCATGTTGACAAAGAAACTACTATATTAACAAAGGGCATCGCTACTAGGAGCAAGGACGCTGCTTTTAGCTCCTGGCATCGCTACTAGTAAGAAGAAGCTACTAGTAACAAAGGGCCTCGCTACTAGGAGCAAGGACGCTACTAGTAGCTCCTGGCATCGCTACTAGTAAGAAGAAGCTACTATTAACAAAGGGCATCGCTACTAGTAAGATAAGCTACTAGTAACAAAGGGTGTCGCTACTAAGGAGCAAGGAAGCTGCTAGTAGCTCCTGGCATCGCTACTAGTAAGAACAAGCTACTAGTAACAAAGAGCATCGCTACTAGGAGCCAGGACGCTACTCGTAGCTCCTGGCATCGCTACTAGTAAGAAGAAACTACTAGTAACAAAGGGCGTCGCTACTGGGAGCAAGGACGCTACTAGTAGCTCCTGGCATCGCTACTAGTAAGAAGAAGCTACTAGTAACAAAGGGCGTCGCTACTAGGAGCCAGGACGCTACTAGTACCTTCTGGCATCGCTACTAGTAAAAAGAAGCTACTAGTCACAAAGGGCATCGCTACTAGGAGCAAGGACGCTACTAGTAGCTCCTGGCATCGCTACTAGATAGAAGCTACTAGTAACAAAGGGCATCGCTACTAGGAGCAAGGACGCTACTAGTAGCTCCTGGCGTCGCTACTAGTAAGAAGAAGCTACTAGTAACAAAGGGCATCACTACTAGGAGCAAGGACGCTATACTAGTAACCAGTAGCTCCTGGCATCGCTACTAGTAAGAAGAAGCTACTAGTAACAAAGGCATCGGTACTGGGAGCAAGGACGCTACTAGTAGCTCCTGGCATCGCTACTAGTAAGAAGAAGCTACTAGTAACAAAGGGCATCGCTAGTAACAAAGGGCATCGCTACTAGGAGCCAGGACACTACTAGTAGCTCCTGGCATCGCTACTAGTAAGAAGAAGCTACTAGTAACAAAGGGCATCGCTACTAGGAGCAAGGACGCTACTAGTACCTCCTGGCATCACTACTGGTAAGACGAAGCTACTAGTAACAAAGGGAGTCGCTACTAGGAACAAGGACGCTGCTAGTAGCTCCTGGCATCGCTACTAGTAATAAGAACCTATATACTAGTTACTAGTAACAAAGGGCATCGCTACTAGGAGCAAGGACGCTACTCGT
>CAXAMN010000001.1:250562-298496 GCA_963970005.1 Durusdinium trenchii | reverse complement strand
TACTAGTAGCTTCTTCTTACTAGTAGCGATGCCAGGAGCTACTAGTAAGAAGAAGCTACTAGTAACAAAGGGCATCGCTACTAGGAGCAAGGACGCTACTCGTAGCTCCTGGCATCGCTACTAGTAAGAAGAAGCTACTAGTAACAAAGGGCATCACTACTAGGAGCAAGGACGCTATACTAGTAACCAGTAGCTCCTGGCATCGCTACTAGTAAGAACAAGCTACTAGTAACAAAGGGCATCGCTACTAGGAGCAAGGACGCTACTAGTAGCTCCTGGCATCGCTACTAGTATGAAGAAGCTACTAGTAACAAAGGGCATCGCTACTAGTAGCTCCTGGCATCGCTACTAGTAAGAAGAAGCTACTAGTAACAAAGGGCATCGCTACTAGGAGCAAGGACGCTACTAGTAGCTCCTGGCATCGCTACTAGGTAGAAGAAGCTACTAGTAACAAAGGGCATCGCTACTAGGAGCAAGGACGCTACTAGTAGCTCCTGGCATCGCTACTAGTAAGAAGAAGCTACTAGTAACAGAGGGCATCGCTACTAGGAGCAAGGACGCTACTTGTAGCTCCTCACATCGCTACTAGTAAGAAGAAGCTACTAGTAACAAAGGGCATCGCTACTAGTATCTCCTGGCATCGCTACTAGTAAGAAGAAGCTTTTAGTAAGAAAGGGCATCGCTACTAGTAGCTCCTTGCATCGCTACTAGTAAGAAGAAGCTACTAGTAACAAAGGGCATCGCTACTAGGAGCAAAGACGCTACTAGTAGCTCCTGGCATCGCTACTAGTAAGAAGAAGCTACTAGTAACAAAGGGCATCGCTACTAGTAGCTCCTGGCATCGCTACTAGTAAGAAGAAGCTACTAGTAACAAAGGGCATCGCTACTAGGAGCAAGGACGCTACTAGTAGCTCCTGGCATCTCTACGAGTAAGAGAAGCTACTAGTAACTAAGGGCATCGCTACTAGGAGCAAGGACGCTACTAGTAGCTCCTGGCATCTCTACTAGTAAGAAGAAGCTACTAGTAACAAAGGGCATCAGGAGCAAGGACGCTACTAGTAGCTCCTGGCATCGCTACTAGTAGCTCCTGGCATCGCTACTAGTAAGAAGAAGCTACTAGTAACAAAGGGCATCGCTACTAGGAGCAAGGACGCTACTAGTAGCTCCTGGCATCTCTACTAGTAAGAAAAAGCTACTAGTAACAAAGGGCATCGCTACTAGGAGCAAGGACGCTACTAGTAGCTCCTGGCATCTCTACTAGTAAGAAGAAGCTACTAGTAACAAAGGGCATCGCTACTAGGAGCAAGGACGCTATACTAGTAACCAGTAGCTCCTGGCATCGCTACTAGTAAGAAGAAGCTACTAGTAACAAAGGGCATCGCTACTAGGAGCAAGGACGCTACTAGTAGCTCCTGGCATCGCTACTAGTAGCTCCTGGCATCGCTACTAGTAAGAAGAAGCTACTAGTTATTTTATAACTCGACATGACTCGACGGTGTTTCTTCACGCCGGCCTCAGAGCTTCGGGAACGCTTCACCTCAGCATGTAGGGTCACCACCTGGCAAGGTCGGATGCCATCTGTGATGGCCTCAGGATGTGAGCCCCTAGTAGCTTCTTGTTACTAGTAGCAATGCCAGTAGCCCCTAGTAGCGTCCTTGCTCCTAGTAGTATGGCCAGGAGCCCCTAGTAGCTTCTTGTTACTAATCAAATCGTAGGTAGCAGTCTTAGGTTCTGATTCAATTCAAGCTGACGCCGATTTGTAAATTGAAGTAGTATGCCACAGTAATTCGAGTGTTCAGAGGTATATAATTCTAGTTTGAGGCAAAGTACTGACGTGCTTGCAAGTATCGTTGGAATAGTGAATTTGTGGCAAGTGGTATTGAGCAATTGATATGGTTGAAGGGAGAGATCCTGTGACATACTTGGATATTCCATTTAACAGTCTGCAATATTCAATATTCTGCAATATGGGTCGCAGGTGTTGCAAGAAGTCGCCTGACTTCATCAATTCCGCAGCGGAAATCATTGCCGCTTCTTGCACATGGTCTGCTACGACATGAATGGTTCCTAAGAAAACATCCAAAGGCGTCCAAATCACATCGGCAAAGATGACACGTTGGTGTGGCCCCCCCAAAAAGCATGCCTACTAGTCAGCAGGGCCTTTAAGAGGCTTATATAGGCGGGGTACATACTGTAGTTCACGTGGTAATCATACTTTGCGCTGTAGAAACTAGACCAGTCAACTTGAGCGGGGAAACACGAAAGGTAGAGACGGACCGAGTAGCTGTCGGGACCTTTTCTGGTGAGGGACTGTCTCCGGTGTTTCAGGAACGTGCCCCTTGGTCAATCATGGATGAAACCAGCAAAGCCAGAGAGCACAAGAAGGCATAAGAAGGCTCAAGAGGAACTCCGTTGCGGTCAGATTGCGCCACACGGCTCTGCAGAGAGGCTGCGTTGCGTCGACGCTCGTTTGTGTCTAGGTGTGTGAAAACAGGCGTGCGTAAAAGTCGCAATGCGTAAACGCTCGCATGTGTACCAGCTATGGTCCCACAGCTGCACGCACTGTGTCAGGATTACAGGCCTGCACGCGTTGCGTCGAAGCCGCAGTGACTCAGTGACCAACCCCCTTGTAAGGATAGTGCTGGAGGGGTGCGGCCGGTACTGCCAGGGATGGACGTCACGCTATTAGGTGGGTGTGCTCCACGATGCGGTAAGATTTCGCCACGCTATGGTATAAGGCTGAGTCGAATGGTGTTCCGCGACGCGAGGGGTTTCTCCACAGGGCTTTGCAGAGAGGCTGTGTTGCATCGATGCTCGTTGGTGTCGAGCAATATGGTCTGTGAACGCAGTACGCGCTGTGTCAGGCTGCGGGGTGCGCACGCGCGGCATCGAAGCTGCATTGCGCGACCTCATTGCGCAGGGTTCGTGCTGTATTGCGCAACCTCATGGCCAGCGTCGTACTGCTGTGACTGTTAAGCGCATGACTTCACCTTATGTCCAGAATTTAGTAGCGCTGGCGACGAGAGGAGGGGACGGGGAGGGGAGTGGAGGGGAGGGGGGGGGGGGGGAAACAAATGGTTTTTCAATCATTCATCACATGGGAGGGGGGGGTGGGGGTGTTAGACATTGATCTACCAATCTTTAGTCCCGAGCAAGCTCTCAAGCCAGTCCCTTTGCTTCGCAAAGCAAACTCAAGGTAGTCCTTACCAGGCTACCTTTCGTGATCAGTCAGAGACATTCTCTGTGTGTCCGATGTTCTGGCCCCAAATGTTTGGTCCGCAACACGGTATGCCATATGCCGCATGTGCACGCGGCCCCGCTATATACAACATGAGTCAAGGCCACACTTGTCTCGAGCCCTAGTGGACATAAAAAATCCCAGAGTGTTCTTTCTCTGTCCATGTCTGCCTTTCTGGGACCTCGGTTGCGCTTGAGGAGGGCCTAGCACGGGGCCGTGGTTTGAAGAGAGTCTTCCAAGAGTCTATTCTCCGGTTCCTCGTAAACAAAATCGGAATAGCAATTGTGCAAAGAAGAATCCCTGTAAGCTAAATGGACCCCTGTTTTCTAGATAGGATCCAACAGGATATAAAATTTGAGCCTCTGCCCCTTCTCAGCATCTCTGAACCCTGTGTGGAGTGGTCTAAACCTAGTGCATGTCTGCCAGTTCTCGTGGTCTAAATATCCTGTTCACCCCCACATTTACGTGAATTTTTCTGGAATCCCACCTGTGGGGCCCTGTGGGGAGTCTATACTTTAGAGCTTCATCTCAGAACAATTTCACCACCGGGTGTTCGTATACAGCAAAAAGGACATTCTCTTTCGTTGTGGGTCTTTTGGCGACACTCCGTGTTGGTCCTCCGAAACCGTCGCGGCTTAAGCCGCAGCGCCTGCAGCCTTTTTTGAATCGCTGCTCTGCTATCGCCTGCGTGAGCTGTCTCATTGAGTGACACCATCCATAGAGCAGCTGAGGACAAAGTGAAGCGAATAGTTGGGGTGTGGCTTTAGTCTTGTTTGTCCTGTAATCCATCCCTACTGTGGCATGCGATTGAGTGCTCCACAATTTCATAATTATGTCGGTAGCAACCGGAATCGTACTGTTCACACGCTCTTTTCACTGCGAAAGCGAGCACGGTATAGCTCAAGGGCCCTAGGAGCCAAACGGCGGCAGACACAACATAGTGTGACAACCTGGCTCAACAGAATGAGATCCTACCTCAAATTCACACTCAACCTGTTCTACAGGTGTCACACGGCTATACATTGAAACTCTTGTGTCTTCCTAAGGCATTGGAGAAATCTACTTCTGCTTCTGTACAGTGTAGTGGCACTCCTTCAGCACTCGAAGTAGCAGATCTGGTTTCATGGACTTCGTCAGACAGTCCGACACCATCGTACTGGTGGCAATCCAGATCAACTTGTCTCCTCCATTCTCGAAAGCAATCCATGTTGGCCTTCCTTCTTGCCACAAATTCTCATGGATTCCTTGCAACTCGATACCAAGGCGCTTGTCACTCACCTTGGCCAGGACTTCCTGATTGAGGTGGTCAGAAAGCGAACGGCAATCAGTCATCGCCAAATGCGGAATGCATTCACGGGCATCATCTTCCCATGTCTTCAAACTGCGAATCTTGCCCTTGATCTCCGCAATCACACCTCTCAGCTTGTCACCTGTCTCGAGTCCGTTCTGGAGGGAATACGTTTCGGCCTGGAGAGTGCTGCGGCAGACTCTCTTAATTGTCGTGGATCCAAAAGACAATGGCATCACCTTATAGGTGGTCGTCTTGTCATCTTTGATCTCCTTGAGATCACCCAGAAAATGGATCCTGCCCTGTTGCGACTTGTAGTTCTTCTCGTTGGAGAAGGAGGCATCTGTGACCGTGATCACACCAACTTCACTCCATTGGAGATGAGCCGCAGGAAAACACAATGCCACATCGTGACCTTTGTGTGCCAGGACAACGACTGCGTTAGCGTCTGCCAACGTGGACACAGTTGCATCTTTAATGCTAGACTGCAAACGGCTTACCCTGTAACCAAGGTCAGGCCTGGTCTGTCTCGAGATCCAGGCGAGCGATCCGGTGATCGATCTGAGCTTCGTGATGTCTCCTTGCTGAAGACGCTCACTGCCTAGCCTAGACCCAACATCTGCTCCATGAATCTTCCTAGTGTTATCTGCTGTGTCGACTTTGATGACCTTGTCATCTCCTCGCACGAACTGCTTCCCACAATATCGAAAGCTGTTAGTGTCTGAGCTGTCGACACTGAACTTGGCAAGAAAAGACTTCATCACTTCCCCGCCTTCCGGAAGAAAACTATAAAGCAAGTCGTCCACGTGAGTGCACATGAGGGCACAAGCATCTCCTCCCTGCTCACCTGGGAGGTAGTACAATCCTGGGAAAAACTGGCTTGCCTTCAGGCCGCTCTTACGTGCATCGGCATCCAAACGCAACCAAAAGCCTCTTCCTGAGTCCGTGATCCCGTATACAGGGACCCTCACGAGAAAAAGGACATTGGGTTCTACACCTGGCAAACCTCCTCTTGGCTGACGCATGAGAAGGACTCGGTCCAGTGGTCGTCCTTGGAAATATGCCGAGGTAATATCAGCGGAATGAATGTCGGCCTGGTGGCACGCTGCCCAACTGCAGACGAGACAGTGCATCTCGACATCGGCCGTTGGACTATCTGACCTCAAACCCTCTGTCATTTCGAAGTTCCCGCGCGAAACTAGTCTGCTTTTATACATGGGCTTGTAGTCAGGGTCTCTCCCCTTCTTGTACTCTGCCTTGTCTACATCCACCCATTTGGATGGAATGCATTGGTGCCCTTCGTCAATGAGCTCTTGCGCTTGTTCTGGGGTCAATGCCACTACTGCTCCAAAATCTTCAAATTTGGACCATTCCTTTTGCCTTGTTTCCTGCAGGGCTTTCTGCACTTCTGGAGGCGCAGACTCATAGTGAATGCTCTTTAGAACCTTCTTACCTAGCTCTGCTTCATCCTCAGTCTGGGCAAGAAAACTAGTCCACATGGCATGTGCTTCTTCTCGATCTTGCTCTGGTAGCTCTCCGTCTCTCTGGCGTGCTCTCTCAAAATGTTCTCGTAGAGAAGCTGGCAAGTCGTTCAGATGATCATACACATTAGGCCATGCATGTGGAGCACTCGTGGACTCCCTGCGGGATGGTTGCAATGAGGTACCGCGTTCACTCTCCGGTTCGGCGACACGGGGCCTCACATTGCGGCTGTGCTCATTTCCTGTGTCAGGGAACGGACGTGAAACGGAGCTAGCGGACCTACTCAACTCTTCAAGCGCGTCTTCACCTTCGGATTGGTCTTCATCAAAGAAATCCGGTCTGATCCCTACATCTAACTCATCATCTTCTGGAACAGGGGGTAGTGAACCAGCATCCGGAAATTGGGGTTCGGTTTCTTGAGATTCGATGTGTATTGGGGATCCGGGTTCGCTCGGATCTGCACGTGCATCAAGGAAAGACTGCTGAACACCTTCCTTGACAACGTTTTCGGGAAAAACAGGCTCACCATGCAAAACAGCATGAGCTAGTGCTTCGGTCGGCGTAGCAATCTTCACGTTTTGGTTGGCGACCAACACTGGAACATTTCCACGCAACAACCACAAATTCCTTTCACCTTCATGGCCTATCACCCGACTAGTGGGACTCCATGTGGTGCCCCCCTTTTGATTGTCTCGACGAAAGGTCACTAAATCACCCACTGCATACTCCCGAGGAAGGCTGGAAGCATTGCGAGTAAGCGCACGGGATACCCTTGACGAACAATCTAGGTGAACAAATGCTTTCTGAGCTTCCTGCCTGGCCATGTGCTGTAAGGCGAAAATGCTCTCTGGGTTGTGGCGGGCTTCAATAGCTCCAAGCTCGGCAAACCGTTCTTCAGACAATGGGCTCGGATCTGACCGGGGTCCTTTTCCAAGTACCCATTGACTAGGCGAGAAACCTCCGACTCTACTAGAGTTGTTCTTGGTAGCTACTACCTCGAGCAGTACCTGCTCAACCTGTTCTCTGCCTATAGCGCCTGTCTCTTTGCATACCTTCCTAAAGAGTGACTTGACAATGCCTCCATGACGTTCTACACGACCAAGATTCTCCGGGCTTTCCAGAGGGGTGTGGTACACTTGGATACCACGTTCATCCATGTACTTCTTCATGACACCTCGGTTGTGCAGACCTCTGTCACATGCAATGTTCACAGGATGGCCACACCATGAGAACCAACGCTTCCTCAGTGCTTTCAGACATTCGGCAGAAGACGGTTGACCAGCACCAAAACGAACAACCTCACATAGCTGGAAAGTAGTACCCAAACAAACCATGTTCAACACTTGGAACTTGTCACCTGAAATGTCGTGAACTTCAAACACATCAATTCCTACAGTGTGGTTGAACGAGTAGTTGTTAGGCAATGCTGTCTTGTGCGTGGCCTTCTTCTGGGATGTTGCTTCACAAGTTTCGCATCTGTGGATCCTGACAGCATCGATGAATTCCTTTCGAACCTTTGCTGCACGAAGGAGATGGATCATCATCTGTTTGGGGACGTGTCCAAATTGCCTATGCAATCTTCTCACACCAATCCTCACACGTGCAGGCAACTTGCGCCACATCCGGCGTCGTTCGGCTTCATCTGCTGGCAGGCCTGGGATGTCTACTTCATCGACCAGTGTCTCTTCCGAGATCAGGTCTTCTACTGGGTTCACCTGAGCACGATCATCATCATCCCAGATGGCATCGAACTGCTGTTCATCGTCCATCACCTCTTCCTGCAGTTCACCAACAAATGCAACAGACATCTCATCGTCCAAAGTTGTGTCATTGGTCCATTCACCTAACCAATCAACAAACTGCCAAGACAAGACATCATTCATGGTCTGCCCTCGAAACCACGATTCGAAAAGCTCAGTCCACTTGGGATCATTGCAGGTGAATGCCAAGTCATGGTCGTTGATATGGGGAATCTGTGGAAACTCATGTTCCTCCCATCTCGGGGTAGTTGCAACGTCAATGTGCAAAAACCGGCTACCACTCATGTCACAATGGGATTCTACTTCACCCAAAATCTTTCCATGTCTCAAAGGATCTGTACTCCGTTCATACTCGATGGCAATGACGATGTTCTTGTAGTCTTGCAAAACATCATACCAGATCTTGGAGTCCTCCTCAGGATTGAGGTACTCAGCTCCCACACCGACGTCAAAAACGTCTGCAACACCATCTGCTGCTTGAAGCTCCTGAAAGATGCGGGGATGCGAAGTAATGACCAAGGTTGGAGGCTCTGAAACTGGGACGTCCTTCAGACCAATGCTGGATTTGACCAATGCATCTTGATGGTTCAATCGGTCAATGCCCTCCAAGACTGCCCTCCTATGCTTCTTACCCATGGTGGTTCTCTCATTGGGGTCAATTTGCAATGGAATGGACAAGACTCCTGAACTACTTGGCTG
The DNA here is from genome assembly GCA_963970005.1 of Durusdinium trenchii. Lineage (NCBI taxonomy): Eukaryota > Dinophyceae > Suessiales > Symbiodiniaceae > Durusdinium > Durusdinium trenchii. The sequence goes on along the minus strand of CAXAMN010000001.1, from coordinate 290,029 downwards.
TGCATTGGGATCTGGAGGGACTTCCGAATCGGTTTCATTGCTATCATCCAAATTGATCTCAACCTGTTCTCTCCTATCGAGGTCCCATGCCATATGTGCTACTGGCTCGTAACTTGCGGACTCTGTGGATACGGGACTGGTTGGCGATTGTGGCTCAGACTCTGGACGAACAGTTTGAGAAATAATGGACCCTTCTGGTGTTCTTGTGTCCTCAGAACCTGACGTCTTGGATGATTCCCTAAGTCTTCTTGGCTTTGGGGGAGTTGGCGGAACGGAAGAACGAACATCGATCTTTGGGGCCGAGGCCAAAACCACGCTCTGCTGCAGCGCCATGTATACCTGCGGGCTTCGATGGGTGAAACAGATCATGTCGGACCAGGGCTCGGGGATGTTCGCCGAGGTCTGGATCGGCGCTCCGTTCTGGATGCGCTCCCAAACAGCTCCTGCCTCTCGCCGTCTGGCGTAGACAGTCTTCAACCACCCCCACTTCGTCATCCAGCCGGCACGCGTGACTGCTGTCGTGTAAACGCCAGCTCGGATCTTGACGTCGACGCGGATGCCGTACCATTGTTGGTCCTTTGCAGGCAGATTGCGATTCACAAGCCACAAAACGCGGTCACGGTTTCCCCAATCTGCAGCCGCGCCAGCTAGGGCGTGAAGAAGCTCTGGATCTACCTGGTCAACCTTCGGCTCACCATCATCTGTCAAAAGCGGCCATAGCTCATCCTCCAAGTCAACGCGTTGAGACTCATCATATCTCGTCTTGTTCAAAAGCCTCGGTGGCGGGCCAGGAGGTGGAGGATGATCAGGCGTATGAGGGCTCAAAATCACTGGTGAAGTCGATGGGCTCTCTGGCTTCTTCGGAGCAGCTGCATTTTTTGCCTTTGTCGATCGAACTGGACTCCTCGACCTTGCTGGCCTGGCCCTTGGAGATCTCGGCCTAGGCTCAGCTGCACGCGACGTTTTCCTCCTCCTCAATGGGCTTCTGGATCTCGCGCTGCGGCTTGCAAAAGTCGTCACAACATCGGTCAACTTCTTAAGTGCTTGCAAGATCTCACGATTGTCATTCGAATTGTCAACTGCCGGGTCTTCAGCAATCGTCTCTTCTTCACCACCTTCGACGTTCACGCCATCATCATCAGCCTGCTCAACTACTCTGACGTCATCCTCATCTTCACTGTCATCATCAAACTCCGGTACCGGGCGAGCTGAGGCCGATGCGGCAGATGATCTCGGGGCTGCTGTCGACTTTGGGCCGGACTTCTGTTTGGGTTCCAATGTAGGAGGCATGGCCTTCGGCGGATGTCTCCAAGGTGCACCCTTATCTGATGAAGTGGTTGTTGCAACTGGGACTGATCGAATGCTTGAAGTCTGGTTCGGGGTCAAGACAATTGGAGTTGAAGCGGCTTCCGGATGACCTGGACCACACAAACTGCACCTGCCTCCACAGCTCATCTGGGCCCACTCTGGACTGTGCTGGTGGATGATCTTGCAAGAAATGCCTTTGGCCTTCAAGTGTCTGTATATAATGATCGAACCACCAACGCTCCGATGCCTTCCACTCTTGCACTTCAAGTCGATCACACCACGGTCCTCCTCATCACAAAACCTGTCGACCTTTCGAAGAATCGTGTCCAGCGATCTCTTGCCTCGAAGAAGTCCTTGAACAATCTCAGGATGGCGGCCTACGTGGCCTCTCAGGCTCACGTTCTGTTCCGGATCATGAAAATCCTTCGCGTTCACCTCCAAGATCGGGCACGAATTGCTTCGAAAGTTGATGCGATCCAGAAACCTCTCGCCACCAGTAATGATCAAGAACTCTCGCGGTTGCAGGCTCGATACCATGGTGTCCAATGCTTTGCCGACTTCGGTCGCAGAATTGGCCTGAAAACCTCTCTCGCCATTCCATCCGCGTTCCATCGCGGGATACGCAGTGCGAAAACGTCTGTGGCACTTAGGAATCACTTGAAGTTCTGAGGTTTGTTGAAAACTCTGGATCAGCTGTTGTGGGGTGACTGCCAACATCATGAGACCTGTGTGAACACATCGGTATACCTTGAGATGGTTACCGTCTATGCTGACAATACCATTCTTGAGATCTTTCACCAATCCTAAATGCGTTTGTGCATGAAGAGACAAAAGCAGCGGAGAACGACCTTTCGAAAGCTGGTGGGACTCAAGGACACCATGCACGGGTTTGCCTGTCTCGAAATGCAACGAAAATGGCAACGTGCGGGATCCCTCTGTGGTGGTCCCATTTTCACCTAAACCGGCAAAATTCTTCGATGTCGTGGTCGAAAAAGGGAAGTCGTATCCTAGCTTCTTCAACTTGGCCTCAACAACGTCTCCCCAGTGCTTCGAATGGCAGGTGGAATTACATCCCTCGTCGAGCACGATGTAGATGTTTCTGTCGTCTGGGTTGTACATGTCTCTGGATTCGTGAAAGATATGCACCAGACCGTCCGTCATGCGAGCAGGTTCCTCCCCATGAAAACAAATGCCGATCCCTGCAAAGGGGTCTGGATCTTCGGTGTAATCAATCATGGTGAACGAGTCTCCTTTGCTCTCTTCGATGGACTGGTGGAGGAGCTCGTGCAGCTTGATCGAAGTCACGGCCTCGGTTTCGGCTGCCAACACGACTTGGGCGGCAAATTCAGTCAAAATCTTCTCTAGCATCTCGGGGGTGTGTCCTTCTTCGGGTTCCTCTTCAACCAAACGTTCAATCATTGGGATCCTATCGAGCAGTGCGTTGACGACTTTCTCAGAGGCTGCCTTCCTAGTCTTTTGGAGCTCCATCGGAGTCTCATCCAAAAAACGAACAACAAAGCTTGCAATACACACGGTGAACAGACCTGGAAGAACCTCGAAAATCGGTGTCCGAGTGCGGGCAATCGTCATATGCAAATTTCGGGGCTTGATCTCTACGCTCGGTGGTGGAGTTCCCACAGACAAGGCATGTCTTCTTGATGGTGTATGCTGTGCTCCCTTGTTTGGTGAACTCGGAACAATTCTTGCATTTCTCTTTCGGTGGATATGGTGGTTTCTTCCTTGAGGACCCTTTTGGGATTGGCTGCAATGACGATGAAGAAGAAGCACCACCAACCTTCCTGAAAACTGAAGCTCCCCTGTATTCAAAATGCTGATCAACCCACGTGACGAAAGCCGAAGCGATTGGACTCTTGCCATTCTTGATGGCCCATTGATGGTAGTCAGGATGTTCATGAAGGATCTGCCAAAATGTCTTCCCCCTGAACTGTCCAGCTAAGAACTTCCTATCGCTCCCCTCAGGCCTTACGAGGTCGTTGGGACCCACTGGTGCCTCCGGACGAACTCCTGAGCTGGCCTTCACGGCCATGTGAGCAACGCTGTCGGTTGGAGACGCCGCACCTAGAAAAATCCCTTCGTCCTCGGATGAATCACTCATGTGGGCAATGTGTGCAGCAGGTTTCGGGGCCGATCCAGTCTTCGGGGCATTGGGCATCTTACATTGGGGGTCTCCGGCCCAGTGACCTAAACCACCACAACGAAGACACTTGGATTTCGCCTTGATCTCGGACAGTTTCTGTCGACGTTGCTCGATGCTAAGGTGAGACTTCACTATCTTACCTTTGCCTTTACCTTTCCCCTTGAATTTATCCTTGCCTTTGCCTTTTGCCTTCCCGAAAGCGACGAATGCGGCAAGCTGCAATTGGATAGCATCACCTGAGGAACGTTCTTCGGCATCTTCGCAATCAACTACTGCATTCAAGGCAATTGCTTCATATTCATCAACATCATCATGATACTCAAAATCTTCGTATTCAGGATGGCTAGCATGTTCATGTTCTTCAGACTCTTCAACTCCTCCTAGCATGCCTACGAAAGAATCTTCTTCATGATGATGCTCCTGCAAGTCCTCATCTCTCCAATCGAAATTGTCTTCCCAATCGGGATAGACGGCATTGTAACCAGCACGAGGGTATTGGCTACCTTTGCCTTTACCTTGGTACCCCTTTTGGTACCCTTTTCCTTTGCCTACCTGAGGCTGAATTCCCCGTCCTGTCCAGGATCGGGACCCTTCACGAAGATGGATTCCACTGTAGTTGTCAACCAGGACTCGTGCAGTACCTTCGAAGTCATCGTTCTTGCGGCAAGCCTTCACCACAAGGATCTCCTGCCTGGAGATACCTGACATCTCCAACAACAGCTCCGTGCGGAAAGCTTCTGAGATCATCATTGTGGGGTCAAGCTCAACCAACAAGGTCCACCAACGTCGTCGACGTTGAGTGTACGACAACATGCTCTCTGTAGGCTGTCTCGACAGTGGTCCTCCATGCTTCTGTCCTGCGCGAAAAAGCTCCTTACTCTCCTCCAAGGCTCGAGGAAACACATGGTTACGTATCACCTCGATGAGACGCTCCAGTCCCCCTGGACGTGCAAGTGTCTCTAGACCTAAGTCTCTGGCAAGCAAAAATGCATCACCTCTCAAACCTTCTACGATCTTGTTCACTAGGACACTGCGATCGATGATGCTCGACTTGTCTGACTTAACGGACGAAGCCTTCGGTGATGTTGCATCAACCTTCGACTTGGGAGTACCGGCAGTCTCACGCGGCTCGGGCTCAAACTCCTCGGGATAGTGTCCAGGCGAAGGGAATGCGAATCCTTCGTCTGACTCTGGTGGCCAAGGCTCCCCTTCGTCGGCAGGTCCAGTCACGGGATCCTGCTTCTTTGCTGGTTGCGTTTGGGCTTGGTCGTACAGCTTGATGCGGAGTTCGGTTCGAAATTTCCAATCATGAAATGATGCAGGATCTCCCCAATAGATGTAAGACCCACTCTTAGTTTCCAGGGGGTTGCCTATTCTATCACCAGTGCTACCCGAATGGAACTTGAGTCCAGCAATGGACATGTTCGACGATTCCGACGGAGATTGCTCGGGCGAGCAATCTATTCCGGGCTCTGGCCCCAACGGGATCAGAGGAGGCAAGCGAAAGCACGCAAGGAATGCAAGCTCAGGCTTGATGTTCTACGATTCCAATGACCTGGATCAGTACGTGCCGGAGTCAGGCCGTCACCTGCTCCGCTACCAATGTCGGTAGCAACCGGAATCGTACTGTTCACACGCTCTTTTCACTGCGAAAGCGAGCACGGTATAGCTCAAGGGCCCTAGGAGCCAAACGGCGGCAGACACAACATAGTGTGACAACCTGCCTCAACAGAATGAGATCCTACCTCAAATTCACAATTAATTTCTTCTTTAGTGGCAAAGCGTGAAAAGGTCAAAAAGGATTTGTTGGCAGGCCGGAAAAAAACAAAAAAAAATAGGGAGACCCGCATTGTTGGCCAATCTACTTCCACCAACTACCACTCAAAGCGAAAATCCGCTGACCCCGGTCAGGACGATGAACGTGAGCGTGAGCGGAGCAGGCCGGCGTGTTCGAGAGAGAGAGAGAGAGAGAGCTTGGTAAGCGCTGGCCCATGTGGGTGTGAAGTCGGAATGCCAAAATCTGTCAAAAAAGTGCCAAATGTGTAAACTCTTTGTCGAGCTTTTGCTCCGGAAAAGAGTTGCCCAGGATTCGGCCGGCTCGATCCCCGCTCCCTCCTGGAACCCCATGAATCTAAGACTTGGTCCGAGGGGCGCGCGGGGGACCTCTGCACAAATGTCTTTGCTAGTACTTACGAGGTTGTTTGGTATGAGAAGCCTTGTACATCAATATCTGTTAACCTCAGCAAGCCAAAACTCATGGTCTTTACCAGTTTTGTTGCATTACGTGCTCAAAAGCAATGTGAACATCGAAGTGTTGGAACCTCGGCAAGCTACAGTTGCGAGGTGAAAAAGAGGCTCCAACCTCACTCACCCCCCCGTAAAACCAAACTCTTCCCGACTCAACACTTTTCCTTCATCAAAACCTGTTGAGAATTTGTTCTGATGGGCTCTTCTTTTACAAGTTCCTTTCACGGCTTGTGTTTTGGCTTTCGCGCGCTGCATTCTGTGCAAAAACACTTACACAAGCTTTCGGGACGGAACTGATTTCGCAAGCTTTCGCCAATGAAAAAGTCGTACAATCTTTCGCGACTGCATGTTTTGCTTTCGCAAAGGCGCACTACATTAACCTCTCTTCAACTTGTTACTTGGGAAGTTTTGGCTGCTCAATTGTGTACATCCAATACTCCTCAGAACCCTTAAGGATGGTGAATCTACAAATCTGTCAACCCCGGGAGTCCTGTCGACTCCCACCCCATGGGGCTGTCCTGCACTGGACCAGCTGGGCCGGTGCGACCCCGAGTTGCTGGCCAGGTCCTCACGGTCGTACGGCTCAAGGTGCCAGTTCCCGGTCCGATTTCACGGTTGTGAACACCAAATACAGCCGAGGACCCTGCAAAAGCCTATCCACTCCGACAAGGGCCACAAGGGGTATGAGACTCAATGGAAATGCTCAATGATTCTCACAACACCAAGCTACATGGGGGGTCTTGGTAACGTTTTTCAGAAACCTAGTCATCTAACCGTTGCGAGACACTCGCACACACACACACACACACATACCCTTCAAAATCGCAACAATGGATTGAGAACCAGCATTCAAAACCCATAAAGAAGATATATATATATATATATCAAGAGTGTAAGTGTACAAATGATTCTACTTTAATTAACACAGCAGTGAATACATGCACCAATCGGACAAACCATACAAAACCAAGAGAGAACTTCACGATAAAGAACACGGACCTGGAAAGGGCTTGAGGTAGGCTGCTTGGGTTTTGGTTTTGGTGGTTCTTCTGACTCTAAAGGGATGACCACTTGTTAAGCCTTGCGCGGCTGGTTCGCTTTTCGAACCCCCTTGTCTGGTGGTAAGGCCTGGCAGCAGTTCATGTTGTAGAAAAAAACAACGGCTATGAAATACTATGAGAATCATTATTCTCCATAAAATCAAAAGCCGTCCTTTCTATAAAACGCATAGCCCTATCCAGGCCTGTCAAAACCAAAAAGCTACAAATCACAGTTTGGATCTATAAAATGCTTTGCCTTGAATGATACCACAATATCACCTCCAGCAAACTGTATTGATAAAATGAGTTGTTCAGCCGCCGTCTGATCAGACGCCCACATCCAACCTAATAATAGAACAAGGAACCTACTAGCGATGGCCTCCAACCTAAGACGATGACCTCCCGCCTAATAGCGATGGCCTCCAGCCTAACAGCGATGGCCAGATCTCTGTCCAGAGTCAGCAGAGTATAGTTGCTCTCCAGCGCGTCGAGCAAGTGCTTCACTCCCTGTCCACCCACGCAGTTCCTGGTGTCAGCTTGGTCCGGAGTCAGGCTTGGTTTTGAGTGAGCTTTATTGGTTTAAACACTGGTAAGTGGCTTGGGCGGCTTGGTAAAATGGATATGCAGAAAGGAGAGGCGCTGTCACGGCGCTGTCCCTCTTTTCCGGTGCAATTTCCAGCAAGACTGTCACTCGCCATGAAAGTGAATCTTCTTTCCAGGGTTGCTTGTCGATCCAGATCGATCCTAGATTGCCCATCGCTTTGCAATAGCGCTTTTTCCCTGCCTGCCGAGGCTCAAGCACGTCAAGGCCTCCCGTGATTTGTCATCAAGTGGAGGGTCACATGGCTATTGTTGCGTCGTTACATTTACACTTACATTTACATGTGCAAGTACAACTACAACAAGAACAACAACAACAACAACAACAACAACAACAACTACAACAACTACTACTACTACTACGACTACTACGACCCGACGTGGTAACTTACCCCATCGCACATGAACTTGACCCACCCCCATGGCACACCCGCGTACCCCACGAATGTAAGAACCTGATCCAACGAAGCTGGGCCACTGGAAGGGAAGTGGTTGAGGACGCTCAACCATGTACCTGCTTGATTGTTGAACTGTTGACAAGCTGTCCCATTCTGTGTTTTGCAGTAAGCGGCTAATGCACTACAACAATTTGTTAGACATCTTCAATTTTCCGGACTTCCTCGCCCTTCGGTTTGCACTTTTCTTCCAGTCAAGGGGAACTTCGTACTGATAATAGCTCTTGCGAGCAACTCTCTAAGTGTGTGTGTGTGTGAAGGGGATCTTGGCAAGCGGGCTCAGCGGCTGTCGGACTGGGCGTGTTTGTTGAAAGAATACGGACAAATGGGTCTGTCAAGCGGAGCTTCTCCTGCGGAACCATCGTGACCCGACGCGAGCATGCAGAAAGCTGGTGGATTGTGCTGGTGCTGTTTGTGCCCTTTGTGCTTCTAGCAGCTTCCCATTTCCCAAAGCAAACGTCTCTTTTGACTCGAATGCCTGAAGCCTCAGCAAATCCGCCTTTTTCAAAGTGACCTGGACAACGGGAAAGGGTCCCCACAACGCTACCTTGATTTTTTGGAGCTGAAGCGGGATATTTCGGACATTGCCATCCTACCCCCGTCAAGAACATGATTTGAGGCTTCGTGTCACGGCGGGCTGTTGGTAGAATGAATTCTGTACGCGCACGGCCCAAGTGGACTATTGGCACAGCCACGGGGCGAACTTTTTTTGAATCGCAGTATCCAGGTTTATGTTTGCACCGGTTGCATTATACTTCTTTGAAAGTGACGTGGTGACGTGGGATTGGACTCACCACAACTCCTTCGTGACTCAGCCCGCTGGAGGCGAAACGAGATATCTCACCCGTGTTGGGTGCTGGGTTCAGGCTTGGTGGGTCAGTCATTGATCGTGGAAGTTAAGGCAGCATGAAATGCGGCACTGTGATAGAATGAATGACCCGGTACCATTCAGTTTTGACAAACAAATGCATGGTATGGGGGTTGGGGGATGTATGAAAAACATGTGCTGTAGACAGAACGATGTTGTCATCGTGTTGTACTGGTTTTGAATCGATGCCGGGGCGCTGCGATGACAAACGCAAGGGATCATTCCACGTGGACAGGAGTTATTGGGAGAAGTCTGGACACGGCATGTGATGTTTCATTCGGAGTGGCTTCAGGTGCGGCTTTCTGGGCCTTTTGCGCTTGGACGTTTTTCGGCAGCGTCTGACCAGCGAGTACGGCGCGGAGACCGAGTCTGCAGCGAAAACCTTGCTGACTTTCCTCAGAGCCAGATGAGACCGGTACTTTGGAGTACATTCTCATCACGATTTCCTTCGATGTCGAGAATCTAGACTCTAGACAGACAATGACTTCCAGAAGATCACACACCACACTTGAAGCAACAAACCCATGAATCACCCTGAATCTGAAACAAAAAACAGCAAACATAAACCTGACAGAATAGGAACAACGGACGTTTGCAAGGAAAACCTCCAGAAAACACTGCAAGAGAATGTGCAAACCAAAAACATTCCATGGTATGACCCGTCCGAGAGAAGAAAAACACCACTTGGACAAGATGTCCCTTGAAGGTGCTACTTGGTGCAGAAGCGGAACCACTTTTTTACAGTTGCTTTTCTTTTGAGAACATCTGAGGGTTTCTTTCGCTGCCATGGAATCCACGGTGCGGACAAATGTGCTCCCAGGTGTAGATGTTCTGGCGACCAATCCCACTGTGCCCTATCGCCTGACCCTGGCGAATGGCAAGGAGGTCACAGGGATTTGGGACTTTTGGTTGCAGGTGCGGGTGGAGTGAGAATTGATTAAGGAAGCCAGTAAGTCGAGGAGACATGACCAACAACTGTGGTTGTCTGGAGAGTAGTTTGAAGCGCTCAGAAAGTTGGCACAGCTGGGCATCATTACATGTTGAGCAATGGATCAGGGACCAAGGTCTTACAACCTCGGGCAAATGTACTCACACTTGAACATGGCATCTCCCCTGTTTACGGGAAATACATGGTATGTAAGGGAAATACACGGCGCCGCGCGAACACTTGGTCAAGACAGGTGGTTGTGGAGCATGCGGGGGACTTCCCATCGCCGCCACAGATGCCGCCCAAGGAGGTGCAGGCTCCCCCCAATGGCACACCGGCTTCCATACGAGATCTTGACCACGACAGGGGTAAGCGCAGGCACCCAGTATGTAGAAACAAATGCACGAGGCAAATGAGGCCTGCCCCCTTTCTGTCCCAACATTGGTTGGGAAGCGCAACTTGAGGCTGGTTGTATTCAAGGCACTAGTCACTAGTCACAAAAAAGAACAAATACACAGTATGAAATGACCAAACAATGATCGTCTACACTCCTAAACACAAAACTGCTTGGGGACACCGTTTTGCAACGATTGTTGAAAAAAACCTAATCACAATGTAGAGGAGCCAAAAACATGAAATCGCAAAGGTGCACTTGGGAGTACAATAAACTTGAGACAGAATCAACAGTGTGCCCTTGCGGCTTGGTCGAATTCTCAACCTGTGATCAACAACAACATACATACAAAAACTTAGCCCAATCAAGCTTTCCCCCAAGGGCACAAGTTCATGCACAAGTTCATTCCGGCACAAGTTAACCCGAGCACCCAGTCCGACTCCGACTCCGACTCCTACTACTCCTACTGCTACTCTACTGCTACTGCTATTGTTATTACCATTACTATTATAATATGTTGTTATTACACTATAAGTGCCTGTAATTATCTGTGAGACTGATCCCTGGGCCATCCTCGGCCCCTAGTTGGCCTTGATCTCTGCTTTTGGGTGATTGTCTTGACACGCTCTGGTCTCTGTCTGAAAACAACACCGAGGACACCAACGCAGCAGGCAGCAAATGGCAGGCAGGCAGATCAGCCAAGTGCTGCTATTGCTATTGCAAGCAAAAGGTACCCTCCGTTTCTGTTGACTGAAACTGCAACGGCTCTGGAGATCCTTTTGTCTAAAACACAGTCAGGACAACAAATAACATGTTCCATGTACCCAGAATCACTCCAAAGCAGGATCTGGTCAACGTTGCGAAGATCCCGATAAGTTTTTTTAAAACAATTATATAATCAATCTACATCCATATTCTCCCAATGAAATAGAACCTCCTACACTACAAAATCAACTGACTGTCAAATCGACCACTGGTCACTACAACTACTTCTTCATTACACACAAAATACACAAAGTACATCAAACATCCATTGAAATTGTACTGTGCTCGGACACAACCCCTGCGTTCCAAGGACAAGTTCAAAAAGGATCCCTCACCTCACGGTGCCTTCTCCCTTTCTACATCCCTGGACTCAAAAACGCGTTCACTTGGACTTGCACCACTCCCACCTTCCCTCCACAGCTCTGCCACCGCCTCGTTCCGCTCAAGCGCAGCTGCCAAGCGCGCAGCCCCGCGGTCTCCGACCTTTTTTAAGAGGAAGTCCGTGCCCCTTCTTGATACCCAGGAACAGCCGAAGTTTGTGAGATTACAGTCTGTGAATTTACAGAATCTTCTCGATACACAAAGCATCCCAGTTCCAAAACCGTTGTCTTCTGAGGCGCTCACTCGGTTCCCTTCCAAGGACAAGGATGTTAAGACCTCGTTCTCGGCCAAAGCCTTGTGAAGGACCGGCTCCCAGTGCTCTGAAGCTTCTCACAAGACCCTATAGGGCCAACTGGGGCGCCTTATGAAAATGAATTCTTTGTTGCGTCCACACTCACGTTCCGGGCCCGTTCTTTTGAGGAGCATCTCATTTGCAAGATTGCTTTCGTGTGCCCCGGCCATGTGTTCGCAGGGCACATATGGACACGGGGGGATGCAGTTGATGTTAGTTCGTCAATACTCACGTGGTGACGGTGGGGAGAGAATACGCACATGTTGTTATTCCGAATATTGCTGACCCGTGTTTTGGGTGTTGCTGCGGTTCCTGCTGCTGCTGCTCCTCCTCCTGCTGCTACTACTGCTACTGCTACTGCTACTGCTCCTGCTCCTGCTCCTGCTGCTGCTGCTGCTACTGCTACTGCTACTGCTACTCCTACTACTACTACTACTACCACCACAGGAGTGCTTCTCGGAGGACTATCTCTGTGGACTCAGGGGGAGTTGACTATTGCAGACCCACATTAACTTTCTGAATGGGTTACACCTATACGCAAGTTATATTCAGCTTTGACATGGACACTTGAAAGCTCATGTCCAGAAGCGTCTTTCAATATGCGGTTTCTATGTTGACATGTGAACGTCTCTCGTCCTGCCATTCCTGAAGCCCTGCTTCTCACAAACTATCCGCGACAAGAGAAGCCATCTTATCCCATTGTCATCCTCCCGACGGAAATTTCGTGTTGGAACATGTGTGACCCTCAAAAAGGCAAAAACACAAACCAAACGCCATCAAATGCTTAAATGCCTAGACTCTAGAGTCTCACTGGGAAGAAGGAACTTCGTACTCAAGGCTTTCTTGCTCCTTCCCCGTCAGGCGAGCCAGGCAAAGAACACTCCAGCAACAACAGTAGACGCACCAACACGCCAGCTGGTTTGGGTGTTTTAGACTCATCATCTTTGTAGCACCGTTCTTCGGTGGAGGCGCAGGGAAAGAGAAAGCACACGAAGCTGCATTGGACAAAATGGGTTCGGTAAATGGAAACAAATTGGCATCTCCACCCAACCCATCCCCACTTTCAAAAAGTGGTGCAGCCACCAAAACAAAAATTGTTAAATGATGTTCGATGCATGACTGCACCAACCCTGGTGAGCATTGTAGGCACGCCAACGGTCCAGCCTCTGCGAGATGTTCGGCCCCCTGGTCGCCCAGGTTGCCTCGCATTCGCATGCATTCGCCCCAAAACGCTCGAAAAAGGTAAACAAGAGAGATCCATCCATCGACAGTGAGGGGTTGCTAGAATGGTCGAAAATGCGAGAATGTGACCATGGCAAGTTCACCTGACCGACATGATCAGTCGGTCGATGGAGGAAGTCCTGGAACCTCAGTGTCAGTAAATCATCCGTGTTGGTCGTGGATTCCCCACTTCGGAATCTCGGGCAGTGCAGCATGTCTTTCTTCAACGGTCTCAGAACCTTCATCTGGGTTCCTACTTGCAACCCTCTTACTCCTCGGGAGCGTTTTCTGCGGTAGAGTTGGATAGGTCAAGTCTCAAAGCCCCAGCCTTGGAAGGTGACATGTCAACATGGTTTCTCAGTCTAGCCAGCTCCAACAGAGATACCAGCTATATCAATGTTTTCTAAAAAACAACGTGCTCAACCCTTCCGGCACCAGGCTCATTCAGGCTCGCGGCAATCATTTAACGAGAGCCTGGACACCTGCAGGTCGCTGCCGAAGCTGAAACAATAGCTCTGTCCTCATCGTAGAATGCGTGGTGCAAGAATCATCTCGTGTGTGTGTGTGCACCTCTGTAACTAAGAGTTTCTGTTTTTTCTCAACTTTCAAGTCGCAGGGGGTGGCAGCAGGAACGAGAGTCTGCCACCAATGAAGACACTCTCGATTTCCTAGCGATACTGGGACTGATCATCCCTACCTGCCGTGATCGCAAGCTGTGACTCCAATTTCCTCCGGTTTGTTTCCATGGTTGTTGCATGCTACTCCCCACAAACAGGTTTCCCTCCGCTCTGCCGCCGCTGATCGCCGCTTTCACTTGAGCTTGCTGCGAAACTTTTGTTAAACAATACTTTTCTGCGGACTCATGCACCTTTCCGTTCCCTCACCTTTTTCCACTTGGGAACAGATTAACTGAAAGCCAATGTCAGAGTGTGAACCGCTCAGTCGTCCCACTTGGGTGCTGGGTGTGATCTCCCGCAAGGGAGCGCTGTCCTCATTCCGGATTACCACTAACTGACCTTCTTCCGTTCTGCACAGGTTGGATTCTCTTAACGGACTTTGTTTCACCACTGGGTTCCCAAAATACCACGCCGTCAGGCTTACGACAATACCTCCACTTTTGCATTCAGTCGTTTCGGGTGAGCTTGTGAGTTTGACATGTCCAGTTGCGACTCACGTTCCACGCCGCCAGGCTTACGGCCATATATATATATATATATGTGTCACACATGCACATCCACGCACCCCCCCCCACCTTGCAACCGAATTCGTGCTTCTATCCCACCCGCTATCTAGGGTAACAGAAGGAAATGGTACTCGACACACTTGTGTGTCGGTACCTTTCCTTCTGTTTCTTCTTTTCTACTCCTAGCTACCCGGGCGGTTCAAAGCGAATGTCCCACTCGCTAACTAGTGCATATAATTCATGCGGCTAAGTACTCAGTAACTAGCAGGTTTCGTAACTAGTGGGCCGCGTCACTACACCTATCTTTCTCTCTTGCCTTTGCGTTTCCCTTTCTGTCTTTTTTTCTTTCTTTCTAAGGCTTTTTAGGTGGTTAGTAAGTTCCTCCAGAGCGCCGATAGTGTCCACCTCTGTAACTAAGAGTTTCTGTTTTTTCTACTGGGACTGATCATCCCTACCTGCCGTGATCGCAAGCTGTGACTCCAATTTCCTCCGGTTTGTTTCCATGGTTGTTGCATGCTACTCCCCACAAACAGGTTTCCCTCCGCTCTGCCGCCTCTGATCGCCGCTTTCACTTGAGCTTGCTGCGAAACTTTTGTTAAACAATACTTTTCTGCGGACTCATGCACCTTTCCGTTCCCTCACCTTTTTCCACTTGGGAACAGATTAACTGAAAACCAATGTCAGAGTGTGTGGCAAGCCCTGCTCCGTGAATGTTTTACATGCAGAAGATCTGGACTCCTCTGGCTGGTACTGAGGTGATACGTTCGTATTCCTTGGAGGGTGCTAGCTGGGGTTGGATTCACCAGCATACGGCTGTGGGAAAACACTCTGTAACCCCTGTACTATCAATCTTCTAGCGCAAAGAGTCGTTGCATAAGTTTTGTGTCATTTGGACTTTTGTGTCATTTGGACTTGATGTCCCCAGAGCCCCATGGTCCATCCGCCAGCAACGAGCTGGAGCGGCGTTCACATTCTCGCCAAGCAAAGTCGCCAGCCGTGCCACGTCCTGCCGCGGACGTGCCCCTCCAAGGAAAAAACATCGCGAATTGTTCAAAGAGCCCCTCGTCGGGCACTTCCTACTATAGCTCTTGGTCCTGGATGCTGCCGCACTGTGGCTGAGTTAAACGCCAAAAGAACCCTCGCCTTTGTACACAAAATTAAGTATATATTGATTTTTACAAATGTGCCTCTTAGGTAGTGCAAAGTCACTGAGTAATACCCCATAAGTTTATCCTCTTCCGCAGCCACGGCCGTCTTTTGTGCAGCTTTCACTTGCACCCTCTAAGCTTGACGCTGTCAGGGGTGCTTTCGGTCACCAGCAATCCATCGGTCCAGAATAGTAGCGATGCCCGTTGCTCCTAGTAGCGTCCTTGCTCCTAGTAGTAAGGCCAGGAGCCCCTAGTAGCGTCCTGCTCCTGGTAGCGATGCCCTTTGCTCCTAGTAGCGTCAATCGCTGGTCTTGGAATGGTGGAGTTCCATTGATCAGGTCAAAGGCTTCCAGAAGACGATGAAGATGAACTCCCTCTGGTATGTTTTCTCAGATGGAGGGTATCGGCCTTTGCTATGGATCAACTCAGAAGAGATCATCTCAAAGCCTGCATCTCTTGCCAGCTCTGCATATCTTTCCGTGTCGCAAAGGAAGATGGTGTGCTTGGACGCAAAGTCGGGTGAACACTCTGAAATGCAGGGCCCCATGGGTTCATCTCGCGGTGAGTAGGCTTGGAACAAGAGGTACCTTAAACGTTGGGTAAAGAATTGTCACTTGTCTTTTTTAAGTCAGTCGTGTCTTGAAATGGTGAAGTGCGGGAACTGGCATGGAAGGACAGTTGAGATAAGTGAGATAGAATCATATAGAATCCATCTTGGTGCTTCTTGAGCAAGTAAGACATGGACCCTCCCGGTGCAAGCCATCGAAAGACGTGCTTAAAGAAATAGAGCTTGACGGAGTCCTGCAATTGCCAATCTGAAGATGGACACAAATGAAACTCAAGACCAGAGAAGAAACTCCGATCTGAAATCAATCAACGGATTGGGAAAGAAGTTGGTGCTGAGAAGTGCTTGGCAGCAACGAAGACTCCTCGTAGTCTTCAATGGAATTGTTGTGCACTGCCACATCCGGAGTCCAATCATCTGGTTCCCAATCCAGGTAGCTTGCTTTGATGACCTCCAGCGTGGCCACTGGAGGCTGGAGGACAGAGGATTCTCTCAACAGGGTCTGCTGCCAGAAAAGACATCTTAAAGCTACCGAGAACCTCTTCTTGTTCGACTGGGCCAGCCTCCATATGTCGGCGGGCGACCTGCAGGTGTCCCTCAGACAAATCTACACCCACCACCCTCAGGCCAGGTACATTGGCCAGGAATTGAGCGAAAAGTCCAGTGCCACAACCTTGGCCACAGAATCTCAAGGAGGTTGGAGTCCATCGCTCTTAGGGTTGGAGGCTATTGCCATTATATAGGTATATATAAATACAATATATATATATATCCACACACCGGACCAAACAATCCAGAGGTGACTGCGGGGATCCAGGTCTGGTCTGGTCCCTGTCTAAGCTTGCAGCACAAAGCGGGGGTACCCAAAGTGGATGAAGCTCATGATTTGGCAAGTGGGTGGATTTGCTTGACAGAACTGGAAAAGGGTAGCAAAAGAAACCAAGTATTATACAAACTATAACACACGATATAGATCGATATAGTAATTAGATCAATCTCTTTCTGAACATGAAAAGCTTCACCCCAACAGATCCCGACCAACCCATGCGCCAATCTTCGCCAATCTCATCACGGCACCTAGGTCCACAACGGTAGTCCAGCCACCGTGCGCGCGGCAAAGCAGTGCTTCAGCCACTTGTGCCACCCGCCTGTGCCGGTGCATGTTCACCGAACCTTGCAGACCAGTCATGACCAGTCCATCTGTGCGAACGTGCGAACGGCTCAAATCCAATGGTTGATGGGTATCCCCACTTTGATATTTAACTATTGGCTTTGTGAAAGCCAAGTGGCCAACTGCAATATGTGTTCGAGCTCCTTCTATAGAGCTCTTTTTCGGGGGTATTCCTCCATGTTAATCCCAAAACAGACCCTTGTAAAGGAAGATACTGACAACGCTGCTTTTATCAAAAATATCTGACAATTTTATATAACAATACTGACAATACGATTATAGAATATTATAGATACTTTTTTGTTAGATAACCTATGTAGGCAAGTGGCGTCCCCTTACATCATCCAACCCATCCAAGCCAGATGTCCAAGCCTCAAGGGCTCCAAACGCCCACCCATCACGCTGCGCTCATCGAAGCGAGACCCGTTGTGTTGATCCCAGTACGTTCGCAGCTCCGGGCGAACCACTTCAGCAGAACCGCAGTGAGCCGTCCGAGCCGTCGTCCTATGGGAAGACAAGGTCCGGTGGTGGAATGCTTTGACTGAAAACGGAACAAAGAGATAAGAGCATGAAGGTGGTTTTAAGATAAATGACCACTGACCGACAAATGACCCAACTTGGTTTTTGCAAATTCGGCAAGGTTACTCGGGGTAAGTCTCATGCGATTGAGAGAACCCCGAACGCGTTCAACTAATTCCAGCAAGCCTTTGCCCAAGTGGAGAAAATGCAAAAACCATGTCATCTACGTACAGTACAGAATAGCAACAACATAATAAGCAACGTGCAGGTCTTTGAGAATACCTGACCCCCTCACTCACCTGTGCATCTGCCTCGCCTACGCTCATGGAGAACTTGAAGAGAAAATGGAACTGCACATGGCTTCAGGAAACGTAAGAAAGCTCTGGTCAGCTGCATCGCTTCATCTGACGATAGGCACAGCCGCGGAGCCGGGCTCGAGCACGAGCCAAAAACGCCACGAGATGTTTGACAACGTTTCACCGAAGAAGAGATCATTCGCTTCGTCAATGAGTGAATACCTTAGATTGCCAGGTTATTCTCAAGCACACGAATGACATCTTCCCTACGTCCCTACGTAGTCTTCAGTCTTCACTCCTCATCTGTGAGGGGTACACCTCTCAGCGCCAGCTTGGTGACCTTGGCACAAACTCTGCTAATTTCGTGGCCTGTTTGGACCACTGTGTCCACGGCTACTTTAAGAGCACACTCCATGCACAGCTTCTACCTCCGAACCGATACTCCACAAATGCCAATGTGACCGATTTCAGGATCAGACCGATGCGCTCGCAGAAGACAAGCACCCTGCAGCTTCACCGATGGATTGGGCACAGTGCCACGCATCCATGTCCTGAACGCAAGAACACCGGCGAGCGTGCTTGGGAGGATGGCTGCCGGCAGTTCTTGAAACATGCTGAATTACTTATTGCTCCTCAGTTGATTGCAGGAAGTGAACGGCCCCAGCTTTCACTGCAAATGTCCCCGACCCGCTCGTGAGCCTCCAAAACCTCACCGCGCCTCCGACGAGCCTTTTCGGGCTGATGGCGAGCCATGGGTAGTTGCTGGGGCGGTTTTTCAGGGCTGGGTGAAAATAGCGTATTTGGCTTTGCAAGAAGGAAAACCTTCACGCCACTTTGCCATGATGTTGTCTTTCTATCAAAATCCTAAAGAAACCAAATAACATCAAATAACAACCCGATATAACTCGTATACAGTATACTGGTGTCACGAGGCAAATGCACCCAGCTGCCCCAGTGAAAAGAATTCCAAGCTGTTTTCCGAGCAATCCGTTTCGTTCGCTGTTTCTTAGCACTCCGAAACCGGGATTTTCGCTCATTAAGCCCGTCCACTTCTCCCAGTGACAAGCGGACGACCTGTCTCGAAAGACTCTCTCGATGCACGAGACTTGTTGGAGGGTCGATGCCCGCGCTCTTGCCGACCCTCCAGCCGAACCTTCTTCACCTTTGAGTCTGCATCAACCTCAGGATGAAGAGATATGAAGAGCTTCAGGAGATAGAGATTCCATGAAAATCGCTCATTTTATATAAATGGCTTCGGTGATTGGCGGAAAGAATCCATGAGCCGCATGGTTCCCTCCTTCCTTGAAGCCAAAGCTTAGCCTAACTCGTACCATTGGGTGAAGCCAAACAAACACCTTAGGCCCAATTTTGCACCATGTCTCATAAATTAAAAGTGAAATAATGCATAATAATGGCATGATATCTGTATAACAATCTCCTGAGCATTCCCGGGCCTGAACCAATGTTGGACTCTTTTACACCACAAGCTCTGGCCACCCCCCCGGTCACCCACGACCTCGCCTGCCGGGACTGGGAGGAGCTGCCAGACCTAGCAGAGTGAAAGCCGCCGATACGGTTCTTTGTAAGTACTGAACTGAAAACATCGATGGCAAAGGAAAGAACTCCCAGTAGTTTCTTGCTCCTAGTAGCGTCCTTGCTCCTAGTAGTAAGGGCAGGAGCCCTAGTAGCGTCCTTGCTCCTAGTAGCGATGCCAGGAGCCCCTAGTAGCGTCCTTGTTCCTAGTGAAAGTATAGAAGATTATAGAAGTATATACCTGCATCCTGTGATATCCTATGGCCCGAGTTTGGTTCATAATGGCTTATGATTGCTTCATGGCATGTTGACGCGCATTCATTGCCGGTCTTCCATCCGTGGGCCAGTTTTGTCGTGCCTCTCTGCCTCTGTAGATTCGTCTCCCGAAGGGACCACAATCGCCTCCATGAGCAAATCTCTTGGAAATTAGTAGTCATGCCCTTTGCTACTAGTAGCTTCTTGTTACTAGTAATGGCCTCCGACCTAATAGCGATGGCCTCCAACCTAGTAGTGTCTTGCTGCTAGTAGTACTGCCATTGTTCCTCGTAGCTTCCAGGACTCAACCTTGTGTGGGCAGAACCCAGACTATCCGTTTGTTCCTGAAACCGCTTGAATGAAAACCTCTACACCGCCAACAACCTCATTACAAACCCTGCCTGGCTATCCTCGTCCTCGAAAAGCACCTGGCCGCTTTCCCACATTCAGTTCGTCTAGCTTGACAGTGGAACGTTCTATGTCCCTTAAATTACATATCTTTTATGGGTCTTCTGAGTCTGAAGTCCTCTTACTCAGTACATGATGACGGTGCAACCCCCCGCTGATGAATGCCGCTGCACCCAGAGCCTGGCGCATCACTGCGCTGGGGCTGCGTGGCTCGTTGATTCTCGAGGCCACGCGTGCACGGCTTGCCGGCTGGCGTGAGAGGTGCACCGGTGCTGAATGCAGCAAAGCTAGGAACAAGGACGCTACTAGGAACAAAGGGCATCGCTACTAGGAGCAAGAGGACGCTACTAGTAGCTGGTGGCCTTACTACCAGGAACAAGAAGCAACTAGTAACAAAAGGTCTTGTCCTCGACTCGTCGACCATTTCTGGAGACACTCTTCAACAGGGTTGGGGATGCAGCAAGTGAAGCTGGGTTTTGACAAATTAGAGTCTCCCAGAAAGCTGCTACACAAATACGTCAGTTCATTCGGATCAGAGCGGCTTCAGGTTTACTTGGTCTGATTCTTGAGCTAGGCGAGGCTAGCTTCACAGCCACAAAAGGGCATTGAGGCAAACAATGGGGATTGGATGGGATTAGCTCATTTTGGAATCCCGCGGTAGTCAGCTCCGTTCAGCTTTCCTTCACTCCGACCTGGCGCGAAGGGCAAATCCGCAAGACGGCGCCCATGGCACGCCATGGAGGCAGCGGAGTTTGAGAGGCCGAGGAGGGAATGGCCGGTGAGGTGGGTTAAATACTGCTTGTTCTTGTTTGTTGCTGTTGCTGTTGTTGGGGTGGTGATGTGTGCTGGTTTCAGCATGAAGGTGTCGGTGTTGCTGTTGGTATTTATCAGTCCACTCATCATGGCCTCACTCATCTTGCCCTCTCATTCATGTCATATTTGGACCTCGTGCAATTCCATCCACTTTCGTCAGTACGTGAAGGTAAATGTCTTGTTTTGTGGGCAAAGAGTGTCTGCTCTTCATGCCCGGCAATGACGTTTCTTGTATCCAATTTGCTGCCAGCTTCAGACGCTACAAGCAGTTGTTCCATCCAATATGACGAAACTAGCCCTAGCCCTGCACTCAATGGTTGGCCCCCCCTTTTCAAAGGCATGATCCTTGTACGTCGAGCGTCGTTGGTGGGGAACTCTGGCATGAGATCTTTGGCTGCAGACATAATAATCATAATATATGCAATCGCTCCACTCCATCAGTTTATGGATCAAATCTTTCACATTCTTTAACCCTCTAAACTCTGTGAGGAAAGGACTGTTAGCATCTGTTTGGCTGCTCCCCCATTGCCCTGGGCTCAACTCGAACCCTACCTCAACATCGATGTCAAAGAATGTTGGACAGGTCGGCGAGGTGATTCGCTGCGAATTGATCCAAAACTCAGCAGCCAAGTCGGGGTTCCACAAGCTTGCTTTTTATGGTTTTCCACCCCCTTTTTTTTTCCACGATATCGTTTGAACAATCCGATATCAGATATCACCTGACTGAAGCCGATGACTGAGACTGCAACAACAAACATGAAACAGCCATGCTGCAGCAGAATAGCTGTTTATCAGTTTCTTTCAGGGTTAGTTTTGCACCACTCAAGACGTCTTTCATTAGCAGGGTGAGTATCCGGGTATCCCAACACTGGGCCCTGTAAGTGATCCATAGCCACAGGTCTTCTCTTCCATTCACAATACAAAGTCTAAAACAACAAACAATGACTTGGCACATGTTAGAGGATGCACCAATGAACCACCTGCTGGCCAAAATCATACCAAGGTCACAATAGCCTAACTGCCTTCTTGGTTGATCCACCTCCTTCTCCCATCGGCTTCAGTCGGGGGTCGGTGCTGCGACGTCATTGGCGGCGTCGGGCGGTGCGGCCCCGGGAGCTGATCGAAGGATCTACCAACCCATCGAGAATACGCTTTTGTGGGTGCTGGGAACCCAGGAAACGGTTCTGGTTTTCTGGATTCAGACTATTGCTGAAATGGAAGGTTTGAGTGTCTCAGGGACTGTCCCGAAATCAGGTCAACATACCTTATGTATTGTCAATATATCCAAGAATTGAGATGCTGTGCAAGGCATGGGGCGGGGTCTTCTTGTTTCGAAATCTCTAAAGCATCTACCATGAATTTACACTGATTGTCATTCTCCTTCACACCCGCAAAGGATTTCCATCCCATACAACAAAGTCCTACATAGCCCGGAGGTGACTTTCAGGTGCCTCAGGTTATAGGACTTTGCACTCCACATCTCTCATCATGTCTTCAGGTCTGTTTTGAAAACAGCTCCCCGGGGTGACCCGCTCCGAGCGGTTTGTCTCTGAAGTCTTTGACATCTGCGATGTGACCGGAGCCTACACGACAGTTTCCAAACGAACTGCCAATTCGCGTGAAACTCACAGATGTGGAGTACCAGGATGTTTCTTTTTTGGGGAGACCAAATCGAAGGAACAGTGTAACACTCTCAGGACTCTGTCCTACCCTCTCTCACGATCGTTCTTTGAAAGCAACATCCTGTGATCCGTTTCTATGAGAAGCTCATCAGCGCTGATGAGAAAGGGCTTCCTCTTGCCGGAGTCCACACCTTCAAGAATTCCAGACCACATCGGATGACCACATCGGGAGTGATGACACCTCTCACGAGCATCACCAAAGACCCACTACTAGCTTCTTGTTACTACTAGTAAGGCACCTGTTACTACTAGCGTGGCACTTGTTCCTAGTAGCTTCTTGTTACTACTTATTTGCTTTGTCATGCGGGGTCCTTCCGGACATGTTTAGCTGTAAACGGTCATGGCATCGCCTCATCTTCAGAGTCCAAGACGGTCAGGTCCAAGAAAAAACAAACGCTCTCCTGGCCTCTCCTTGACGAAGGAGGGCACCTATGGGACCTGTGGAAACCTTGTTTCTCACCGGTACAAAACATGATGAAACCTTCCTTGATAGGTCCAACACGCACTCTTATGCGCTCATGTGGTGATCATTGGTGTCTTTTACGTCAACCGAAGCTTGGGGACTCATTCACAATCTAGAGACACGTGTACAGGTCAATCAAAACCTTGTACCTGGTTCCCATCCCAAGGCATGAACAAAGCAATCTACCATCCTTGGATGTTCACCTGTTCTGATGTTTCTAGTGTTGAGGTGCCAGCGGACGTCTGAGTACGATAGGAGCCTTGGTTTGCTTGGATATGATTTTGGTGAGACCCCTGACCAGACTGCAATTAGTTCTCACGAAGTAATGGTATCCTGAAGCTCTCATCCCCCTAGCCAGCCCTTCGACAAACCCCGAGCCGAGCGCTTGTCGTGCGGGTGCCTCTTTGCCCGCTCAAGGTGTGGTATGGTTCTGGAGTTCCTGCTTGAGGACCACCTGGTCATGGAAGTGCCGAATTCAACACCCAAAGCCTGGCTACAAGCGGCTACCAGGCATCGTCCGCACAAGTACCACAAACGGTGAGAATGTGAAGACTTGGCTGCTTCCGACACCGCCTCGCGGAGTAGGCTGTGCAGCTTTTGCGCCATGGCCGGCGTCAGCACGTGCTTGGCAGCAAACTCAGCCGCCACTTCGCTGATGTTCTGCCCCTGATGGGCATGGTTGTGGTGGCCGTGCCGGGAAGTGTCCGAGTTGTAGGTTATCCAGAGAAGTCTGGCCGAAAGCCTCTTCGATGGATCAACTGAGGAGGAAGGAATCATAGAATCTAGATTAAACTCAAAAATCCATGAGATGAGTCGGAATGAGTATAAAACTTATATATATATATAATCTTATATACATTTGGGCTTTTGTCGTGTGTTCAATAATTTCAAGACTAGCTGATCTCGGCTAGTATAGAGAGTTTCACTGTGGGACCTTCTGGCCATCCCACATGGTTTTGCAGCCCAAACATCCACTGCACAGTGAATTGATCTCCATCCCAATTATTAAACTTAAGCACTGACCTCATCTCCATAGAGGACCCGCCTGACTGCCTGACCGGGGCCTCAAGAAACGGAACCCACAAAATACAAATGATATCAAATGATTCCGTTGGACTGAAATCTGGCCATGCCTTCACATCGGCACATCTGATGGCACATTTTCGCTCGCTCCCACCCCCCACAAAACAAAGAACACAATGCTCTCCCCAAATGTGCATGAAATTAACTTGGAGTGCGGGCCAGAAGGCTGCAAAAGACTCCCTGTCTTCACTCCCTCACTAAAAATATCCAAAAATTACAAAATAGATCAAAATAGATAGAGTTCAGTGAATCCCCCTGATGGAAAATAACTGAACATTGGAAACCAATTGAAACATGTTGGAACCGTGAAACTTGTGGAAGCCTCATTTTTTTTGGCAGGGTATAGTGTCTCCTTCTCCGTTTCCTTTTCCTTCTTCTTTTTCTCGGCCTGGAAGAGCACGATACGCTCTGGGGGCTGCCCAGGTGTTACATTCACATCCACCTCACTGCGCGAATCGCGCGTGTGGGACCCACACCCGAGGTGTCTGTATCAACAGGATTTAGGTCCAAAACCAACCCATGCTGCAACTGCCGCTGAACCCATGCTGTTCACTAGGAGGTTCACCCACATTCCAGCTCCTAGCACCCGCGGTCTGTCACTGGGTTGATACACCAGACTCGGTGGCACTTCTGGGTGATAAATTGAAAGTGTCATGTGGAATCTGGCACGCCGCAGTGATGCCATAAAGCAACATACCTCATGTCGCCTCATGTCAAAGGCAAAAGAGATTCAGCTTGCCACCACACAGCAAAGACTATTGCCACCAGCAAAGTAGTCATCAAATCGAGAACAACATGACGAGTATCCTGCACTGTGAATGATGCCCATCAGCATCCTAACACTTTATCCTCGATTATATACAAGGTCCACTTCCAGTTGGATGCCTGGTTCTCACTCAGTCCTGGAAAGCTTAAAGGACAACACTATGCTATATGCGGGTCTCTCAGTGTCTGTCTCTCTCTCTCTCTCTCTCTTGCACTCAATTGGTTTCAAGCATGTACGCTCAGGAGCATGCATAAAGCATGGGCTGCTTCTCCTGGTCCTGGATTCAACTTTTCCGGTGCCATTCATGAGCAACCAGCAACTGCGTTAAAAGCAAACAAATAAAAGGGTATTCCTCTGTTTGGCTATGGCAGGTGGTGTAGGGTAGGAACTGCGGCAGCTGTGTCCACCTTCTGGGGAGCCAGAGGCTGCTACAATGTTTAATCAAAAGTGCATCCAGTCTCAGCTTGATTCCCCGAATGGAGTGCGTGCCCCCAGATTAACCCTAAACCAGCAGCTGGTGCTCGGTCAGAAACATTTGAGTCTTTCGCAATCTGGAAGTGGATAAGTAAACCGCATTGTAAGTGGTCATCTCGAATCCAGATCAAGGTTGGTGTAGACAAGAAGCGGAGGGTTTCTCGTCGTCTGTGATGTGTCTTCCACATCACCTCCTCTTTGATCCAGAACAATGACATCACAGAGGAAGAACCCCAACGGCCAAGAGCCAACTGCACCAGAAAAAAAAGTCGCAAACAAATAAGTGTCCACACATATGACATGGAAATGCATCAACATACGTCGACATCGACATCCTGCATCCCACGCTTTATCGTAAATCATTCCGCTGCACAACATTGCACTGGATGGAAGTGTCCTGCATGGCTTCGCCAGTACCTGGTCAGCTGTCAAGCGTGGTAAGCATCTGTGCTACTGACAATGTTTATACTTTATGCTATGTTTATGCTTGATTGACTGATTCAGTTCTTTACAATACAATATATATATATATATGTTTATATCTGTTTGATCTGTTTGTCTTTTGTTTGATTGAATGGTGGATATATAATGTATATTGTTAAGATCAAGTCTTTGGTTTTAGCTGTACTTGGTGAGTTTGATCGATGTCTTCTCAGCTTGCTCCTGGCTTCAAAGGGGTCATCCATGGTTCTGGGGTCTTTAAGTCTCTCACCCTACTGGACTATGCCACAAAACGATACATTGATGTCGGGATGAAGGGCTTCAAATGTTTCTCGAAACATCTGCATGAAAACCCCACGTTGCAAGGCTGTGGATCCCATTTGGAACACAAATGTGCCCCATCAAGAGGTGCTATCAACACTTGCTTCGCACCTGGTGAACGAGCATTGTCACTTGCCACGGCATCTGGCGAGACACCTGGTGAACTTCAGGCCCATCTCAAAACGATCCGGACTTTAAAGGGTAGCGTCCTTGCTCCTAGTAGTATCCCTTGATCAAATGTGAGAGATTCAGTTGAGCAAAATTGTTCGGAAGAATTCTTGGGTCTTGAGTCTTTACAAAGTCTTCATAAATTCGGATCATCAAGCATTAATAAAGCTTCTTTCTCACCGGATCATCGAGCTGCATGCTGCTTAACTAGCTTGCTAATCATGATTCACAGGGCTCGTTTAGGCAAATGTCTGACAAGAAAGGATGAGATTCTGAACAGCCTGCAGCGCCACAACGAGCAAAGGTATTAATACTGCGTCTCTCCAAACCGCGGCCTCTCCCACTACCAGCCACAGTGTCCTGAGCGGGTCAAGCCGTGTCATAGTTGCCTCTGAACATGTTTTGGCTACATTAATTCAGCCCAAGGCCTTGCGCCCCAAGGCCATCATGAGTTTTATCTAGTCGTGCCGGAAAAAGAATGTGCACAGCTGCTGGTAGAGCGGCTGAAGCAAATCCAACATGAAAAAGCCAAGAATAACGGTACACATGAAGCTTGTTGCTTCACTTCCGCTGCTGGGTCTTGAAGCCCGTAAAGTTGGACTACTACCATCATTCTCACTGGCTACAAGTACCGAGTGGTTCCCGACCATGGTACAAGACCCTGGCAATCAAATCAAGAACAGTCAGGTTTTGATTGACTACAAGACTATATTTAATCTATCATCTTACAATCACCCCCCAGTATTGTAAAGAAGATCATCGGGTTGTGTTCTCCAGAGAGCTGCTTCCGAAAGCCAAGCGCGGTCCGAACTCTCAGCAAGAACCTAACACGTCGGGTACTTCACATCCCAACCATCCGAGGGCCTCCTCTGGAGGGTGGCGCCGCGGGGGGGGTGTAGCTCAGGCGTCGGCCTGATACCCATGGATGGATCGGCCAGTTTTGTATTGTACCTTCCTCATGACTCTTGACTTGACTCCCAAAGCCCCAACACTTCAAATTTGAGTCTTGAGCTACAGTGGCGGCTACAGTCCAAGTCCAACTGCCAAGACGGGAGGAATCTTCGTTTTTGGCGATGACTTGATCACTGGAGCGGGGCAACATCGAGCCCTTCCGCCTTGGCCTGGCCTTTCCCGTCGTTCCGGAGCGGTGGCAGGTCCGGAGTGCGGCCTGCAGTGGCTGCTCGATGGTAGTGCCGTCGTTGCCCCCAAAAAAATTAAGTTCCGTTCTAGCAACACCAAGAAATATCGAATTTCTTTGAGACCCCCCCGGAGGTTCATCTCAAGACAGCTTCAAACTGCTAGGAGGCAATGTTCTCCTGAAAAAGAATTGGTATCGGTTGGAATAGGAACGCCCATGGAGACCCCACAACAGCTGGGCCCTGGGCCAATCATGTGATAGGTCATCCATGTACAAGAATTCTATCGCATGACATGCTGCATTGCTAACTTGAATACAAACCTGTAAGAGGTCCATCGTGTGGTCAGTGATCCCACCTTACATACCCTCGAAAGCTCACCTATCGTGGACAAGTGCGTGCCGCACCGAAGTGCGCAACCACCCTATTAGATGCTCGGCCAAGGGCCAAGTATATTATACCCGGTGCCATGATGTCATGCCGGTACTCATGCTATTTCGTCGCTTTCCGTTTCACGTAGTAGTTGTCTCTTTTCAATGCAGTTGAGTTTTCTCTGGTGCCTTGTTTTTGGCTCTCTGTTTTGCATGGACAGGGACTCGGCTTGTCTTTTTATTGCAATCTTTTCATACAACACCTTTCTGTACCTAATTCATAAAGTTTGCCGTGCACCCTACCGCGCGTACCCGGCGGCATACTAGAGTCACTAGAGGTAATGAGGTGCGGATGTACACGCTGCAAGTGCTGGGTGGCTGGGTGGCTGGCCAGGTGCGTGCGGTGGGGTGGAGACCGATCAAGTCCTCTGGATGATCATCTGACACAACGGGCGTGCCTCCCGCTTCTCTTCGGAGACTCGGCAAGCAGTCAGAACGAGTGGACAAAAGCTGTTGTGATGGGTCACAAGGTGTCAAAGCTTTGCGGTAGCCAAATGAATGTTCATCCACCAATCCTGCCACATACAACACTTTCTATCCATACCCACGTATAGAGACTCATCAGTTCTGCTCAGACAGTTCAGCCGAAGAAAAAGAAGCGAGAAATGGATGAAGTTCTTTGAGCGCTCTTATTACAAACTGGGAGTGAGCAGCTGAGCCCCAGCCTCATTCAATTTAGAATTTATGACAGTAGGCTCCAGTGGTGCGTATTGGACGAAAGCTGCAGATTTGCAAGATTGCTATTTAGAGTGAGTTTCTTTCACTAGAAGCAATCTTGATCTCAGCCCCATAATGCTGAGACTACAGCAGCATGAATCATGTCTGGCTAAGGCCGCCACACTTCTCTGCAGTCTCTCCTTGAACCCATGTGGACCACAGTTCCGCCAGTTCTGGGGTATCGCCTTTACCCATTCTGGGACACCTTTGACAGCTCACTCAATGTCATCTCATCCTAATCTGATTGAATACAATGAAATGGACATTTGAGTGCCACAAAAGGCCACCTGAAACAGCAAATTCGTCCGTCCTCTGAAACGGGAGAAAGGGCTGAAGTGCCTGGAGTCATCCGCACAGATTTTTGGAGATTCCAAACTCCAAACCTTCTATTCTTTCCAATGTTACTTAGCACAGCGTTGCAAATTGTGTTGTTCCCCACTTCAACTCTGAGCGTTCCACTGGCTTTTCTGGATTCATCTGATTGCTTGCCCTAGGGCAACCCTGCTAATAACTGTTTTAGCCTGTGGCCCTGCCTCCGTACTTAAATAAGTGGCGCCTACTTACTGTAATCAAGCAAGAGAGTAAGCTACTAGGCTAAGTTAGCTTCTAGGTAGGACGCAGGATAGCTCACGCTTCTTCAAGGAAGCTCCCCCCGTCTGAGGGCCGGAATGATTTGGTTCCTAGAGTTTTAGGGAAACTTAATTTGAGATAAGACAGATTTTATTATGACTTGAAAGTCAGGACGATGCAGGCACGTGCTCTCGGTTTCGCACAAGGGTCCTAAATTCGCAGACCCATCTGATCAGAATAGGGGACCCGCCAAGGAACAAGAAATGTGAAACAACAACAAAAACATCAAAAAACGAGATCTATGATCTATGAATCTATGATGTCTTTTTTGCATGTCCTGGTGTCACCTGGATTCGATCTCTATGTACTGAGTGGTCGAAAAACCAAGTCTGACTTTGCAGATTTCCTCACTCCGCAAGCTCGGGCTTCTCCAGGTTTTCCTTGGAACTGCGCGTCATCACAGCGCAGTTAGATTTGTGTCATCATTTATGGACCCCACAACTCCGTGTGTGAAACCATAAATTATACATAATAAATTATAAATCTTTCTGAAGACCTGCATCCTGAGACACACCCAGTTCCCAATTTGCACTTTGGGCAACACCTCTCTGTTCAGCTGTCAGGAAGTGCGAATGATCCTGCAGTGAGAACGGCTGAGGGTGTTGCTGGTTTCAGCACTTTGACCGCCGATGCATCAATCATCCTAAGTCCAAATCACATGTGCGGCGGCATTTATTTGGTACTAAACCCAAATATATTATACACCGTTTATCTATCATGTGGGGGCGGCCCTATCTATCTGTCTCGTTTAGACTACTTAAGTAGGAGGTCATGTCACAGTATCTCGTTCAGACTACTTTAGTAGCAGATCACACGATCTCGTTCAGTTTGTGTCATCAAGCAAAAATATCTCGCTTTTGGGGGGGCCCTATCTCGTTCACAAGCGAATACTGATGATAGACAAGCAAATAGAGCGAGCTGACTACTTTAGTAAAGCCTAAACAAAAGTGGTTGCTCACATTGTCATGAAGAATGGAGATCGACCACGGACGATTTGTACCTTCAAGCGAATCGTCCAGTTTCACAAAGCTGAGAAGCCCACCGAACTGCATATCTCTCTCGTTCTTCCATCTTAGCCGCGAAAAAGAAAACAAAAAACCAAAGGCCACTGAAACCATGGAGGGGATGCGCAGCTATGGAGATCCTCAAAAATGGTCCTCTCAAGATCCCACTTGCTGCATCTTACTGCAACTGGCTCGACTGGGCTACTAACGTGACAGCTTGAAAGTCTTTTCTCATGACCAAACCAAAACCCAAGCCTACCCAGCCGAACAACAACGAAGGTAACTGGTGATGCAAGCAAGACGCATAGCTCTCGACAACACAGTCCTGGCCGTTCAAGACCTGAGGATAAATCCAGCAAAGATCCTATGACATTACTTCTGTATAGGGTGGATAGGAACAAAGAAGCTACTAGGAACAAAGGGCATCGCTACTAGGAGCAAGGACGCTACTAGGGGCTCCTGGCCTTACTACTAGGAGCAAGAAGCTATTAGAAACAATAAATAAATATAACTAGAATTAAGACAAGAAATGACAAGAAGCTACTAGGGGCCTCCTGGCCTTACTAACTACTAGTAACAAGAAGCTATTAGAAACAATAAATATATATAAATAGAATTAAAATGTAATCCAGCACAATGCCCAATGCCTTTTCTGTTGGTGCCTCCTCACTGTAGGGTGCTGCTGTATGGCTAGGCTATATGGCTACATGCTACGAATTGACTTCATTCAACTTCCAACTCAAATGAATAAAATCCATGTCTCAATCCTCACCTTCTATAGGCGTCCCAAACCTATAAGTAGATCAAAATGATCAAATATATGTCCAAAACGTTTCTTTTAATAAGGGTCCCTTCATGGCCCTTCACTCCTTACCCAAACAGGTCCACATGCCCCCGGCCAACCGGTGCCTGGCCCTGCTCGGAGGTGAGCTTCACGATCCGCGCACGGCGGCCGATTCGGAAGCCCTTGGGCCCGCAGGGCTGTCCGGTACCACACCTGTGCGAGGCAGCTCGGTGGGCGGTGAGAGGAGGTGTTGCACATGGTGCGGTTACAAAAAGCAATGGAGATCAAGGAAGATGGAAGGAGAAAAAGACGTTGAATTTAATTCATCATAATGATATGAGAAACTGCCCTGCATGGAATCCCTCCAATCAAGGTAACAAAGTAGTCTGCAGAAGCAGAGAACCCATGGGAACCCCTACAGCCCACAAATATCCCGGACATATCGTCATTGCTTAAATAGCCGGTTCCAAACGACGTGATCAACATCACAGTGCGGTCCGGTTCTGGTGAGGTCATCCAACCCAAATCGTGAATTTCACTGCGCGGACTTCGCAGGTGCTACGAAGTGAATCCTTGTCCCTCTTTGCTCGAGGGTGGAACGGGTGATTCCTGCATGGTACCAATCAAATGGAAGAGAGTGTGTGCTTTCTGGTTGCAACAAAGGGGTCTTTGACATGACTTTTGTTTGCGTGGTTGAGATTATAAGATCAATCTATTGCCGTGCAGTAGTTGGTATTTCCATCTATATTTCCACCACACATGGTCCAAGAAAACATGTCAGCGCTTCACTAAGATCAAATTTGACAACCTAAATAGAACCCAGAGCCTGTGGTAGAAAGCGCACATAGACAAACACCCCTTCTTGGATGGGAGACATGTCTGAGCCACGGTCTAGAAAAGGTATCAAAGTGTTCTGAGCCACGCACCTGAGGCTCAGCCTAAGGCTCAGTCTGACGACTGACCACAGACCACCGGAGCGGCCACATCTGAGCACCCCAGCATTGCGCAGGGAGGCACCGGTGGCCTGGGGAGCCCAAACATGCCGCTGCTTCAGAAACAGCGCACGAACAAGGACCAAATATACCGTTGTGGGCCCCGGCGGCTCGGGAAAGTGGGAGAGGCCCATCTTCACCATCTCATTCTGCGCCTCGCAACGGAAGCAAGGCGCCGCTGAACATCACTGAACAAACAAGCTGTTCATCAAGCTCGCATTGAAAAGAAAAATGAGAGGGAGCCTTTCAATATGTTCGAATCTGCAAGAACAGGAGGGAGAACTGCGGTGCTCAGGGAAGAGATGGAAGAACAAGAACGCAAAAAGAACCTTCACCCATGCGAGTGCCAATGAGTGCTCGTCTGAGAGAACATGAACGCACTTTGGTGGAACTGCACAGTTTGGAAGCGGCCCGATCCGAAACTGGGGTTGGCTACACGCTCGGCCCCGATGGTGGAGAAGGGTTCCTCGGCATAGTTGTGGCCTAGCAGAAACTCGACTCTTGTGAACAAAGTGGGTAATGGTTCATCGCTCACATCATCCTTGATCTGGTGGCTCATACTATGTGCAAATGGCAAAGATTGTTGTGGTCAAGGGCCTGCAATGGCACTTAAAATTTGGTCATTAACTGCTGCCAGCCTGGACAAACCACCACAGCAGGGTTCATGGTGCTAAGCCTGCCCCGCAGCCGGTTTTTCTTGCCACGACTCAACATGTCAATCTGTCAATCGTCTGCTCTGACCTGAAAATGTAATGGAGAAATCATCATGGCGGTCTGCAGACTTGTATACGCTGTTGTTCAGGAATCTGCCGAACAAAACCCTGATTTGTAGAGAAATGTAGCACAAAGACTGGCACAGAGAGACAGACAAACAAACAAATGTAAGGATGGGGAGGACAAGAAAAATAAACGACAGAGAAAGAGAGAGAAAGAGAGAGAGACAAACAGAGTGTGTGTGTGTGTGTAACGCCTTGAATCGCGTGCACGCTCCACATCCACGTGAACCAACCGGGAAACCGACGACAAGGTCAGAACCACCAGCCTTGCCAAGGAGCTGAACATGTCTCGCGGGTCAGAGCCTGGACGAGAAGCCCTGGGCACCTTCGAAAAACCTTTGGCCCGAAAAGCCGGGCTCGCCGTTTTTGCCTACATTTTGCATTGCTTACAAAAATCAAAGCGCACTTTGGAGGTTTCCCTGCATGCAGGTTTGTCATCCAAAGTGGAACAGGCTTCGGCGCGCGACAGTCCTACAAGAGCTGCAAAGATTCAATATGACCTCCTACGCCGTACCAGTACTACAGTACCATAGCTGCAATCTAGCCCCACGCAGGGGAAAGGGCAACCCGTCGGAAACTAGCTTTTTTCAAGGGAAATGAAAGATGGTGACTGGTAAGCTGTTCAGTTAGGCTATGCATCATCATCATCATCATCATCATCATCATCATCATCATCATCATCATCATCATCATCATCATCATCATCATCATCATCATCATCATCATCATTTGGATTGTTTGTGATGTAGCTTTAAAATACACAATACAATAAGGTGTTGGGATTCTTCCTCAGGCTTATTTTCGTATCTTGGTGACGACTCGAGACCCGAGACTCCTCAGCTCATGAATTCCCTTGATCAATCCACTGTGCCACCGAATAAGTGTGCCAATATGGGCAACGCGGTGGTGGGCTGGGTGGTGACGCGGACCCAACGCACCCGGTGAACAAATGGTGCCCTGAGCACACCCATGGGAGCATCTCCTACGTGGGGTTGAGTGATCTGGACCAAACCTGGAAAAACAGTGCACCATTTTTTCAAGGCCCCCCCCCCCCTGCCCGACTACTTCGACCCACAAACGCAAGAAGTGTGCTTTGATTTGTTTTTTGAAAGCAAAAATGCCGCTTTTGGAGAACCCGCGAAAAGCCATGGTTTGTTGAATACTCCTGATCTGACGTGGGCCCCAATCCATCACAACTCTCCTTGCGAATGGACTGACCTCTGGAAACCATCGCATCTGACTTCAGGCATACTACAATTCACCAAAACGAGACACGTAACAACGCACAAACATGTACGAACGAAAAAACATCTGAGCACAGTGTATCATCAAAATAGCTAGGGTGTTGTAAAACCTCGACTCGGAGTCGGAGTTGGCCAATTAGGGTGTGTGTTTTTACCCGTGTTTTACAGGTGTTCACATGTTCACATACTCCAAAACACCGGGAAGGGAGGGATGATGGAGATGCTCCCCCGACCTGGCAGGTCGGTACGACCACAAGATCCCACGAAGAGCGTGTCCCCAGTGATAAGGAGACCAGCCTGGCGAAGCATTCTCTCCAGTCTCAAGATTCATCTGTGTTTATCAATGTTTCCATCATTATCCTCATGGTTTTGTTGCAACATGTGCAAACATCTTCGCCACGTTGACTTGGGTGCAGAGAAGTTACAGGATGTTACAGGAGTGCTAGGGGTTGACCGACCGTGGAACGATCCGCTTCTTTCCTCGCTCGATCACATGGCGCTGTCGCATCTGTCTGCGGTGCAAATGTCATCCTTCCAGACTATTGAAGTCAACGGCATCCTTGCAGACTTCGAAGGGGGTGAAGAATTCATCCAAGACCTTTATAAACGTTATAATTTGCTTTTGGATGCTTTTTGCGATACTTTTGGACCACAGGTGTCCACTGCTTGATGCTGTCCACTGTTCTTTGGGCAATGTTCGGCCTCCGCCTTGCTGCGGGCCTCCTTGAGACGAGATTCAGCCATCCTGGGACGCAAAGGGCCGATGAAAGCACAAGGGTCGATGCCTAGTGTTCGAATCAAACACTTTGGCAGAAGAATGAATCTACAAATAGTATGATCTGTATAAAGATAAAGATACATATTATGTAAATGCTTTGAAATCAACGATTTCCCAGCAAAAGGAGGTCACAGGTGGACCTCCATGATTTCATCCAGCCGTGCGGCTCTGCGCGAGGAGATAAACACCGTGGCGCCGCAAAGACGCAAATGGAGCCTGTCAGCTTGGCAAAGGGGCTCGGTGCCGCAGAAGTGGTTTCTAGGTGTTGTGTGTGTAAGTTCTAGTGATCTTTGGACAAGGGAGTTAACTGGTCAGTGGTGGAAAACCCTGGACAAACATAGAACTGGGCTCTCCACACAGCATGAAATAACACAGTCCTTTGATTTGGAGATGTGCTCCGTTGGCCTGGAGTGTGTCCAGGTGTCCGAATGATGTGGAGTAGAAGATCTCCACAAGGAATCACCTGGGCACGCGTTGAGGTGCAGCAAGTGGATTGGTCATCATGACTGAGCCCGAAGCATCTCCATCCCGCATGGGAAGCACCTGTGTCATTGCGCACGGCTTCAATCTTTTCTGACTATTCAGCTATTGTATCCCTATTAGGTTATTCACATCCATTTCAACAGGAATGGCAAAGCAAAAGAGTGCAGTTCAAAGAACGACTCTCATCTTCAGCCTCTTTCAGCGAGCACTGCTTCTGAATGGCATCAGCATCTTCCTGGACGGAAGGATACAGTGCCATCAGAAAAAAACTGTCGTGCAAACTCTGAACCATCCCTCTGCAAATCCTTGCACCTAAACCCCTGATCACAACAACCGAGGACCCCTCAACCTCTGTGACGTGTGCTCCCGACCAGCGAAATTTCCCTGGAACCCCCCAGCCTTGCCAGCCCAGATCTTACCACCAGCTTCCTCCACCTCTTTGGCGCCAGGCAGCTTCACCTGCCACATCGCGCCCTCCGCGCGCCGGCGCGTGCGGCTCATGCAGGCGCCTTTTGGCCGCCGGTGAACCTTGGGCATCGTGCAGCATCGGGATCACGAACAGCTGTTGCAGCGTGGATATCTAGATCAGCCAACTCTCTCTGCCGGGTGGTCTCGAGAAGACCATCTGAGGTGGAGGGCAGGGGGGGGCATCTATACTCGGTCAAACCATTCAAAGCCCAAGTTATCAACCATTCAAGCCCTTCGAGATCTGTCAGGCATTGGATGCAATCTTGATTTGGCCAAGCAGCATAGGATGCACATCGCCCCCACAGTGATCGAAGTGAAAATGTGTGTAGACCTCATCGGTGATCAAATGGTCGAACTGGAGAGGAACGGTCTCAAACATGTCTCTGTGTACTCCCCCAGTGTACGTGTGGGTTTCTGAACACCTTGCAACTCCTACCTCCAAAGATCATGCGATGTTAATGTGCTGCGTACCCCGTAGGGAACAAGAGATGCAAGGGTATAATGTGCTGTATACATCATATATTATATGATGTAGATATACAGTATATGCACTACATACATCTTACATCACGTATGGATACTTTAGATCCAGACTGAAAACTGACATGGCTACAAAACAATGTGACGATGTGCCTTGCAAAATGGCGGCTCGTAGCCCAAGGCTTCGAAGAGGTCAAACCCCCGGATGTCTGGGGATGGTTTTAAGCTCAAACCTCTTCCTTCCTAGATTGCAAATCGCTTGGGTTGGTGAACGGTTTGGATTCCAATGACTGGGCACCAGACACAGCCCAGGATCTTCACCTTACCATCGGAGTCGGAGAATGACATGGGATGAGGTTGTAGTCCATCCATAGCGTTTCATGCAATGCTTCTTGACCTCCAATCCCACCTGGTCAAGATATCCCTGGTACCGATTTGCTGGGTTCCAGCAAATCCAGTGCTGTTTCTGGGCACGGTGGTTGCTCCTTCCTGTGTTGTGCAGAGATGTGGAAGTCATTCCCATCTTGCGTGAATGGCCAACCTCACAATTGAAATACAGTAGAGTCAGTAGAGTGTATGAACCCCTGCAGTAGGGCCTTGCACTCGCAACTGCGACGCACTATACAATACAAGTACAAGTAAAGTCATTCCATGAACAACGCAGGGGGGGAACTCGAAGGGAACCAGCAGGTGTCATCTCCTCTCTCCCCATCGGTAGGAGACCATGGTCTTGCCCGTAAGTATCAGCATAGATCACCAGTATCCCCATAGGCTGTCACACCTATCGAAAGCGAACCCCAAAATCACCAGGTTTCAGAAATGGCAACTTCAGAAGCACCAAAAAAACGATTGGCCAATGGATGCCAGCTATTAGGTCCATGTTGATCCACCAAGAAAACATCCAACGTCCTGTCCTCCTTGGACGCTCCGCTCCGCTCTCACCTCGCCGCTTGGGGACCGCGCACCCAGCTCAGCGGCCAAATCATAGAGGCCCTGCACGTCCCAGGCGGCGTCCACTGCAATGGCCGTGTGGTCCAAGGTGTTCACCACCTGGACCGGTGCATCGGTGTTCACCGACCGAAAAAACCCAGTCGAGTGTTGAGTCATGTTTAGTTCTCCATTGATTTTCTAAGGATGCAAGCCAGCCTTTCTTACTTGTGACCCTCAGAAACAATTGGTGTAGGAAATGTTTTACAAATTGTTGCGCACAATGTCAGGCTCTCTCTCTTTTTGGGGTACACCGTTGGATCCTGATTGTCTCGGATCATGAATCTGAGGCCACCGGCCAAATAGCAGTAGTTGGCCATCTGTATGGCAAACCGATCCTGTCTCGCAATCTCTCGACCACATAGGATCTGGTACCTCAGCCGCTGGTGGGTCAGGCCTGCCAAGGGGGCAGGGGACGGATGACCAAGCGCGGCTTGTTTGAGAAAGCAACACCTGCCATTGACAATTGATCGGAACTGGAAGAGACGAAGTCATTTGGATGAGGTGATGAGGAGTGTAGAGGGAGCGTAGATCAGTAGATCTATAGGCCTGAACTGGTAGGATCTTTTTAGTTCCAAGGCCTACTGTAAGGAATACCTCTGGTCACGGTCCATGTACATCGCACTCACATGAGATCCATCCAACACCAGCCCAAAGCGGAATTGAACGGCGAAGATTCTCTCTGAGCTTCAGGCGTAACAACACCGCCACATTCCAAGACTTGAGTGGACATGGCAAAATGTGTGGCTCTGCAGTATCTCAGAGCTGTGCGTTTATTTGTCTGCATGTGTGTGTGGTCTCAGAGAGTGCAGGCAGCCAGGGGAACTCTTTGAGTTGACTCGTGCATCATTCCAGCATCTATCGGCTTCTCGTGCGTGTATCAAAGACCAGACATGCATATGACGGAAGAATCGTGTGTGGTCAGCATCACAACTATCGACTGGTGAACAACAGGAGATGAAGAGAGGGGATACTCGGGGTTCTTTGGAGGTGTTCACCTACCATGGTAGTCTGAGTCTGCCTTCGGCCAAGATGGTCTGCAAAGAAAATGTTGGACGCACCGTACATGACCAACGGTATAGCAACAAATATAGTGTTTTTTCTCGAAGTAAAAGACGGTCTAATATTGTCTAATGTATTCTTATGTATATTATATATATAGGTTCATCCGAGCGCCTGACGGACTACCATTGGGCCGGCGTTCGATGTCAATCATTCACATCGATCTTGGGAGTTTATCCCTCACATCAATCTTAGGAGTGATCCCCCAATCAATCCCTAAGCATAGTTTGGGCAAAACACTCCAGAAAACACGAAAATGAATCAACAAAAATATCATGTAAGTGGTGGTCCCACCTGGGTTCAAAAGTTAAAGTTCAACTGGTTGTCTAGAGTAAAGAGTACCCTGCAAAAATCAAAAGGTTTTGTGAGCCTCTGGACTGTCGCGGGCTTCTCCCCACCTCGGACGGCAAAGTGGGAATTGGATCCCGAAACAAAAACAACCAACATCACATCAGGCAGAGGTGGTTAGCGTCATGGAAGAAGGATATGGAAACTTGAGAGAGGAGGGGGTGAACGAAAGGTAGCAGGCAATCACAAGTAACCCTGGTAGAAGTCCATGACGGCGTGAACCGGCGCAGGGGGGATTTGATCCAGGGAGGGGGGGCCCCCCCCCGACGAACAGAATCAACTCTTACAGGACCAAATTCAATGCACAATCCCAACTCCTGATTGCAATACATTTTTGCTAAAGCAAGGAGAACTCAGGTAGCTCAAGCTACCTTTCGTGAAAAGTAGGGTGGGGCCCTTCCCTTTTTGTTTTCTTTCTTCCTTTTTTCAAGCACCTTTCAAGAGTGTCTTGGGATGTGAAGCGAAACTTCTGTAACTTCTGAAATTGACCTTCATTGCTGATTGCTGCTTGAAAATCCATTGGTTTAGCCATATCATCAGGTCGCAGCAATCGGAGCCGAAGCAGTGCCGGTGGCCTCAAAACGACGCGCGAAGCACGCTGGAATCAGACCCAAGTTACCAGGAACACCTGCAGCTCTCGGTTCGTGGATGTCCGTGGAACCGTTTGGAACACCGGCAATCTAGGAGCTTTCTTCCAGTAGCATCCTTGCTCCTAGTAGCGATGCCCTTTGCTCCTACTAGCGTCCGATCGCTCCTAGTAGTAAGGCCAGGAGCCCCTAGTAGCTTCTTGTTCCTAGTAGCGATGCCAGGAGCCCTCTGGTTTCACTTCGTCTTCCATTGCTCAACACCATGTACCCTCCCTACTCCACTACCACATGATCACAGTGACATCCTGGCACTGGGCCGCCTGGTATGGCACGGTCGGCTCAATCCTGGCCATCCGGTCCTGCAACGGACTGAAATGCAAGCTAATTGACCTAAGGAGGCCCAAAACATAACTACTGCTGCCCTCACCACCTGCAACTACCACTACAACCACGACAACAATGGCCTCCTACTACTACTACTACTACTACTACTACTACTACTACTACTACTCCCACTCCTACTCCTACTCCTACTCCTACTACGACTACTATTACTACTACTACTACTACTACTACTACTACTACTACTACTACTACTACTACTACTACTACTA
>CAXAMN010000001.1:209368-250552 GCA_963970005.1 Durusdinium trenchii | reverse complement strand
TACTACTACTACTACTACTACTACTACTACTACTACTACTACTACTATCACTACTATCACTACTATTACCAGGACGCATCTTGTTCCGTGGTTCGCCCCTCGACCAATTGTTTAGGGATGTTTAGGGACTATAGGTCTTAAAGCTTTGGGGTTTAGCTAATAGGGTTGCACTCTTGTTCGCATGGAATTGCTGGAATTGCTGCACATCCAAACGAAGTGAAAAAGTGTAAAAAGCATAAACACGATAATAAAAGCTCACGGTCGCTAATCACGGCATGAGCTAAAACATGCTAAAACTACTACGTCGCTACGTACTACAAGTAGTCAAACCGAAAGAACTAGCCAGCCATGACTATCCATGGCCCGCTTGATTTCACCCTTGGTCGTGGGTCCACCGGACAGTACTCAAATGTACTCAGTACATGTTTTGAACCACACCGAGTGGGTCCTCCCGCTGCTGCAGCGCCCGTTCGCGCACTTCGTACGCGGCTCGGATCCGCTGACGCGTCTCGTAGAAGCCTCGCGGCACCTGACCATCCGTGGTTTTGGGGCATCTTCTCTATACAAAGGACGCTACTAGGGGCCATCCTACTACACCAAGTCTACACATGTCTAGACGGCCCACGGCCTTGCGCCATACACGTGAACCCTCCCGTCAAGAACCGTGTGTGGCGACACCCGCCTGTGTGGCCGCTGGCTGATGAGCTTTGGTGTAACTGGCATCCGGTCATTGGTCGATCGACTGTCCCATTGACCACTGGTGTAAAGGTAGAGTTCTTCTGAACTGGTAAAGAGATATGGGGGTTGTTCAAAAGTCCTTTCATTTTTTCCAGGCCTTTCGCAGGACCTTCGCGAAGCTTTCGCAAGCTTTCGCGCGTGGGGTTTTACCACTGTCGGCGAAAATGGTTTTTCGTTGGGGCTAGAGGCTTTCAAGGATTCATGCAGTTGCCCTGGCACGTCGTGTGTCCTCTGACCACTGACACATTGATTGCTGAGGAACAGGAAGCCAGCCAACCAAGCAGTTTTCATGTTGGTGTGTTTTTGGTTGGGCACAACCCTCCATGAACAAGAGACGGCTCAGTCAGGCCAGTTTGCTCAGACTTCCAATTTGCTTTTTTCCAAGCCGGAAAAAAGCAAAATGGTTCAGACTTCCATTTTGCTTTTTCCCGGCCGGGAAAAAGCAAAATGGTGGCCGGGAAAAAGCAAAATGGTTCAGGGGAAAAAGCAAATTGGTTCAGACTTCCAATTTGCTTTTTCCCGGCCCGCGAAAAAGCAAAATGTATGCAGTTTGGAATCCGGCCTGGAAACAAGCAGCGCCCGGGGGAGTCGAGCCCATGACCTTCTGCTTATGGACCTGGCGCCTTATCCATTAGGCTGCAGCTCTCTGAAAAACATGCTTTTTTTCCAGGCTTTACAAAAGAAAACTGGATGTCCAGTTTGCTTTTCCGGCTCAAACTTCCAATTTGCTTTTTCCCGGGCCTGGAAAAAGCAAAAGGCTCAGACTTCCAATTTGCTCTTGCCCGGGCCGGGAAAAAGCAAAATGGTTCAGACAGCGGCATGACTTGACACAGAGAGCTGCAGATGGTCATTTCCGTCTCTGCCTCTCTCTCTCTCTCTCTGCTCTCTGCTCTCTCGGGAATGCACCAAAATGAACTACAATCTCCCCCGCACCCCCGCGCCCCAGTAGCGTCCTTGTCACTAGTAGCGATGCCAGGAGCCCCTAGTAGCGTCCTTGTCACCAGTAGCGATGCCAGGAGCCCCTAGTAGCGTCCTTGTCACTAGTAGCGATGCCTGCGGTCCTTCCAAGGACTGCAGCGGAACGAAATCCAACAGATCAGAAACAACAAACAACAAACCCTGCGTGTGTGTGTGTGTCGAGTGCACGCTCACGTTACATCCTCAGAACCGCACGCTGGAGTCACCGACCGTGTTGTATGCGCACTTACAGCCGTAGAACCAACCACCTCACCTCACATACCTGCACTTGTGGGCATGCTATGAGTGCATCTGCAGCTGGAGTGTCCAGCGCGTGCTTCCAGCAAGAAGAGTGGAGTGGGGTGGGGTTTGGCCCTGTCGTCTTTCGCATCCACAATGCGAACCTTTCGCCATACTTGCGCAGTTTCCCACGACAAAGAATTTTCCAAGGGTCGGGAAAAAGCAATTGGAAATGTATCAGACTTCCAATTTGCTTTTTCCCGGGCCGGGAAAAAGCAAAATGGTTCAGACTTCCAATTTGCTTTTGACCGGGGCCGGGAAAAAGCAAAATGGTTCAGACTTCCAATCAAAATGGTCCAGACTTCCAATTTGCTTTTTCCCGGGCCGGCAAAAGCAAAATGGTCCAGACTTCTAATTTGCTTTTTCCCGGGCCGGGAAAAAGCAAAATGGTTCAGACTTCCAATTTGCTTTTTCCCGGGCCGGGAAAAAGCAAAATGGTTCAGACTTCCAATTTGCTTTTTTCCGGGCCGGGAAAAAGCAAAATGGCTCAGACTTCCAATTTGCTTTTTCCCGGCCCGGGAAAAAGCAAAATGGTTCAGGCTTCGAATTTGCTTATTCCCAACCCGAGAAAAAGCAAAATGGTTCAGACTTCGAATTTGCTTTTTTCCAAGCCGGGAAAAAGCAAAATGGTTCAGACTTCCATTTTGCTTTTTCCCGGGCCGGGAAAAGCAAAATGGTCCAGACTTCCAATTTGCTTTTTCCCGGCCCGGGAAGAAGCAAAATGGTTCAGACTTCCAATTTGTTTTTTCCCGGCCCAATTTGCTTTTTCCCGGCCCGGGAAAAAGCAAAATGTATCAGGCTTGCAGTTTGGAATCCGGCCTGGAAACAAGCAACACCTGTTGGATTCGAGCCCGCAACCTTCTGCTTATGAGCCGAGCGCCTTATCCATTAGGCCACAGCTCCTTAATTTTACTTTGTAACCCTGATATAAACTGATTTTTCCCAATTTGACTCAGACTTTGAACTTGCTTTTTCCCGGCCTACACTTTCAATTTGCTTTTTTCCGGGCTGGGAAAAAGCAAAATGATCAAGACTTCCGGTTTTGGTTGCGCCCAACCCTCCATGAACAAAGAGACGGCTCAGCCAGGCCAGTTTGCTCAGACTTCCAATTTGCTTTTTCCCGGGCCGGGAAAAAGCAAAATGGTCTAGACTTTCAATTTGCTTTTTCCCGGGCTGGGAAAAAGCAAAATGGTCAAGACTTCCAACCAAGCCATTTTCATGCTGGTGTGTTTTTGGTTGGGCGCAACCCTCCATGAACAAGAGACGGCTCAGTCAGGCCAGTTTGCTCAGACTTCCAATTTGCTTTTTCCCGGGCCGGGAAAAAGCAAAATGATCTAGACTTTCAATTTGCTTTTTCCCGGGCTGGGAAAAAGCAAAATGGTCAAGACTTCCAACCAAGCCATTTTGATTGCCCAACCCTCCATGAACAAGAGACGGCTCAGTCAGGCCAGTTTGCTCAGACTTCCAATTTGCTTTTTCCAGGGCCGGGAAAAAGCAAAATGGTTCAGACTTCCATTTTGTTTTTTCCCAGGCCTGGAAAAAGCAAAAGGCTCAGACTTCCAATTTGCTTTTTCCCGGCCCGGGAAAAAGCAAAATTGTTTCAGATTTCCAATTTGCTTTTTCCCAACCCGGGAAAAAGCAATCGGAAGTCTGAAGAGCAATTGTTCTTGCAGCGTGGCCAGGTCACCAACATGACTTGCGCAGACCTTTCGCAGGACCTTCGCGAACCTTTCGCGACTGCAGTGAGAGCACACTCGAAATCAGCCTTTGAAATTCGATCACTAACAAGGAAGAGGTGGGTTTTTGAACGACGCTCATATGAACATTGAACTGGCCCAATTGCTGCTCTTCCGTACTAATGCTTCCTGCTGGGTGCTCTACCTTAATTACTGACTGCGGCTCAAGAACACTAGAACATGGTAGAAAACGAAACCTCGCAAAAAAAAAAGTGCACATCCCCTCAAGCGCATCTGATCCAGCCCATCTACAGTGTCTATCTATCTAGCTATCTTTCTATCTTATCTTATCTAATCTAATCTAATCTAATCTAACCCCCTTGGAATTCGGGCTCCCTCTTGGACTGTCTGATTCTTTAGGAGGCCACCTGCCACCTGTCACCTGCCACCTTAAAGAATCCTCAATCCACAGTGCCCATACCAACATGTCAGCTTAAAGAATCAGGACTCTGCCAACACATACTGGGCACTGGCACAAAAAAATCAGAACACGTTGAGCACAGTGCGCACACACCTGTGGCACCCGGACTCCCCCTAAAGAATCAGAACACCTGGTACCAGTCCATGATGACAATGGCAAAAAGTGCACCTCTAAAGAATCACACTCCGTTGCCACTCTAAAAAATGCATGGTGAACTCTAAAAAATGCATGGTGAACTCTAAAGAATGGCCTGGTTTTTGACAACCCGGGTTGGCTGATTCTTTAGAGGAAATTCCAAGGGGGGTTCTAATCTAATCTAATCTATCTATCTATCTATGTTATATACACGCTACTCATTCGTGTCTGCCCTCTCAGAGCTCTCCCGCCTCTTCACACTCTTGGAGAGGTTCGGCTGGAAGGTGCAGCCACGCACCTGGATTCGCCGCTTAGAGACGTGCCCAGGGTGAGATAAGGACACCGCCGCGGATGTGTCTCAAAGTGAAAAATATATTTAAAAAAAACCACGGATGTGTCTTGTTTTCTGCTGTTTTCGTTTTCTGACAGGATTGTCGACAAGACTGTGATTCTGCTTTGACTCAGTTTCTTCACTGAGCTGTTTCATTTCAGTTTCTTCAATCCGGTATAAGGCACGAACGTTCGACACACCACCGCTTTCGTCCGCCCCGCCTCCTCCGTGGTTTTTGCCTTCTCACTTTCACGAACCTGTCGAGACAGGTTCTGCCAATCATGGAGACTGAGATGCAGT
This sequence comes from Durusdinium trenchii, assembly GCA_963970005.1. Lineage (NCBI taxonomy): Eukaryota > Dinophyceae > Suessiales > Symbiodiniaceae > Durusdinium > Durusdinium trenchii. Next base: position 245,634 of record CAXAMN010000001.1, on the reverse strand, counting down.
TCTGTCTCAAAAACTGAATTCAAGTGCCAGGGAAAGGATAGTGTTCATGGATGTTCATGGATATTCCTCCTGACCGTGTGTCAGGATGTGAGAAAGACCCTGATATTGCATGATATTGATGCAGGATGATCAATGAGATGCACTGCCTATGTGTGATTGTAATTTTGGCCTGCTAAAAACAAAAACACGGAAGTGGCACATGAGGGAACTTCCGACTGAAACAGCGAGTCCGCACAAAAGCAGCTGGATGCTTGAATTATGTAATGTTATATATATTCTATATATATATATTAATTTATGTTTTTTTTGTACTGCCATGTGCTGCCCTATCATAGTGCATATGTTTGAAAACAATGTGTCTGCTTCTGCTGCACCACATCATAGGAGGGAAGTCCCAAGATTAAATCTTGGGCAATAAAAGGGGGTCCACATGTCGTTTGCCGGGCTCTTCGGAACAGGGAGCCGCTTTGTGTGAATCACTTCAAGCATCATCTTCTCGACAGGGCACCTTCTTCTCCCGCTCTTTCTTGTCTGCCAAGCCACGTTCATACAGAACCTCTTGAGCCAGAAGTGGGACGGCTTGGCAGTGTGCCAAGAGTTCCAGGATTTGCATCTGATCTTGGATTCAAAACCAACTGGGACTCTGCATGTGTTTCCAGCCTCAGCTCTGGTACTGCCCGCAGGTGTGAGGATCTCCACTTGACCCTCTTTGGACCTCAGCCACCATCATCCTCCATCGACACACACGGCCCAGTTGCACTGAGGACCGAGGACACGGCCCGACCTGCTTGGCAGGGTTGCACTTCGGCCGAAAGGTGCAGCCACTGACCTTCGGCCGAAGTTCGGCGGCAAAAAGAGACTCCTCCGCCAGAAATGGGTTGCACATCATCATCCAATCTCTCCAAACAATATCAACACACCATTGACAGTAACTGAAGAGCCAGACCAGCTCGAGTAAAAATGCCAGGACAGGACACGCTTGCCGAATCAAGAACCGACAAAAACATGTGATGATCTATTTCCCGTGGGCTTCAGCTGCTTTGCCCCTATTGTCCCCGTTTGCTCAAAAAGAAGCGATGCGTGCAACGAAACCCATCTCCCCAGTCTCCCCATCCCCCAAACCCGTTTGCTCGGACAGCGTTGGCCTCTTGGGTGCGGATCTTGCTTCGAAGTTCTGCTTTCCTCTCCTGGAAGAGACGAACTGCTTCCGTTCTCGGCACCGGTTCTCCTTCCCGTTGGGATTCCGCCAGAAAATAGTTCTGCAGCGAGAGATTTACAGTAACTATATGAAGTACCAATTTGGAAGGCCGAACCTGAAAACCCAAAAGAGAAGGAAGCCCGATTTGGAGAAAAGAATGATACAAAAACGATGCAAAAGGCCACCAACCGCGGCAGAACGGCTTGGCGGTGCCTCGGCTTTGCGGTGCCGCCACATCAGAAGCTCGGGATGCGTGGCAGTGCCCGATTCACCTCGTGCCCAGGCGGGGTCTTACTGTTCTTCATCCCATGTGTTGTTCTTCCGTGTCCATACCCCAAGCCTTGGTGGTTGTTCAACAACCATTGCCACTCCGCTGTCATACACCATGCGCGGCGTTCATCGGACCTTTCTGCTTCTTCAGCAGCTCGTCCGCCATCGCCCGGCTTTTGGAGTCGATGGATGGATTTACCACCTGGGAGCTGCCGTTTGGTGCCGAAAAGTTAAGCTGTTTGGCTTCAGTGCCTCAATCCTGGCTTGGAAGAGTCGAAGATTGTCGAAGCACCCACAAGTTTCTCGATAATTCTTTTTGCACAACACAGTTTTGGTGTCCAACGCGAACCTTCTTGATTGAAAGTCCGCATCATGCATCTCGCATGGAAGCGACGGGAGCTCGATTGACACCCAGGAGCTGGGTCGAAAACAGTCCAAGAAATGCACGACCTTCCTTCGTTCATCTCTATATTTGCCTTTAAGAACCATTAAGAACCTCTTACAAGTCGGAGGCCTTGCCCCCGCCATCATCCGTCCCAAGGTCATGACAATCACCTCCTCCTTCTTCTCAGACAACCTGTCCTTCGACAACGAGCCAGAATTTATGGTGCTTCTTTTCTGTAAAGAAATTGCTTAGCTAAAGAAGCTAAATGATGGGACAGAACTAGAATCCATGAAGCCCAGTTTATCTAAGTGGACAGTTGAGGTGGCAAACAGGCTAGAAATAAGATAGCGAACAAAGATTCTCAATTCTGTTTATTGTTCAAATGGACCATCTGACATGAGGGCGTGATTTGGGCGAAATATCTTCCAGGTCGTTAGGTTTGGTAGGTTTACCCCACAACCCTGAGCTACAACAATATGTTGACAATGTGTGTATTCTGCACTTGTTTCTTGCCCTCTCACATCCAAAAAAACATCTGTTTAGATCTTCTCCACCAAAGTCCAATTGTTGCTGCGCTGCAACCCCCGCCGCCTGTGCCATAGCTGACCTTAGACACGCCTGAGCATGTCAAAAAATACTTTGCCACACAATGCCGCCGTGCCCATGCACCCTCCGTGTATTGTAGGCTGTTACCATTTCAAACAAGATCCTTGCCCTTCTCAGACAAGGGTCTTTCGAAACAGCTCTGGTTTGACTGAAATAAACATGGTATGAAACTAGGAGTGGTGCAGGAACTGGGGCCATGATGGGTAAACTGGGTGTAAACTCGGGGTATAGTCGTCAACCGTATTGCCATAGTTCCTCGATGCCAAAAGACGTGCCCCCCCACCGGCCACGATCCAACTCTTCTCTCTCTCCGGCCACGATCGTCGTCCGGCCTGGTGGGTCTGGTAATGCATTCGATGCGAGTAGAGCGGTTGAAACCTGAGCGAGTAGAGCGGTCTCATCCACTTGACCCCTAAAGTCTCACCTGACTGTGATATGGCTCAAACCTCTGAACATATATATGAACATACATTGAGCCTGTACACAACAGCTCTCAAAAGTCAGGTTCATCTGATCTTTCTTGAAGTGGGGTTTGCTTCAGATTTCCTCCCAGCCAAAGCATGAGTAAAAAGAACAGAATTAAGAGCTCGTCAACGAAACATATAGGCAGGATAAATACCAAGATTCTGATCATTTAGACATTTTTGAGGATATTCCCTAACTCTGCTTTCACCCCATCCAGCCAATATCCAATCATCCGCCCTTCTGACGTTTGGATCCTCTAATGGATGGGTATGATGGGTATAAGTCACTAGTCTACCTTGGATGGTGAAGAAACCGAGGTATTACTCTGAAATTGCCTCCGTGATTCATGAGGTTTTATTAACATCCCCAATCCACTCAACCACCTCCAAAACATCAAACGTGTCAACCAGGACGTTCACCTAGAGTACTGCGAACTGAATCCTCTTTACTTCATTATTTTGGTTTTTGCTGCAGCATTCTCAAAGACCATAAAGACAGGGAAGGCCACAGGTCACTACCAGCAACTTCCGCTCTGGATCACCTGTAATTGAAATCCTCCAACCAAGAAACCTACCCTTGTTCAGGGTAATTACATATCAGTGTCCCATGATGACATACGGCTGCAGCTCAAACAAAAAAGTGCAGTACAGCCTCCAACCGTGTCAGGCTTTTACCAGTCACGAACCCTCACCAAGCTGCTTTTGCCACTTCTGACTCCATATCAGATCATCCATATATGGCTCCTAGTAACAAGGACACTACTAGGGGCTCCTGGCCTTACTACTAGGAGCGATCGGATGCTACTAGTAACATGGAAATCTCGTCGTCGCCCCGAGAGGTCGCCCAACCATGCCCCGCCCAGCGGCTCAGTTCGCAAGCGGATGGGATCGAAGCGCAAGAGGAGCTCCACAATGCGACGGCCTGGGCCGGTAAGGGAAGGTCGGAGCACCGTTTCGTAAGCTGCAAGTGGAAAGCAATGCGTTGATTTCGCTTGTGCGGCGCGACTGGAAGCCGGTCCATTGCTGGGGTGATGGTCGGCTGAAGCAAGCTGGATCTTTGTCTCAAAAGGAACTTGAGCACAAATGAGGCGATGGGTTTCTTCTCTATTCATGTTCGCTATCACACAGCTGCCATTGTCAGTAGGTGCAAACCGTGCATGGATGTCCAACGTTGGATGATGTTTAGTTCGGCATCTAATTCCTAAAAATTGTTGCGAGAGATGCGAATGGTTTCAACTGTTTGTTTCAAACGCTATTGTATTGATATATACAGTATATATGTATATATATATATGTATATATAAGTGGTGGTTTTGCAGAATACTATACGTAGCCTACAAACATGACAGCCCTCGGGAACCATTCCAAAGGTGAGGCCTCCCTAGCCTCATATCTCAAGTTCACACAAAATCTGCCGCACTGGAAAGCTTCCATTTGGAAGGAAAATGCGCAAGGAAAGGTTCCATGTGTTTCTCTTCAACGGTCCAGGGCCTTGATCATAGGTCAAGGATCTTCCATTTTGCAACCCAAAAACAGGTCAAGTGGAGCCGGTACCATGGCACCATATGGCACCTGCCCTACTCACTCATCCGCCCGAACCTCTCCCGAACCGCTGAGCACTGGGCCTTCCTCTTGGGGTGCTAAGCCTCGCATCGATGAGGTCGCCAAGAAGAATGGAGATACCCACAGGCGTTTCAACGCTTTTTCGTTCCATTGCTCAGTGTTCACTGAAGTACCACAATGACAAAAATCCATCCACATCCATGTGGCCAAAAGCTAGAGTGGTTCAGACCATTGCGTGAGAATCCACGTCTATGATGCTTATTTGGGGCCACTGTGCGCATCGACAAAAAAACCGCCTGGCACCAGCGGGGTGGCAGTTTCACCACCCTGTCAGAGACAAGGCTGCATTGTGCATATTTAGATCACCTGAAATCCATGGCTTCTGAAGACAAGGTACTTCCACGTACTTCCAGAAAAGGGTGATGGGTGGCTAGTCAGTCAGTCTACCATGTCCGAGATCTACGCTCAAAAGTTAAGACTAGTGGGCAGAAGAAAAATGAACAGAACCATACAGAATCTGTTTTGCAGGATCTCATTCTCAGCCAGCCATATCCATATCCGCTATCCAAATTTGAACATGTTCGGCTTGTCTGTGCCACGCACCTGAGTCGCTGGGTCAACAGCAGCACCCTCCTCGTGAATCGATTGCAGCGCTAAGCTGCCACCTCTGCAGTCAGCAAGTGCACCGCAATCTAGAGTAAACAACAATCCAAAAGGTGACTATAACCGATAAAAAGCAGAACCTTCCCCCGCCGTGCCCTCACCACTTGGCTCCCAATTAGGGAGGTCTTCCGGCATTCTGCCCCTGGTAAAGGTCATCCCCGCATGAATGCAAAAGTTGGCAACTCTGCAAGGCAATTTGTTTGACCAACTGTTGCGAGGCAATTGGTTTGGTGAAAATCGCCAAAGCTTCTCAAATGCGTGAGCAAAAAATTGCGAAAGCTCAAGAACGCTCAGACAGAAGAGCAATCGCTCTGTCAGAAAACCTCTGCTGTCGGCGAAAGAGCAGCTTCCGCACTCCGACTTCGGTGCGACAAGACCGAATCCCGCCGACTGCACCTTCACTGGCAGTGGATTTACTTGGAGAAGCTCCAGTCTCCTGAATCACTGTATGTACAGTGTATACATACATATCTGAGCTACTGAAAGTAAGCTCTTGCAGCATCCTTGAGAAGTTGTTGCTCTCCATATCCAACAGTTCCATGCGTTGTATGCATTAAACGCTTCTCAACTGTGGACACCCAAATTCGGGTCCCAAGGCAAAACGACATCCTGCATTGCTTGCAAAAGCCATAACAACCCACATCCAAAGATCTCCTGCTACGGACAGACTTTAGACTCTAGACAATTTTGGTGATTATGTTGAGTGATTCATGAAAGACTTTAGACTCTGTTGATTCCACCGTTGGTCTGTGATCACCTCCAGCGCTGCACTGCGGCTCGCTCCCTGCGCCGCTTCGTCCACCTCACAGCTGCGACTCGCGGATGAGAGTCTCTGAGGCAGCCCCCGCCTTTTAAAGCGTTGTCAAGCTGGAACTCCAGCCCTCCCATGTAAATATCATTAAGAATCCCTCAACTGGCAAGTAAAAACCAACCAATATGTGCTTCTGCATTTCTGCTTAGCCCGAGTTGGGCCCCAGTGACCTGAAAGACGCACTGCCAGAGGCCTCTGAGGCTTGTACTGCACCCATGAGCACGTGGAAGAAAACGGTCATTGTCAAGAGGTCCGTGTGGCCATCCTGACCAAATGCGCAAACCCAGCAGAAGCTGGTTCATCGATGCGTGTCTATGCCAAAGTAGGGACTAAGCATCCTCCATACGTTTCTGTTCTAGCGTTGTTCAAGTGTGAATCCTCTCATTTTGATGTTGAAACCATATAAAATTTGGCTGGCCCTTCATCCCTGCAGCCGTATGTTCAACCCTGCAAAAGAGTTTGCGATGTGGTCTCCAAACAAAGTCCTGAACAATGTACACTGGCTTGATCAGTGTTCATACAGGGGAGCAGTGCGCGGGATACACAACTTGAGTGTTCGACCCTCCACGGCATAGCGGAAGGGGCTGGCTTCTTTAGTCATATCATATGTATACAGTATACATAATATGAATCATTTTGATACACTGTTGTGTTCCTCCCACATCGTTTGCTTCATACTGCTGTGTCCCTTTCCAGCAGCTGAGCATGTCTTGTCTTCAGCTGCGAAAAGCAGAGCACGGATGACACACAGACTCTGGGTCCTCTTCTACATTCTTTAAGGCCGCTCTGCCCTCCAACCTAGAAGCGATGGCCTCCAACCTAATAGCGCTGGCCTACGGGTGGGGTGTTCTCCTGTTCTCGGGATTTTGATGCCCAGCACTCAAAGAACCCCAGCGACAACACGGAGACCCGAACAGGGTGGCCCTGAACTCCGACTCCAACCACAAAGGTCTCAAGCATCCCAAAATTCCACGGAAGATGACACCCCCAAAATGAAAATCCGCCCGCACCGAAGGTGCTGAGGCGTTGTGTAGGCTTCGCGCAAGCCGCAAGCCGCAAGATAGCTGCTGGATTAGTCCGCTTATACAATAAGCTTTAGCTAGGGGGGGGAGGCCTTTCATTTTTGGGAAGTGGTGTGTTTTTGAAAGTTTTTTTGGTTTTTCGAAGATGGATAAAAACTGTGTGGTTTCGGAAGTAAACGTTCGCGATGCCGGTTATGCAGCCCGGGAGACAGACCGAGACAGGCCGGCTCCGACAGCACAAGTTGCTGCTTCCCACACCAGTAACCAACCCGTATCCTCGTGGGGTGCTAGTGACACATTGTCCATTTAATCTGAACACTTGGTGGTCAGGCGACCTGCTAACTGCAAACCACTGAAAACCACCTGAATACTGGCGTTGTGTCCAAAGACAATATAGACACGTTCCCACCCCCAGCCGCCGGGTCCTTGTTGGGATCCAAGTGCCGCCAGAGCGCCGCCTGAAGCCGTGCCGTCTCAGGGCGCTCCTCAGCGGCCACCTGCGGGGGACACGAAACAAACTGGTAAATGGATGGAAAACTATACAGAACGCAATAAATATATAATTAGAACGCAAAATAAGAGAAAAGAAACACATTCTCAACTATGAAAAGTTTGTATATACATGTCATTCTGCATGTTTTGTTCTTTCTGGGAGGGCGGAAAATGGGAGATCCAACATCCAACATCTTCTGAATTTGGCTGTTACAAGGAATCACTGACCTTGAATTTGCAGTCTTCCCAAGAATCTTTGCTTGTCTGAATGCTCCTTGACGGAGGCTGCATCAGTATCACCATCGTCCAGGACTCACATTGATCATCCCCAAAAACCCAGTTCTCAATGTGACGTGAAAAATCCCTCCTAGACTTGTCTAGTCTTGTCTATCTGCTTGAGTGGAACCCAACAAAGAATCTGTCCAGTGATCCGCCAATCCCACAACACAATGACTCTTGGTGAACTCCTGTCAACTCTCCAACGCATCGAACTTTCTCTACCGAAAAGAAATCAAATGTATGCCACTACAGCGCAGCTGCAGGGTGGCGGACTGAATTCCCGATCGCTGAGTGAACCGGGGTTTGGGGCAGAGTGCTGGTGGCATTTGGTCGTGGCCATGACAGAAGTTTGAAAGAGAATGAACAATCTCTGAGGAATTGTCTGACTTCGGGGATGGCCACATTGCCTTCAGGTTCGCATCCCTGTACAATCGCAACTCTGCCGAAAATTCTTCCATACGAGGTGAAATCATCAAGGCATTGTCAAGTGAACGCAATGGAATAAAACACGCAACGATGTGTAGTTAGGTGCTCTCATGCAACGCCAGTGGGGAGCTCCGGTACGAGCAAAATGTGGTCCGACTGTTGCTTTAAAGCCATCCAATATATACAACATCTTGCAACAGGGTACACGATCAATAGCGAAGGCAGTGCCTTCCTTATTTCTTTCAAGAGGCATCTTATATACTGTTATGTATTGATATCATATACAATGTGGTGTGGGAATGGATGAAGAATCCGTCAATAGTAGATTGGACGAATATTTCTGCAATTTGGAAAGCTGCTCCTTTGGCATGCGTGGCAACAGCCTGCAAGAGTGTCTACGATGTTGCTACGTACCAAAGTCAACCCTCATCAATGTACAGAATACAGGATAACACTTGAATGTGTTTTAGAAAGTGTGAGATGGATTTGCAGCCAAGCGAGAATAGTGGACTCGTTGAGAACTGGGGCATACCGTTTGTGCTTCCAAGCTGGGCAGGTTGAAAAGGTTGAAACAAAGGAGACGAAGAAGGAATTATGACTGCTTACTCCAACAAAAAACTGTCTTTCTTGTTTGGGGAGTGCGAATGTGCCTGAATGAAGGACCAGATTATCCAAGCAGTCACAATCCGGATTCCTCAGTCGTCGGTCAGTTCAGCCACTCGCCAATCAAACGATTGGCTCAAGGAACGCAGGAGGCGCAGCAGACGAAGGTCATCACAGACAGGGTTTTGCATGGGCATTTGGTGGAACCTTTGGCAAAGAGATGTATGGACAGGTAGATTCGCAATACAGATGTACATGCATGGCTGCATGACTATACTATATGCTTGCAAATATAATGTGACAGATTGTGAAAAAGTTGGTATGAGCACCAGCACCTGAATCTCACCGAGTCTTTGGAGTCATGAACTGCACAGATCCTTGACTCATTCAATTGGATGGTTTCACCCTCGCTTGGGGGCAACATCCCCACCTGGGCTCTGTGGCGAGTGCTCGCAATGAGCACACCTGGGCAGGAAAGTCTTGCAGTGGACACCAGTCAGAAGGAAGTTGCAGAAGTTCTGATTCTGATTCAGGCTGTCCCTATGAATCCACTGCACTCACCCGGAAAATCACTTCAAATGCCTTGAAATACGAGGCCTGGAGGCATTTAAGCCCAGAAAAGCCAAGCCTGGAAGCATGTGAAGCTCTTAAATAACGCTCAACTCACATCTGAAGCAAAACTCATCAAATCGGGGCCCCTTCAGACGTAGACGTCTCACTATGTCTCGTGAGGCTCGTCTCACACCGCCGCCAGCTTCTCAGGGACCTCGGTGTACTGGGCCACGAGCTCACGGAGGCGGTCTCCTGAAAGGGCTGGAACCCGGATCCTACATCTGAGTCTTCAAACGCTGGACGGGGGGACTCACATCTCATCCCGTCCAGTGTTTGTTCACAAACACAACCGAACAGTTCTTAGAGAGGGGATATTCAGAGAACAAAACCACTAGGTGTTTTGCCATGCTTTGAAGTTTCCATGGCGGCATGGGGCTGTGGCATAAAATGAGTGTCCCTTCACCAACCAGTGAGTGGATGTGCTAAAATCATCAAACAAACGCACCCGGCCCGAAACATGATAAACCCCTTCTGTTGTCAACTGCAGGGGTGCCGGGATAGCACAGAACCTTCGCTGCTCCTGAGATAGTCTCATTCTCACAGAGCTCATCTGCCACACGGTCAAGGCAGGCGCGATTGTTATTCAGGATCGTCAACCTAGGCCCATCAAGAGGCTGACAGGGTTTATATATACGAAGAGTCTACATGAAGATCATCCTACGAGTGGATGGATTTGCACTTTTGGGTGCAAAATGTACAGTTTGTCCATTTCGCTCGATTTCTTGTTGTGTTTGGATACTTCGATCTCAACATACCATTTCTGCTTGCCGTACAAACCTGCAGCACCGCATGTGCCCATGTTCGGTTGCTCGGCTCGTCGTTTCTGGGAAGACCCAAATAAATAACGAAGCAACATGACCGCATCACTTCAGACTGCTGTGGCTTGTGACTAAGGCTCCTGCGCGTTCAGGTAGCATTCATCGGAGATGTCCTGTCCATGACTTGCTCCACCAGACTTGCTCGAAGTGTGACTCCCGAGACCAGTACCCTATCCTCACGACTGGTAGCAAAGGGCATCGCTACTAGGAGCAAGAAGCTCCTGGCCTTACTACTATAGGAACAAGAAGCTACTAAGCTACTAGGAACAAAGGGCATCAAAAGTGCCACTGACCGATGTCCCCCACATTCTCTAGCTCTCCCCACCCTTTTCTGTAGCACCACCAGAGTACCCCAGACTGGGCCTTGATCGCCTTGTCGATCTTTTGGTTCAAATCCTCTGAATAGTTAGGCCCCATAAAGCCTCCATCGTCGATGGCAATGGAACCTGCACACGGACGACTGGACCACCCCGCACCCACGCTCAGACCGAAGAAGAATCCGTGGTGTGGGTCAAGGTGGGCCGCTCTGTCTTCTTCAATCTTCGGGGAGTTGAACCATCTTCTAACATCTTCTAACCAAGAGTTTTAAGGTTCAAAAAACAATAGTATGTTTCTTCTTTAGCCCGAGGCCCTGCCTCCTGAATTAAGTAGGCGCCTACTTAGTTAAGTAAGGAGGACTAGTAAGCTACTAGGCGAAGTTCGCTCCTAGTTAGGACGCAGGATAGCTCATGCTTCTTCAAGGAAGCTCCCCCGCCTGAGGGCGGGGGGGAGCTTCCTTGACGCATCCCACCAAACAGTTCAGGGCCAGGCACCAACGTCGGACATGCCGAACTGCGTGACCATCGCACGAGCCATGCGCTCCACCTGTTGCAAATCACCACCAGCGCCTGGCCAAACGCTGGCTGCCAACAGAATCCATTGGTGTTAGGGAATGAAAAGCTGCAGAGTTCTAGTTCAATTGCTTCTGACCTACCTCTAAAACGGTAAGACCATAAATACACCTTCCAAATGTGGATAAAGGATGATAAAGGTACATAGGGCCAGGCCCTGTTCCATATTGTGGTGCACAAAAGTCTTGCGATTGAACTTTAAACCAAACATCAATCGAAGCTGGCAAAGCCGTCCGTGAGGGCTTCAGCGTCTGAGCAAATCCCAGTTGTAGGCACGCTGACACTCAAACTGGAAACTGAATAACTAACAACTGATGTTCTACTTTGTTGACTCCATTCATGACTACACCTACCATCACCTACGCAGAGCCTGAACAAATCGACCCTCACAGATCGTTGCCCTTGGATCTTCAGCACTCCCTTCGTCTCGGCCTCCGTTCAACTCCGTTCTTGTTTCTTCTTGTTCCTAGTAGTAAGGCCAGGAGCCCCTAGTAGCATCCTTGTTCCTAGTAGCGATGCCCTTTGCTCCTAGTAGCGTCCTCTACCCCCGCGCGCCTGTGGTCACCTGGTTGGTGCCGAAGACCAACTGCTCGGCCGCGCGGCCGCCCAAGGCTCCAGCGATCCGAGCCTCTCGAAGAGACGGATCGAGAACGGTTACTTTGCAACGAAAAGAGATTACAAATACAAGTACCAAATAACACGCGTCGTGTTGGACACTTTTCGAAATCAAGCACGGTTACTTTGCAGAGCTAGATCAGTTTATGCTTGTGCCATGCTATCTGCGCGAAGGACAATCCCTGCAATCTATACTTATATATATATATATACAAATACAGTATATGATTGCTCTCTATTCAATCAAATCCCAAGATGCCAGGGCCTGGGGTGATCCAATCCCGTCACGTGATCCTACCTCCCTAGCTTCACGGCTGTGCCTTCAGCATGGCAGCAGAGATGAGGCTCTGGTCCTGCAAACTTCGGGGCACCCCAGTGAAAAAAAAGAAAACGTTGACCGTTGCCCCTGCTGATGTCATGAACTACACCCCAAGGGAAATCATTATCATGAATCATGATCTTTCCAAATTCACGCGAGCCAAGGTTCCCAACAAGGAGTTCTCGAAACCTCCGAAGTGTTTGAAGCTTGACTCATCGAGGCTGTCCAGTCCTCCCCTGGCGTGAACCAGGTGAGGCCCTTCGCTTGCCCGCGAGGGATCACTGTCACCTGCCAGCCACAGGATTGCCATAGAATTTGGTTGGGGATAGAAACTACTGTTGAAACAACACACATCTCAGGCGGTTCAGGAAGTCTTCCTTCAACAGCATGGACGCAACGCAGAGTATTGGAGTCGTTCTCCCATCAACATCGGGGTGTTTCTTGCACGAGCCATGTCCATCAAACAAGTATGGCAAACAAATGCCAACCACGCACATTAAAATCAACAAGTGGACACCCAATCCATGGAGTTCCCGTGGCCATAGTAGGAATGGCTACCAGTTAGCATCCATGGTTGTCAAATAGTTGCTGTTCGTAGTTACTTTTCAATACTTTTCATGTAATTCAAACTTATATAAGACTACCTCCATGAAATGGATACGCAAGCAGAGAGTTGGACCCCCTGCGCTCTTTTGGAATCGGGGCTTCAGGGGAAGCTACCTCAAGGTCTTCCAATAGTGGTTACATGGTACAACTTAGAGGATGGCACCTTGTTGACGGCATCATGGTACGGCAAGAGCGTTCCAACGATGGCATGGCCTCCAACGCAAAGCCAGCTACGTGCGAACGTTTGGATCGATGGTTTCATGTTAGTTTCCAGGCAAAATCAGGCAAATGGGTTGGACATGGTTGAACAGTCTTTCATGTGCAGTTTTGGAAGCCAACTCAGTACTGTGAATGTTATCATCTAGCCATCTAGTCCCTTCGCTCTCGGAGCTGGACCATCTGCTTTCCGCCAATCTCCCCTACTACATCTACTACCAAGAGAGTCTTCCACAGGTTCCCGACCAACGCGGTAGGCCTGCTTCGTGGTAGGCGATGAGCTTCTTGGAGGAATTGTCGGCCAGAGCACGTCCCTCCAAGCCTGGACGAGCGACTGTATGTTTCAACATGGGGCCTAACCCGCTCTCCTTCAGGCCTTTTGGATGGGGGAATGGGCAACAAAGGTACGCAAGCGTCCAGATCAAAGACCAAGCAGACAAGAGACCACTGCACCTGGAGAGTGCTCGATTTCCTGGGGATCTGTTTCTCTTCCACCACACCTCTCCACTTTCTGTACATGATTCATCAGGGTACAGCACTCAATTCCCTCACCCAGAAGCCATGGCCACACCCTCGGCGCTGCAGCTCACAGCCGTCAGTCTGTGCAGTCCCCGTGCCTGCGATCACTCGGTCAGTAGCATCGTTGATCTCGGCCATAGAGATGGCTTTCTTGTTGCGGCGAGCGGCCAAAATCGCTGACCTTAGCAGGTTGCTTGCCCTCATTGGAAGTTCCTAGAGCAGTGCGCGCACCGATGGCTTGCTTGGCATTTTGCAACCGAGTGCAAGCGTGCTTGCAAGAAAGTCGCAGCAAGTTTTTGGGGTTGATTCGTCTCCTATAGAAGCATCTTAGCCAAAGGCATCTTCAAAGAGTGAATCATAAAACCACCGAAGCTCTCACCTGGCCTGAAGTAAAAGATAGTAAACGGATGCAAAAGGGTTACCAGCAAGTTAAGACGAAGCTTTCACCCCTTTTCTTTAAGGTGAGGAGCTCGTTCATGAGATTCTCCAAGTCAGCACCGCTGAAGCCGGCGGTGCGTTGAGCAATCTCCGTGAGGGTGATGTTCTCCTCCAACTTCTTGTTGCCTGCAGCAACTCCCGCAGCACCCAGGTTCGAGCAGAATGGCAAAGAGGTGTTTTGATGTGTTTTGTGGTTTGACTCAACGAGCATCACGCACCCAGAATGAAGAAGACATCGAGCAGGATCAAGCTAAACACTGTGGTATCTAGATTCTTGTCCAATGTAAAAAGCCGCCAAGGGCCAAGATTCAGAAAAGTCCATGACTGCACTCGCGTAGACCATGGGACTGAGTTTCGAGCCCCATCCCTCTGCTTTTGAAAGCTTTGGAAGAAACATGAAGAAACCATAATGCCCACCGATCAGTCTCTCAGTCTCTTTTTGGGGAAAAGCAAGCAAGCCAGTGTCCATCTGCGGCCGTCTTCGGCCAAGAAGCGGATGTGCACCTCCAGGATCTGCTCGCGGCCCTTCACATCGGGCAAGCCCACCGCCACGCGGCGGTCGAAACGTCCTGGTTGTGTCGCGTGAGGCACATAGTTGGGCTGTGTCGCGACCCAGATCTCAGATGATAGATCAAACAGAACGGAACCTTAATGAACCAAGTAGATATGTATAGTGTGTATATGTATATATATATATAATAGTATATATATATAGTTTGCGGATTGTTGGATTTGGTGATTTGACATGATGTCGGATTTCCTTTTAAAGAACCCTTGAGTGAATCTTTTGGGGGAACTAAAGGAATTCTCAAAAATGTTGGCAAGTTGACATGAAAGCTTGTGGAGCAGTTGATCCTCAAAGGCAGCTGATTGAGTAGACGGAAGGCAACTGAGTTGGCGCGATCTACAAAAGTTTGGTGAACCGCTCCTGGGCGAAGCAGGGCGTTGTCGAGGATGTCAGATCTGTTGGTGGCTGCAACCACGATGACACCGCTGTTGCCTCCAGAGATGAGCTGCTGACAGCTTCAAATTGGATAATCCCGGTCAGGGAGCCTAGGATAGCCTAGGTGGCTTCTGTATTTTCAGGGCTCTCTCAGGGCTGTCCACAAGAATGGATTGGGCTTCCCCATGCCGCACCTTCGAAGCCATCCATCTCCTTGGTCAGCTGGTCTCCCAACGACGAAAAGGACTGCTACATGCTACCCTGCTTCCCACGAGGATACCGCCACGAGGCAGCTCTCTGGAAGGAGATTGGTCTTCAACAGTCAATATTCTTTAGCCACCCAAAAGGTCCATGTCTTCATATTAATATATCTTCCACCATTTTGAGATGAATGAATGTTGTTGTCTCGTTGTTCTGAGGCCTTGCAACGGCGCATCCTCACAGATTAGAATGCACCCGTTTCACCAGTTTCACCGCATCAGACGCTTTCGTCGGCGCATCGTCCAGCCGACAAGGTAGTGGTAGCGGAACCTCACACGCCTGCTGCTTCGTAAACAGAATCTTCCCATGCTGCTTGGAGGTGAAGGACAAAAAATGAAAGGAACCCACAAAAACTGACCAGTCCTGTTGACTACTAAAGTGAGGAAAATGCCAGGACCACTAAAATGTTGCCAGGACCACTAAAATGCCAAGATTCTGTCAAGATCTGGTTGAGGGTCTGCTCACGCTCATCGTTGCCTCCTCCCATTCCTGCACCTGTCAGCTAGATTCTACCAAAGAGCTGGTGTTATTAATAAGATGTTTATTCTAAACAGAAAGTTCTGAAACAGGTTGAGGGGTGCCCTTGCTCCCACTCATATCCATGCGGCGGCGTCTCAATGAAATATATGGACCGTTAACGGCAATTGTTTGCCAGCAAAATGTGCGGAGCCTTTGGGAGGGTCTCATTTATGCGCAGGCGGCGCAGGCTGCTCACAGATCCCCCCACTCAGCCCGCTCCACCTCGCTGACGGCCAATGGCATCAATCTCATCAATGAAAACGATGCAAGGCGCCTGGACAACTTTGGACTACTCTGACATGAAGACAGGCGACCCTGAATGCGGGCACCCCCACTACCCCCACTCAAGTTTATCCAGTCACGACGAGGGCAGTATAAACCTATGAAATAGATGCTAGCAATCGTCAAGAATTAAATACCCTTCTAGGGCTCATCAACCTTTAACACCTGACCATACTCGATAGATCTTAAGAGGCGATTTCTTCCCATAGTATTCTGTCTTTGTTGCCCAAAAAGTGCCAATTCCCAGTTGTTGAGAAGCCCTTCACGCAAGGAGTTGGCCGGTGACTTCTCACGCCTTCTCCTTGGCTTGCTTGAAGATATCACGCACGCGGGAAGCACCAACACCGACAAAGAGCTCGATGAACTCGGAGGCAGAAGACCTGACTCCAAGAAGAACATCTGGAGAACAGGTGCCCTTGCACACACGAAGAGTCCCTGCCCCATTGGCCTACTTAAGCTAGCTTTCGTGAATTGGATCAGGGGCGGCTATGACAAGTTCCCTTCACTCTTCCGACTATTCCGTTCACTCGTTCGAACAAGTTCCCAACTTCCGCGGCGTCTTCTTAAGACGACTGGAAGAGGGAATTGAGAGCCCCGACTGGATGAAAGGCACACCAGACTCGCCTGCCAACCTTGGAGACGGCAGTTCCCTTTCGGTGAAAGGTTTGGTTGTGATCGAATAAAAAGAATGTATAACAAAAGATTTGGGTTTGAAAAGAAGCGCTAACCTGCCCATCAGGGCTGACAGGATCTGGTGGGAAAGCTATCCTGGCGACCGGAAAAACAGGCACGTGTTGGAAGAGGGACGGAAAAATATGATAAAATAGGACTGCTTCATGAAAACCCCACGCCGAGGGGTGGTGATCCTGGTTGAGACACTGTTCTTCCATCAGGGGCATCAACCTTCTGACCAACATCCTGCACCATGTCAAGCCCTGTGAGCCACACGGTCTTGGCTGCTCTCCGAATCCAGAGTTTACTTAGCTGAGAACATTTTCGGTTGGAGGCCATCGCTAGTAGGTTGGAGGTCGCTAGTAGAAACAAAGAAAAAAGAAAAGGAAGAATGGTCTATGCTACTTTTGCCTCAGTCGAACCTTGTCGGTCCCAAGCCGTCACACAGAAGACGTTTCTGTGATCCATGGGACCCCCCGTGGAAAAGAGGCTTCCTCAGGGTCATTGCCAGCTGATCTCAATTCTTCTCTTCCCATCTCTTCAGATCCGTGCTGGCACCCAAACAAAACAGCACCATTGACCGATCCAAGCAACGCTTTGGCCATCAAGGTCTTTCCGGTGCCCGGAGGCCCCGTGAGCAGCACGCCACGAGGGATCTTCGCACCGACCTTGACGAAGCGCTCCGGCGCCTGAGCGTGGAGCAGCCCAGCTGGATTGGGTGGCCCACCGAAGTTGGTCAAAAACACTAGCAGCTCAGCTGCTCTAGCTGATCGTTGGAAGACTTGGATGGTTGTGCTGTCATGGAGATCTGGGCTTGAAGGCTGGCCACGCTTTTGCCTGACGAACATGTCTCCGACAGACATCAGGCGAATATTTGCCAAAATTATAAACACTCAAAATGGTGTCCCCTATCAAAACAAAAACAATGAGAATTCCATCCAATCTCTGCTGGTCTCCACATTGAGAAAAAGCTGTGGCCCAAGGAATCTACCCACAGAGGGAATATACATTAGGATTGATGTCACAGAATTGTTGTATAGTTCCACCATGTTCCGCCCTTCCCAACCGCAAAATAAAAACTTCGAACACGGTGGGACCTCTCCGACCCCGCCTTCAAGAAGTCAACGATCTCCATTAGCTCCTCCTTCGCCTGCGTTTCAGGAGATGCATGGGACCATTGATGCGAAGGGAGATGTATGAATCCCAGTGTTCAAAGCTGGGTGGACCTTCCAAGTTTCCAGGATCTATAGCTCACGGCACAAGTCATTGAGCACCTACACTGATCTGCCGACCTTCCGAAACCGCATGGGGTGCTATCACGTCAGCATAGGATTTAGATGGATCAAGCGTTAAGATCTCTTAAGTCTTGAGTCTTAAGTAATCCACCTCTGAATGCGGTCCAACTTCCTCGGGTTTCAAGAGATTCACGGGACTTTGCTCACATCATTGCGGTTCAAGAACCTGGTAGACGGTGTGCATTGGGGGCGGTACTTGATCCAATGTCGACAATGTTGCTAAAGGGAACTCGACCACGCCGGCCTCGTCGATGCCGGCCACATTTTCGAACTTCACTCCAGTCTCGGGGGTGATCATGATCTTCGCACGGCCCTGGTTGCCGAAGCCTGCCGTCAAGAAACAGATCTCAACCGAACCCTTTCCAACCAATGGCAGTTTGCCGATTTAAAAGAAAACACTTCCCACTGGTGATGCCACCGACTCATCACCCAGCCTGGGATTCCTCCACCTCCCGGTGCTCTGGAGCGCAGGAAAAGCAAACCAGCGATGACCAGCAATGGAAAGGCCACATCTCCCAGCACTCCCAGCAGTGGGTTGGGCTTGTCCGGTTGATGCACCTGCAGCTCACAACAGCTCCGTTTCAGGTGGTGTTGTTCATTGTTTTTCACCCGCTTAACAGTGACGTTCGAGAGAGAGAGAGTGTGTGTGTGTGCGCGCGTGTGTTGTCCATAGATGGCAATTGGAAATATATAACAATCGACATCGCAACAAATTCTTGGTGGGAGTGGGCCGTGTCTGATCAGCTGGTGTCCTGATCTGAAAGAATTTGCGGAAATCAGAGACAAGTGACAAGGTGTTCAGTAGTAGTAGTAGTAGTAGTAGTAGTAGTAGTAGTAGTAGTAGTAGTCGTAGTCGTAGTCGTAGTCGTAGTGGTAGTGGTAGTGGTAGTGGCAGCAGCAGTAGCAGTAGCAGTAGCAGTAGCAGTAGCAGTAGTAGTAGTAGTATAGTAGTCGTCGTAGTCTGTGAATCGCAGGAACAGTGCGATGGGCAAAAAGCAAGGCCCTCCGACATGCTTCCGTCAATTGCCTCAATCATGATGTTCTTGGACACGAGCTTCTCGATCAATCCGGTGGTAGCTCCTTCACGCAGTGACTTCAGCATTTCCCATCCTTATTAGAAAAAAAAAGTAAAAAAATAAACAAACAATCTAGCTGTGTCAAAAGCCCTCTCGCTGGCTGGTTGATGGAGAATTGTTGCATTCCTCCAGCATCAAGCTTCACATCACGGACATTGGGGGAGATCGCCCTCGCTCCCACATTCGCCCACGAGCTATCTCTCCTGGCAGGTCGCACACCAGCTGCTGCTCTCGTCCTGCGATCATCACCAAGGCCACCGCTGTGCGGCCTTGGTCATAGAAGTCCACGCGCTTCACGGAGCCCTGGCAAGTTGCAGAGGAGCTGAAGAGGATCAAAACGAGCTGCGGAAATCTGATCCTTCCCACTTCACTTGATTTCACAAGTCCAAAGGATTCTATGAAGATCTGTAGCTTTCATGTTGGTCTCCTGTGATGATACGAAGTCGGAATCAAGCGCTGCATTCTCCATCAAAGTCATCTCTACCTAGTACATCCTAGTACCCAGATGTACCCAGAAGTCTCAGTTGGTGCCAACTCTGCTCCTCTTCGACGAACTCCAACAAGCGGGAGTAGGTGACTCGGCCTCAAAATGGAATTCGGTGGCCTACTCCTTGAGCCCAATGAACGGGTGCGATTTTAATTTGGTCATGTGTAATGTTTACCGGATTTCCTGTTTACAATCCTTTGGACATACCTCCTGGCAGCTGATGACAGCAGTCGGGGGCCTCCTCCAAATTTTACCCTCAACTGGCTCACTAAAGGTAAGCTACGTTAGAATGGTTCCTTGCTCCTAAACTGTACCCTCGGTTGGCTGACAAAAGCTATGCTCCTCCTCTAATTTTCCCTCGGAATCATTCCTCTTCCTGATCCAAATGTTGCCCTCAGTTCGCCCACCAAAGGTATGCCACGTTGGAGTGGCTCTTTCCTCCACTAAATTTGATCCAGAGTGCAGAAGTAGAGAGTGCACGTGAAGATCTGTACGGTAACTGTTCCTGTCTTCATGGCAGGCACAGCATCCTTAAGCAGCCCCGCTGAAAAAAAGTCTGGGAGCCTTAAGAAGTTGTAAAGGACAGGCTTGCTTTGGATGCCAGCCTAGCTGCAGCAAAGGAAGCACAATAGGGAGCAATGACGGGTCAGCTTGAGAAGGCATAGCACAGATTTTGTACATATCTAAGTTGTTGGTGCGGTGAAGGGTGGTTGGGGGGGGACGGCCCAGCGCCTGCCCCCTGGAGCAACCAACCAGAACGGATAATAAAAGCAACAATAGTAACAAAAACAGAAAAACAAAAAAAACAAACAAACAAATAAAAGCAAAGGCAAACACCAAAAGCGCAAAAGCAACAAAAGCAAAAGAGACAAAGCGACAAAAAACTGATACTTTGAAAAACAAAAACCTTAAAAAAAATGCCCATCCCCAATATACTAGCACGAAGTGCGGGTGTCCTCCGGTGTCCTAAGTGTCCTATAAAGGTTGATCAACCAATCCTTCGCTGCAAGCAAGGCACCACTCACGCGCAAGGGGGATCCGGGCTGCTGCTGCTGTTGCTGCATCTGCGGGGCATTCATCGCTTGCAATGGAGGCACATCATCGGCCTCAGGGCAACTAATGCGGGTTACATGAAAAGACTACAAGTCACGCCTTGAATTTACAATGTTGATCTATCGCTCTAGATTCAGCTCTTTCGTGCTACTACCGCAGCACTGCGAAGTGAGTATAGTGAATAGTGTTTGTCTGTGTAAGCTGTCCACGTCTAAGAATCTCGTCAGATACGCCAAAAGACTCTGCCAACCTCCCTAATTAAGTATTCTGGAGCTGACATGGTGATGTGAAGTTGGGCTTCACATCAACACCAAGTCAGCTCCGTCAGTGGTGGTACGCTGGCAAAATAATCTCCAGCATATTTGCTCTTCTGTCAAGGCGGACGACAATCCATGGCCCGTTTGCACAGCAACGCATATCTCACAGCGATTGGATGTTCAAGCCGATCAGGATTGACTCTTTGAAACGTAGTGACTGCGAGACTGCCAAGCCAGACTTTGATGGGCTTGTTAGACTGCATGCGTGGGAACAGAGGCAAGTGTTGTTCTCTTCAACTTTGAATATGTTGAATGCAGTTCCAACCAAGTTTCTGGTAGCTTACGACCTCGGAAACTTTACGGTGTTCTTCGAAAACTAATCTTCGGAAACTACACAGTTTGAAACTTTACGGTATTCTTCGGAAACTGTTCTGCGGAAACTAATCTTCGGCAACTCAAAAGTGAGCTTCGGAAACTTTAAGGTGTTCTTCGGAAACTATTCTTCAGAAACTAATCTTCGGAAACTCTACGGATTTCTTCAGTGTCAGAAACTAATGTTCGGAAACTACGAAGAGTCAAAAAGCAACATCAAACCTGCACGAAAATTGCAGATCGCAAAATAGGCATGTGTATACCGTAGCCGTCACAGGGTACATAACCCACCCATCCACCCACCCACCCACCCAGTGCTCCTTCATGCAATTTGGTTACAAAATTGTAAAAGTTCTGAAGAATACTCTCTAAAGCGTCCAAATAAGTTTCTGAAGATCGCGAAATGGTTTCTGAAGATCGCGAAATAGTTTCTGAAGAGTATATAGTTGCGGAAGAGTACCAAATAGTTGCGGAAGAAAGGTTTCAGAAGAATGGAGAGTTCCACCGGGAAAAACACAAGGGATCCTCCCTGTGCATTTCCGGCATTTGTGGATTGCCTTGGATGCGAAGATTCTAGAGGTGCAGTCTGGACGCAGCCTCAGCGTGAGCGTGGAGGAGTGGTGCACATCCGTCAGAGGCGAGCAGCTCCGTGCTGCCTTGCTGGTCTGTGATATCAGTCTGGCAGTTGGTCATGGAGAGGGCGAAGTGATATGCACCATAGAGAACAACAAAAGGGGCCTCCTCTTTCTGGAAGCTCTTGCTTGAAGGCGTTTGCGAAGTGAGCACTGGAGCTGCCTGATCTGCCTCGAGCCAGCTGGCAAAAGCTGTCTTACTTGTGCAGAAGATGGCTCATTCCATCCACCAGCATCACCCAAATCTGCAAATACCTCCTTCACCAAACCTGTGACGCTGTTTAGTGGGTGGTGGCTACACGCATTTTGTTGCCGCGCTTCAGAGCACAAGCAACACTTGCAAGACAAAGTGCCTCAAGATAGCATTTGTCCGGCCAGTTCTCCTGGCTTTGGCAGAAATATCTTCCCAAGTCGGAAAAGAGGCTTTGGCAAAACTCAGATAGCCATGTGGTTTCAAGCCAGCAGCCATCGCTTGGCACCGCCTCGCGCAGTTGCTTCACATCCTCCTTGGAGGACTCCAAGAGCTAGCAACTTAAGCAAATGAGCCAAGCATCACCTGCATTGACAGCCTGGACAAATGATACCTACAGATCATTCCATGTCCATATTATGATGTGCAATCGCGTTCAATCTACCTCACCAATCCGGCTTGCGAAAGCATCTCATGATATGCTCTAGTCTCACCATGGAATTCAGAACACATGAGATTCGGAACACATGGTCCCTGAAGTCCATTGAAGTTAGATTTATATAGATAGATAGATAGATAGATAGATAGATAGATAGATAGATATACAATTGCTACATAGTGTTGAAATCATTAGCTGCCAAAGTGTCTTGCAACCTTATATATAGATGAAACATATTAGAAGCATATTACAGTAGACCATATTAGAGCCAACACCAAGTCCTTCAATGGAAGTATTTCATAACAAACGATCAAGTGCACAAGTCCAGCCAGGGTGTTCGGTCCCCAGCCAATGCCGGCAGTGGAGCAGCCATTGCAGCCAGAGCGACCAAAGCCTCCCGAGTTTCATCCACAGGCATCCACAGGGCCCTACAAATCCTGCTGAATGACCGTGTTCAATGTTGATCCATTACTAGGAGCAAGAAGCTACTAGGGTTCCCTGGCCATACTAATGGGGTCCAGAGTCCACAGATCTGTAAAACTCGCGAGAAAAACTCCGCTGGACCCATCAGGGCTGCGCTGGGCATCATGGCTGGTTGCCGCCCTGCCTGGGAAGCTGCAGAGTTCACCACATGGCTTGGCAAAGCGGAGCCGTTTGAGACATCTGCGGCCATCTCCTGGGAAAATGGGGCGGCTTGGGGCCTCCACATTGCCCATGTCATCAGCTTTCTTGATTTGGATTCTTCTTCACCATCCTCCCGTCATCTCCCATCCTCGCCTCCACTCTACGGATCACCTCTTCACTGGTGCAAGCCTCTTGGCTGCCGCGCTCCGCTGCCTCCGTTGACAGCCCCAGCCGCGCCACAGCACCCCGCGACACGCCCTTGCGGCCCGTTGGTGCGCATGAGCCGGCGAAGCCACGGCGAGGGCAGTCGGCGCAAGCGAACATCATGGGCTTGTCAGGGTGCCTCGAATGGTCAGGAAAGCCAATGTTAAGCCCATCCCTCACAAAAACGGTTCAGTCCGAAAGTGGCCTGATCTCGGGTCGGGAGATCAATCTGAAACTCTGGCCGAAATGCACACACTTGCTCTTGGCGTTGAGAGTGCCGTCAGCAGTGGTCTCAACCTCAATGCAAATGCACCAGCAACTCTCAAAAGCTGCGCGGTTCAAAGAGAGGCTGGGAGTCGGACCACCTCACCCGCGTAGGCAGCAACTGCCATCTTGCTGTTAGCCATCACCAGCTTACCTGTGGTCTTTCACTAGGATTCACTCACTTCAATGCCCTTGAGCCTGCAAGAGCTTAGGCTTAGGCCTTACAGGTGGCTTTCAAGTCTGTGTTAAAAAATGCTACCGAACATTGACTAGTTCACCGTACACCATCTTGCCTTCTGCTGCAGCCTTGTTGATCAACTTCAAGAGTGCATCACCTCAAAACAAGCATCCCTAGGCCCTGTCTCAAACCTACAGCACTGACATCACGGAACACCATCAAAAACTCACAACCCCACTTGACAAACTGGCTTGTAGAGGGCTGTCCTTCAGTAATCCTGCTGATTGATGGGTTCCACATGTATATGAACCGCTGATTCGATGCTTTCTCTTCTCAGCCCACCTGAGACTTTCTCTTCCTCCATGAGCATTTTCGCGAGTTCGTCCAAGAGGAACATGTTGTCCTCAACACATCACCACCCAAATCATGGTCGCCGCTCAAAGTCAACCATTGCCAAATGTGTCACCTGTACACAGCCTCTATTTTGTGAGGCATTCTATCGTCTCCAGGGTCAACCCAAAGCCACATCCACCAGTCAACCATCGTCTTGAACGCAAAAATCGATCCACCGTGCGAGTCAAGACACTCGCAACAACTTCATTCCGCGTTGGTACTGTTCATCCACGATGCGCTTCACCTCGTCGTCCACCTTCTGCTTCAGAGCCTCGACGTGTCGAGTGGCGAGTGTCGAAACCCGGCCTGAGAGGCCTCGGTTGGTGAGGGTTCCCCCTGTTTTGAAACACACACAAAAAAAGTAAACTTCGCATATTGAAAAACAAAGCAATGCATCAGAACAAGAACGGCAGCCGTACTCTTGATGGACAATCGGTTCTCTGGACCAGCTGACATAGAATAGGTGCTGCAGCTGAACTTGTTGATTAGGAGTCCTTTCTAGGATCCTCGAAGCTGGAGAATTACATCTTTGAATCTCCGCTTTCGTGCATGCAAAGTGCACGTGTATGTAGCTTTTTCTCTGGATATTCTGTTGGCCCGTGCCTGGGAGATGGGAGGAGCTCCTTGGCCCATGAAGTCGCCTTGGAGCATCGACGAAAAGCCTCCGGCTTTCTGAGTCTTATCTTCTGGTACATCCAATTACGGTAAATCTGTAGTTTGTAGAAGAAAGAATGCACAACAAAAGCGGAATATCATCAGTAGACTGGTAGGCTCATGTTTAGGGCAGAAACGGATTCAGATGTGTCCAAAGATCGCCAAGCGACGACCCATGAAGGGACCTCCCTGCTGCTGTCCTCCCAGCAAGCGCTGGCCAATCTCGGGGGACATGCCCAACTGCATGACCATTTGCTTGGCCACCTGGCAAAGTGCATATGGCAGGGTGGCTCAAACTCCATCACAAAACCTCCAAAGATTTGCTGATGATCTCCATCTGTCAGGATGTTTCAGATCAACAGCCAGTCAACCGGTAACTATATAGCTGTTTCCAAATCTATTCAAATCTATAAACATAATACAAATATGTGTGTATATTGTCTGCATATACATAGGAGTCAGAGGAGCTTAGAATAGAGAAACTAGATCCCTAAAGAAAATAAACACCCAAAACCCCCCAAAAAAAAAACACTCCCTTGGGACCCCTGCATTGCATCCACCAACCTACTGTTGTAGCTGTGCTACTCTGAAGGTGAGGGTGAGGTACACCCATCCTACCTGTTATATCCTTAAAGAGCCAGAACCAGCAGCAAGCATCTTTGTTGGCCGGCCTGCGTGCACTGCTGGAAGTCATTGGAGGCACCTGCAAGTCATTTGCGCAAAAAACTGCCTCCTATGGCTCATGATTCCCAGGAAAATCTAGGAACCAAATCATGAATAGTGTGAGTGTTTCTTCAAGGAAGCGTGAGCTATCCTGCATCCTACCTAGGAGCTTGCCTCCTTACCTAATCAAGTAGGCACCCCACCCACTTCATTGAGTAGTACGGGCGTATAAAGAACAAGAATAAATGGAAGAAATCCTGCCGTAACACCACACAATGACAAGGGGCCGTCTCGCAAGGCCTGGGAGCCCCAGCTCAGTCCACTTTGATGGTCTCAAGCTAGTTCCCCACCAGTCCCCTTTTGAATGCAAGCTTGCTGCTTACAGGAACTACAACAAAAACTGCGAAGCTTGCAGGTGGCAGTTTGTCTGTCAACAGCATGGAGCCACAGGTCTCTGTAGGTGTTTCAGCCTTGCCATTTTCTGTAGTCCCATGTCCATGTGAAAAAGAAAATCCAGTTGGCCGGTCGCCCGATCCCCAGTGGCCCTAGTGTCATTCGCACCTGTGGTCACATTGTCCTTCCCATTGATGATCTCCTCGGCCAATCGGCCACCCAAAGCCACGCACATGCGATTCTCCAGGAACTCCTTGGAGTACAGGCCTCACAGTGTCACAACGCCGGAGAGACAGGATTTGGTAAGGCAAACAAAGATGTCTGCAGGTGTGTCAAAGTGAGGACACGCCAACCAATGGGTCATCCTCAAAAAGCGCGATTGCAACAGAGAGACAGAGAGAGACAAAAAACAGAGAGAGAGAGATGGCTGCTGGAGCGTTTCTAGTTGATTGATCGAGTTGATTCCTGTAACAGAGGGCCACTGGAACCCTCGGTCACAGTCTCACTCTGCCCACCCACCTGAGTTCAGGCGCTCCTCCGAAGGCATGAAAATGGTCACGCCGCCAGCGGGCCCGCGGGGGACAATACTGATCTTGGACACGATGTCGTAGTCGTTCCTGGGGACTGCAGGGACCGTTGGCTTCCAAATGCGCATTTTTCTCCCAGGGAAGGTCAAAAAAATCGAAAGACCGGTTGCACCACTTCTATGAGTTCCTCTTTGCCCAAACTTCATGGCTTCCTGGCACGTTTACGGGTGGATGTTAAGTCAAGTGTGTAGTGAGTATACAGGATTCTACACGTCCAACTGCTCGCTCCCTTGTCACGTCGGAAGCTGAGACTGCCAGGCCATTTCTGCCATGGCGCATCAAAGCACCCAAGATAGCATGGCCGGCTTCGTGGTAGGCGACCAGCTTCTTCTTCTGCTCAGACATGACGGCATCCTGACAAGCATGGACGGATCATGTACATAGCACTCAAACACGATGTCTAGGCCGGCTCTCGCCTGCTCTAAAATGGAACAAATACAGTAGGCCTCAACATGGTCAATCTTCACACCAAAATTACCAACATTACAAAAATATACAAAAATGTGAATGTCCGACATGCCCCTTTGCAGGTCATATAGAGTACGGTGTAACAAATGAGTCATCGCACTCACCGCGTCATGCTATGTTGGTCCTTCTTCTCCAAGCCAATGGCAATGCGCTCGAGCGCGTTGAAAATGTCCTCCGAGTCGATCTCCTTGCGTTTGAAATGTGAAACTTGGAACTTGACATAACTTAGCGAAGGCAGCTCATAGGGGTCGTAGAAAAAATGCAACTATATAACTCGCCCAGCCCACCATCTATCTATCGCTAGTCTACCTCCTTCAGCCCCCTGGTAGCTGTGTTGGACAGCCTGAATCTGAGATCCACAATCAGGGGACAACTTCTCACGCTGTGCTGTTGAGCTTCAGCTTTGTTCTGTCGGGCCGCAACAATGGCACCTGGCGATATTGCTTGCACAGGAGACTATATAACTAACAGCTTAGTCGGCCAAAACTGTCTGACAACAAGGTAGTACTTGAAACTAGCGACCCCCAAAAACGGAGCTTCCTTTATTTGGTCCAAGTGTTGGAAACTGTTTGAAACTTCAAGACCATTCTAAAAGTGGACGCTTCTCCTTTAAGCTAGTCTCTAAGCTCTCTTCCCCGGAACTAAAGGGTGTGGAGCAGTCCAACAAGAGGAATCATTCAGAACATTCCGTCTCTGGTCCCTCCCGCTTATAGTCTTCACACAAAACACAAGATGTTCAGCAACCGTCAAGCAGAAGACACAGAATTGGGTGTGCCCAACCAACTCTCAAACAGAAGATCTTAGCCTTCAGGGTCACAACCTGTGAAATGAAAGGCAAATGTCCCTGATAGTTACATCAAATCCTGGTCCTGCCTGATTGCCTCCAGCATGACTCAGGGTCAGCCCGATGGGTTTTTGTTTGATTCTTACTCCTTATCTTCCGGCACCGGAGCAACTCTTGCAACATAGCAATGTTGGTCTTGAGGGAAGAAAAATGGAAGACAAAATGCAGGCGTTTGTTTTTTGGGAAGTCTCACACTTGACTCATCACTGATGAGAAAAAATTTTCAGTTAGAAGATTCAACAATGTAGCACTGACAAGTTGACAAGTTGCCAGAGACCCCATGTTCAAAGCTCACTAAGGCAAAGTGTTTCCGACCTGAATGTACGTTTGTATATAATCTAAAATCAAATCAAACAGAATCAAGGAGTATTTGAAGAAGGCCTGTCCAATCCTGTTCCAAATCATGTGCACGTTTCCCTGAATGTTCTTTTGCTAGCAGCAACTGGCAGCGACAGCCCAAAAAGGCCAAAAGGACCAAGAAGGCACGGTTTAGGAGTATAACTGGGTTTCGCTGTTTCGAACAGAAGCTATTTCCACAAAGTCTTGCAACTTACATTACATCTCAACAGTAGGCATTATTCCAAAACACATGATTGATGTCTTTATCAAATACACATTCCGATTAAGAAAAATCCATTGTTTGCTGCGCTTGCCGTTCGACCAGGCCTTCATTGAGCAGGTTGGCCAGGTCCGCTCCTGACATCCCGGGAGTCTGCCGGGCAATGGCAGAGAGGTCCACACCTGGCGCCAGATTCTTGTCCTCACAGCCGAGCACTTGGAGCAAGCTTTGAATGTCGCAGAGGCCGCTCGGCAAACTGTCCCCCAATCATTTTCTGATTGTGATTGTGCATTGGCATTGGGCTGGTCTTTGCACAAGTGTAGGTGGTGGATGAAAATAAGTAACTCGTCATGTACACGGTTTCTGTGCTCACCAGCTGCAGAAGTGTATGCAAGTGTATGGCCGTCAAGTAGACAGGAAAAAGCCCTGGACTGTAGAGGTACCAACTCGTCTATTTGAGGTTCACTCCACACATTTACTAGCAAATTAGCAGCGTCCTTTGCATGCACCTTGAGGATCTCCACGCGGCCCTGCACATCAGGAGGATCAACCTCAGTCGCAAATCTTAGTTTTCTAATGTCTAATGTTTTCTACTATTTCTGACTACAGGAGACTGAATCTGTTGACCTGAAGAACCAACAACACCACAGCAGTGCCTGAATCTGACGATCAAATCGGCCAGGACGAACAAGGGCCTGGGCGTTTTGCAAAAGACTTTTGTCACTGCCGCCCGGCAAGGAATTAGGAAGTGAATCCTGCAGGCCGTGATGCTTCTCCTATTTAATTTCATCCTACGACTGACCACCCAGGGTAGGAGTAATATAGATAAAATCAAAAAAAAACTCTGGCCTGGTCCAGAATGTCTGCACGGTTCGTGGCCGCAATGACCACCACACCCTTGTTGCTCTCAAAGCCTGAGCTTTGAAGAAGGCGTCCAAGCCAACACAATGCATCAGGGGTTGTCAAGACGGAAGATGAATCTTTGTAGGAGTCATGAGACACGCTCATTCGCTAAAGAGTCTTAAAAGTTGTATAGCTTGCACACCCACTCGAAAAGCATGTTTTCTACTCTTCCCCTATGACACTGAAAGAGCACTCAATTATTGCTGATTGCCCACCCCAAAAAGGTCAAGTTAAGGAGCCTGTGAGTCCTCCTACTCTGGGACCTCCAGTCACACACCTGTTACTGTTACTGTGCTAGGAAGCCATCCATCTCCGTCAGGAGCTGATTCACCGTCTGCTCACGCTCGTCGTTTCCTGCAAGGGATTCATACCAAACCACCAAACACCTAGAGAAATTGGCCTGAAATGAAATAACTACCCTTGGAATGGACCTGGACTCCGCTGCTCCAATCTAAATTGCCCCATATTGTCCCATCCTAACATCGTCCCAAATCGCGTCACAAGCCACATCATGTGGACACCAACTCCCCTCCTTGGCCGAAGCCGGCACTTCGCTGCCGCCCAACCGCATCGATCTCATCGATGAAGATGATGCACGGCGCCGACTTCTTCGCCTCACCAGGGTTCCCGGGGCTTGCTGAAATGAAATGGCTGAGACCATTCGCTGATGGCATGTGCCTTGACGCCCCGTGTCACTAGACGTACAAAAGCAAGCTGTGACTGACTCTTCTCAGGAATACAGCTACCTACCCCCTAGTTCCCCTTCACAGTTTTCTACAGGCTGCCTTTGAAATCTTGGTATTCTCACGCCCACACGGCATGTTTCGCCAGGGTTTGCGCATACTGGCAAACGTTGACTCACACCAATCCATACGGCCTGCTCGAAGAGGTCTCGCACGCGAGAGGCACCGATACCCGCAAAGATCTCAACAAACTCAGACGCGGAGATGCTGAAAAAGGGCACGCCGGCCTGCTCAAATCGGACAAATGTGGTTCGGTCTTCAAAAAAACAAGGTGAACCACACAGACCCTTGTGTGACGACTATGACAACGGACGTCTACTGCCTACTACAACTGCTGTACTGAATGTGCAATGGCGTACCCATTACAAAAAAACATAAAGCCACACAGGAGACGGCACCTGCCTCCCCTGCCACCGCCTTTGCAAGCAAGGTCTTTCCAGTTCCGGGTGGCCCAACCAGCAAGGCTCCCTTCGGGATCTTGGCACCGAGCTCCGAATACCTCGCAAATGCCCTATTGGTGAGGAGCTCTTACTGTAGGCCTCACTCTAATAATGAGGCCCAGTACCCGCAGGTGTTGGTTTCCTTCACAGAGAGGGTTTGGATGGTAGCCATTTTTGCGCCACAGCTTCATGGGTCCTCACTTGAAGACTGAGTGTGATGCCTATCTTGGACTGTTGTTGGGCAAAGATATGTCCCAAACATTCCCAAACCTACACCATGGCCAGACCCTGCATGAGTTCGGAAGAAATGACAGGTTTACCATCTCCTGCATTTTGCAAGGATTGCTCATCTTGGCTGGTGTATACGCTTGCCCAATTGAGCCGGTCTTGCTCCATTCAGGAGCACGGAGTTTTGCCCAAGCCAAGAAAAACGGAAATGCACAAGCAAAGGATCTGCACTATGGCACTTTGGATTCCATGCTTTATTTGGGGTTTAGGTTGGACGGGCTCCCAGCCACCTTTTCACCCGAAACTTGGGCTGTTTCATCTCATGTGGCAACTCCCACGAGGAGTCTTCACAGTGTGTGTGAGTGTGGGTGGCAAGGGTGGTCATCGCTTGCGCAGACTGTTCGCAGGCAACTTGGGGGCTCGAGAGCGAGCAGTGTTTGTGGGTTGCAAAAAAGTGAACGCGCTGCCGCTGCCTGGAGGTGTTCTTCAAGAAGTCAACCACCTCAACCAATTCCGTCTTTGCTCCGTCGCAGCCTTCTCATCGTCACGGTCAAAAAGAGATTAGATCGTCAGAGGTTCCACAACAACGAAACCCTGAGTACCAAACCTACAGCCTTAAGGGTTTCAGCATAAACCGAAGTCTTCTGAAAGCAGGTTGCTGACACTCGAAAAGGTCAAATCCAGTTGACTTCCTCAATGAATTTACACCAGGACTGTTGGCGCCTCTAGCAACAGAGCGAAGACCTTGGAATTATCAAAGAGAAGCCAAAGCAAGTCCGAAAACCAAGCTGAAAAATGAGAAGCAAAGCTCTCGCACGATGGACCTTTGCGGAGGGGATGAAAGGCCGTCTTTCTCAACGAGTCCCGTCTTTGTGTTGTGTCTGACACCAACTTGCATTCAGCATCTGAGCGTCTCTCAGCCTCTCAATCGCATCAGTCAGTCCAATGGTTTGGTGCGTGCCTGCTACGTCTGCGAACTTCACTTTAGTGTCTCCATCCTTCCAACGGCCGTGCGTGGTGTAGGTGGACAGCTTGAATTTCAAGACAAACAACTATGTCCCATAATTGGCAGACATGCAATGACATGCAGCCTCCCAAATAGCACCAGAATCAATCTTCAACAGGGTGCTGTCAACACGGTGACTTGCAGAGACCGAGAGCTGAATCGCACGGAGACCCAATCTCCCGAAGTCCCGAAAATCCATCCGGTCCTTGATGATGCGGGCCTTTGACTTGCCAAGCTCAAAGGGGTTTCCACCGGAGCCTCCAGGTCCGCCGGGTCCTGAACAGCCACTGAATGTTGAGTCCACAATCAACGACCCTCACAATGAACAGGACGGAGGGGTCAAAAGAACTCTGCCAGTGCACAAATGCTTTTTTTGAGAATGGACACAGAGCCTGAGTGTAATGTGATTCATGTGGAGAACCTCCAACCTTCACCCTCTTTGTTTGCACGCGTTTTCCCCTAGATCCCTAGGCCACCTATGAGAGCAACATTCACCACACCCTGTCACAGCCAGTGCTGCATTGTTCCCCTTCTGCTCACAGCATCGCTCCTCCAAAGGGCAAGCCACCAAAGAGCAGCAAAAGCCCGGCGATGAGCCACGCGATGGGCCCTGCGAAGCGCGCCAAGAAGTCCAAGGGCGACCCACCGGCGCCAGCATTCTGCATCACCTCAGGGCGAAGTCGGAGATGTTGCATATGATCGGAAACATGGGGTGGTGTCACGGTAGGAAGTCAAGCAGGAAAAAGCTGAACTTGATGGAAGTGACTCCTTCGTGCTTTTCTAAAGTGTCACGTGAAATTAAATAGTCGCATGCAACAGAGTCTTGTCAGTTTGCCAGGGCTTGATGAACTCTACATCCTAGGGCCCATGACAGGTAAAGAAATACCACCGTATATGTATTCTTGAGGGCAGCAAGCTTCGGAAGTACTTGTGGATCCTGGAGCCCCGATTCGGCACATGAGGAAGGTACGGGAACCTGGCAGTCTTGTGACAGTTGGAAGTGGCTCTTCACTACTGTCGGTCGACTCTTTACAGTATACCTTGCGGCAAGACATCATCACAGGGGGTTTTCAAGCTTTGGTAGAGATTGAGTAGAGGAGTAGAGGAGTAGAGGGCAGGCAGGTTGCACGGGTGTCTACACAAATGTGGATGTGGCGAATATGTACAGTTACAGTTACATTATATCGTTTAAACTATATACACCTAATTACTGTATTTCGAGCTACCATCCGACCAGCTTTGGCAATGTTTTCAATGTAAAGAGCAGGGTTCGGGCAAATCCAATTGTCAAACCATAGCCATGTGAACTGCAAACCTTTCGACAGGATCAAGCAAAAGGTGTGATCCAAAAGGAGTGGCAGTGCCCAATTGGTTCCGCCCCAGCCAGATGGACACGTCACCACATCTACCTTTTTGTCGGCCAGTTGATTGAAGAGCTGATCCTCAATCTGTGCATTCGGGATCAGGTTCACTTCACGCCGGGAGCCATCCTGCAAGCGATCCAAGGGTCCAAACACTGGCTTGGCCAACATCACCTGGTATATGGATGTATACGGTATCATCGTGAAGCAAAATGAATGTATACTTGCTATTGACCTTGAGTTGGAACACCGCATATTGGTGTCCTTAGTCGTGTACTGCGCCGACAGCATGTCTTGCTGCACGCGCACCATCTCAACTTCTCCCTTGTTGATGGACTCCATGAAATCGGAATAGTTCACCACATCCCCCGCATGCGCCGGCCTGAGTAGCCAATGCCGTGCAACGTGCGTCGAACGAGGTGCCAGGCACGACTGGCACTTTGGAAACAAGACCTTTTTCATGAGCTGCGGGTCCTAGTGGATGCTCCATCTTTCTGCTGTTTTTTCTCCCAAGCCTTTGTGAACTCCCATGACAAAGTCAGGAGGTGCACTCCCAGACGGCAGCTCTTCTTCGCCAGGGGGTGGTCCTCTCTTTGCCAAGTGGCTGCAAGGCCATGCTCTGAGTCAGCAACAGCGATGCTGCGATGTTGGCCATCCAGCGGAGAGGGCTGTTGGCATCAGCATCCTGAACCAACAAGACCGTATGTCAAAACAAAACGTTGCTGAAACGTCTAGTCCAGTTCATGGGGTGAGGACACTGTTTAAATCCCCCAGCGGCTCGCAGGAAATAAAACGTGAAAGAACACATATATAGGTTGTCTTGGAAACATCTGTTTTCCCTGTACACTGTACACCTTTTGGCTGTATCGTTGTTGCCGTGCTTTGACTAGCTGCAGCATGTGTAGTGTACATTTGTGTGCAATGCAGGCAGTGGATGCATTTGTGCTGTATGGAACTGGAAAACATGACACCAATGTGCAGTTCGTTCCAGACTGGCACAGCTACTAAACGCATTGGCCCTTGTGTGCCAGCGTTCACTACGTTGTCAAATTTGTTATTGTTGTGTTATTGCTTCCGTGCCTGATACAAACAGCCATCTCTATGCACAACCAAAGATACTGCAACACAACACCCATTGTTGTCTTTGTGGGAGAGACAAACCTGAGATGAAACACATATGAAGGGTTGTCCATGTGAAGGGATATCCTTAGATGTTCTTTTTATGGTGGATGGAGCATCCTTCTGGCCGGACATGCGAATCATGCAAAGACTAAAATGTGTCAGTGGAGTGGAGGGGTTCTATACAACCATCGCTACTAGGGTGGAGGCCATTGCTTTGTGTTTCTCACATACCCCGATGTGTTCCATCGCCTTGGCCCGGAGCTCTGCCGCCAGAGCCTTCACATCTCGAAGGCGACCTCTGCAGACATTCGCTTCATGACATGAACTCCACCAGAAACCAAGCGACCGTGTGTTCAGTGGGTCTAAAACCGCCTGAAAGCAGAAAAGCTGCTCGAAACCCGGTAGCTTTTACGAAGCCAGCAAAGAAAAAGGTTATACTATTGACGTCTATTGACATATCATGACATATTTATGTTTGCAGGGACGAACATCCAGGGCTACAAAATTCCGCTAGACATGGGATATGAACTTATGAACTGTCCGGACAGGCTCACAGCATTCCAAAAATAATTGGTTCTTCGCCCACTGCAAAGGGAAAAAGTGAGATCCCACAGGTTTGCGGAGGGCTGCAATGTTCCAAACACTATAGCCTCATGTGTCAATGATGGTCAATGTGTACTCCATCCATCCAACTTATATACCTGTGTCCCTTCTGACCACCCCAAATCACCCAAATCACATCCCAGGCCTTGATCCGGGGCCTGCAACAAATCCTGTACCTTTGCCACCAAGTCAGGAAGACCAGGCTCCTGGAAATGACAAGAAATCGGGCAAAACCACACGAGCCTGCATGAAACCATGCGAGAGGAAGACAAGTAAAAGAACATCAAGCCATGCCGAAGCACAAACTCGAGTACCAAAAAAGAATAGATCTGACATGATCTGACCATAGGCCCGAGCAGGTTACATCGCAGCTGTCAAAAGTGTCCAACCTCGACCTCTCCTGCGCGGAGCTCTTGACCTTGACCGCAGACTTCTGGCTGCGGGCCTTCCGGCCTTATTTTGGAAGGTGAAGCTCCAGAAGGCTACTTTCTCAGAAGTTTCAATCCATCCAAAGAGATGAATGGACTACCCGTACCCCCAAGATTGACGTGAGGTTGCGTACAAGCAGCGGGAGGCAGAGGCT
The DNA here is from genome assembly GCA_963970005.1 of Durusdinium trenchii. Taxonomy (NCBI): domain Eukaryota; class Dinophyceae; order Suessiales; family Symbiodiniaceae; genus Durusdinium; species Durusdinium trenchii. The sequence goes on along the minus strand of CAXAMN010000001.1, from coordinate 210,521 downwards.
GCTGTGGCCCCCATCGCAATGCTGGCAGCGGCCAAGCCGGGCACGCTGCTGCGATGCGCAGCAGCGGGTGCAGAGGCAGCAGCACCACCATGAGACACCTGACGGGCACAACGACACCATCTATGACTATCGAGATTGAGAGACAGGTCAATGATGCTACCAATGTTATCTTTGGGGTATAGTCTTTGACTTTATTGGAGGGATGACCATCCCTTTAATATGAAGCGCTCTGGAGCTTTGGCCCGCCACTTTTCAGGTTTGAGTCAGATCAAATCTATTTCCCTGTTATTGGGTGTTCCCCTTGCTGGCGGAATGCTTGGCATGGTGATATGACCGCACTTGACCAACTGGGACGAAACTGAACTTGGGCTCCCTTCTTATTTGTTCACTCTCCAAGTCAACCCTGTCGCCTCCATCTGCCGTGGGACATCACCCGGGGTCACAAAGCCAGGGACGGCCATGAGGGCAGCGGCAGATGCTCCTGCAATTCTTGAAGCCAAGAAGGAAACTTGGAGATAGCGGAGGCAGGAGACAGGATTTTTTTTGCGTGCGTGACGGAGAAGAAAGCAGGAGGAAAGAAAAACATGAGGCAACCAGGAAAAGGATAGGAGAGGAAACAGGAAGACAGTAAAGAGAAAAAATTCAGGAGAGAGGAAGGAGGAGGAAGAAGATGGGAGAAAGGCAGGAAGAAAATGGGAAGATTGAAACTAGGAGAGAAAAAAAGGAAGAAGACAGGAGACTGACGGACGACACTAGTAACAAGTGCCACGCTACTAGTAACAAGTGCCTTACTAGTAGTAACAATGTTTGCTATTAGAAACAATAAGCCATTAGAAACAAGTGCCACGCTACTAGTAACAAGTGCCTTACTAGTAGTAACAATGTTCGCTATTAGAAACAATAAGCCATTAGAAACAAGTGCCTTACTAGTAGTAACAAGTGCCTTACTAGTAGTAACAATGTTCGCTATTAGAAACAATAAGCCATTAGAAACAAATGCCTTACTAGTAGTAACAAGTGCCTTACTAGGAGTAACAAGTGCCTTACTAGTAGTAGCAATGTTCGCTATACAATAAGCCATTAGAAACAAGTGCCTTACTAGTAGTAACAAGTGCCTTACTAGTAGTAACAAGTGCCTTACTAGTAGTAACAA
>CAXAMN010000001.1:187942-209358 GCA_963970005.1 Durusdinium trenchii | reverse complement strand
AACAAGTGCCTTACTAGTAGTAACAAGTGCCTTACTAGTAGTAACAATGTTCGCTATTAGAAACAATAAGAAGCTATTATTGAAGACAGGAGACTGACGGACGGACGACAGGGACGAGGAAGGAGACGGAAAGAGACAGGCAGGACGGACAGTCTTCTTGTCCTTCCCTCTGTCATCTGTCGTGCGCCTAACTTGTCCAAAGATGATCTGGTGCTTCTTTGCCTTGCTCCCTTGCTATCAAAAGTAAGCTACCACTGGCTGAAAAAACAAAAACTCCTGCCTGCCATTAGAGGCAACCGGCTAGGCCGAGACATCTTGCTAACCACCTTGGTGCAGATCAATGCAAAAAGCAAGTTGAGCTAAGGAAGTCGCAAGAGTCACACGAGTACAAGACTTCCACAAATCTTGGAAGTCACAACAGCGCCTCAAGTACCTTCCTTGTGCATTCAATGACAATGCTGTGAAGGGAGTTTCAAGAAATCATACAACTAAGGATTCGCACAGCCATGACGGATTCTCCGCGCCGAGGAAGCAAAAGCAAGCGGGAAGCTAAGGAAAGTCTTCTATTGAGCCGCAAAGGTCGGGCACAATGAGGTCGTTCTCTTAATAGCTTTGTTTGTGTCTGAACCCTTCGGGTCTCTTCTGAACATTGATTGTTCAGTTCGTATCCCGTCCAAACCTTGACGGGTGTTCTGAAGAACCGTCATCAACTGTTCAACCAAGTGCGCACCTGGCAAAAGGCTGGTAGGCTACCCCTATGAAACTTCTTTGGAGCATTTCCTGCCAACTGCCGAGCTGCGTCAGTCGACCCAGTGATGCCTCGCCGTTCCTTCTCGGTTTCATGCACTTGAAGCCGACCAAAAAGTCCTGGTTTGACGCAGCATCTCATGGGTTCCGCCTAGTTTTCCTAGTTTATCTAGTCTAGTGGCTGGCTTTCGCTTGTTCAGTTAAAGAAAAGGGTTCGCCAAACTCGGCAAAATTAATATGGCCAACATCGCCAAACTCTGGGAAGGTTCATGTACTACATGCAGTGTAGCATTTGCTAATTCTTCGCTAACTTGTAGCCTTTGTGGCCAATGATGCAGCACGATGTGCTGGTTAAGGTGTGTGGACAGGCTGCTTGGTCTATGTCTGTGCTGAGGAGCTTGGGGGGTGTTGGCACATTGGATCTCATGCCAAAGGCAGTGGAGCAAGGATGACACAATGGCACAGTATGTTGAGTGGGTGACACATGAACTCAGTGAGGCCTTGTGCGCAAGAGGTGCCATGTTCACATTCCCAAGGAATTCACAAACATCAACAAAAGCAAATGTGACAGGTTTTGCACCTACTACTCCACATCCCACTCCTCTAGGGATGCTTGGGCCAGCAACGGTTGCCCACCGGTGGCGGCTTCAAAGGCTGCCTGCAAATCTCGCCACGATGGCAAGCACCCGCCAATGTTCGTCAGTTAGCTGCAAAGCTTTTGGGAACGTTGTGCGACTTCTGGAAACCTGGATCTTGTCCGCAGTCCGCCCTCACCACGCCCCAGCTAAATGAATGTGCCATGGATGTGTGTGATCCAGAATGTGCCCACACCTGCAAGAAGACGGAGGTGGGATCAGACATGTTTTTCATTTTGGAGGCAGGTTCAAGCCGTTCGCTGGACCCCACCCTGCCTTGATCTGCCTCTCGAGAAGCTGCCAGTAGTATCTTCGTGATTTGTTGTTCACCTCACGAAACTTTTCTTCAGAAAAGGAGAGAAGTGACGATGGCCAAACGAAACGAACACACAGCGGGGTGTTTGGGCTTCGTATTTTGACGCCAAACATCTGGCAAAAGGATCATCAAAATCCAACCATAAAAAATGTGCAAATATTATATACATATATATATATATATGTGTGTATGTGTGTATGTATGTATGTATGTATGTATGTATGTATGTATGTATGTATGTATGTATGTATGTATGTACTTTTTTTTCTCCTGAAGTTGGATGCATGAAGGCTCAGTGGCCGGTTCAGCTTGGCACGGATGGCCTCAGATACCTTGCCGTGGCTCAGAAGAAGTCGACTTGGATCTCAGGGTCACAGGTGCGTTCTGCTTCTTCTTCGGCTTCTTCATTGCTGCACATCTCTGCATCTTCAGGTGGCGGAGATGCTGAGAATTTGAGCTTCTTGGGCACCGGTGGAGACAGAGTCTCCGGACCCTGTGGTGCATGTGCTAGATGCTCTGGCTGTGGCTGGGTATCATGGCCAGAGTGTTGGCCTGCGTTGGCCGGTGTGTTGGCGGCAGCAGAGCTGTGTGTGGCCTCTGGGGGCGAGGGCTCCGCCTGGCTGGAAGGGCTTGCCTGGCTGAAAAAGTGTGCCAGAGCGGGTGAGGTCGGTTTGTGACCTTTGCACTCCTTTTGGAGCCCCTTCGTGAGAATCAGGCGGTCGTGAGCATCAAGGTGGGTGTGCAACCCGCACCCTTTGCATTGGATGCCTTTGCCAATCTGCCACAATGTGTGTGTCCCATGGGCGGAATGCTCTTGGTTGAAGGGAGCATCAATGCAGGCGCTGTTCAGGAATTGGTTGAACAGGTCTTCATTGGCCCTTTTGTGGATGGCTTGGCTGCATTTGGTGCACTTCAAGTAACCTGTCGTCTCCTGAAGATGGTGAACATCAGGAGTGGTTGGATGTTCTTGCTGGATCTGAAGCAGGGATGCAATGCGGCTGGCTCTGGTGAGTTTCTTTCCAACTCCCCGCTCAGGTGGGAGGTCAGGTTCCGGGGCAATTGCTGTGAGTGGTGCACAGTCTTCCTGAAGCCGTTCTTCGATCATGGAAGCGGCGAGGCCTTGGTGCACCCGCGTTTGGCAGGTGTGGCACTGGTAGCCGCTGCGGTGGGCCTTCCATTGATGTTTGCCCGGTTGCCAGGGTTGCTGGCATTGTGCTATGAGGGTCTTTTTCCTCTGCTTTGTTTTGTGGCCGACTGCGCGGCCTGGCTTGGTGTGCAAGTAGTGATCCTTGTCGTCATAGATTTTGGCCAGACGTGCAGCCGCATGCTTGTAGATCTCGAGGTGGTCTTGGTCGAGGATGCTCTGCCAGGCTTCTTTGTCTGGACTGTGGATGCTGCTGGCGCGTTCCCATGCCGCTAGGGCTGCATCCCTTTGTCTCTGTCGTAGGTGTGGTTCGTTTCCTGGAGCATCTGGGGTCTTGTGGTTTTTGTGGATGTATAGGGGCGTGATCAGAGTGAAGTACTCTGCTGGTTGCCCCTGGACCAGGTCGTGGAATCCTTTCCTCTTGGCCGGGTTGGTCCAGGCTTCCCAAGCCGAGCTGACCTGGACAATCACCCTGGTTGGCGTCTGGATGAACTGAGCCAGGGTGAGGAGCCCTTGAAAGATGGCTCTGGCCTTTGACTGGGGCCCTCTCGCCATGCCCGTGATAGTCCCTTTCCTTGGTAGGGCTCCAAGCGAATAGCCGTGGATGCAGAGTGCGAAGATCCAGGCCTGGGATCTTTTGTCGCCGGAGGTGGGAGTGGCATCAACTGTGACAGATAGCCCTTGCCACGGTTGGAGTGGTAGAGGTTCGAGGGACTGCCAACAGCCATGCCCTTCCAGTGCAAGGGGTCGTTGGAGGTGGTCTTGTGGCTCCTTAGGGGTCCATCCGTAGGCCCAGAGTGGTTCCTCCAATGGATCGTGTAGCCGCTCGGTCCAAGGCACTGGGAGAGGCTGGTGCTTTTGGTTGTGATGCCACTTGCATAGCCACACGATGTGTTTGGGCGTTGCTGGGACCTGGCATAGGGGGCACTGCTGGGTGGCGGTATCGGCTTTGAACCGGATGGCCGCTTGGTTCCAGGTGCGGATGTGGTTGGCCTGGGCCTTGCTGATGTGCTTGGTGATTTTAGAAGCCGTGGTCCAGTCGATGCCGCTAACGAGACCTTGGCAGTTCCTTCTGTTGGCAAAACGATGTTGGCGCTGCTGTTTGGCCTCGGCTTGGAGCTGCTCTTCAACCTGCCACCAGGGTTGGCGAAGATCGATGTGGGCTTCTGTCATAAAGGCCGTCTCGTTCCTGTGCCAGTCATAAAGGCTGTCTGTGTGCCACCCCCATTCTTTGAGATATGCCAGTGTGGCGGCCATGGGCCCCTTGACATGGTACCAAGGGTATTGTTGTTGGCGAAGTTGGTTCTGCAGTTCCAGCCATGCCCGTTCGACATGTGGAAGGTGGTCGCTGGGCCAGTGAGCGATGAGGGCATGGATTGCCTGGACATGTTGGATGACCACTTGGTCTGCAGGATCCAGGTACTTGGTTTGGTTTTGGTCGTAGATGACATCCGTGAGTCCGCCTGTGTGGAGGCCCAAGTGGGTGGCAAGTGCTTGTCTAAGGGCTTGTCGGTAGCGAGGAGCGAGCCCTTGTCCTTCGACGCCCCACAAAGCAACCGGTTGGATGCCTCCGCGATGGAGCCGGAGTCGGGTGCGGAGATTGGGGAGCCTCAATGTGCGCAATTTGATGCGCCGCTGCTTGTTCTTCTTGAACCTATTCTGCAAAGTGGTGATGCGGCGTCTGCGACCGGCTTGGTGATCAATCCCGAGATCTCGCATCACTGACTGGATGGGTGGATCGTCGGGGCCAAGGAGTTTGGCCAGTGCCTTGTGGGTGGCTCTGTCTGTGGCAATGAAAGCCGTTTTGCTGTTGTTGACCTTGAGGCCGGACGCTAGGAGTTGTGCGCGGAGCTCATGCCAGGCCTGCACAATGCGGTTGGCTAGGGTGTCTGGATTGGGATGGCTGCCATCAAATCCAATGTCATCGACCCATCCGTTGAGGTGCAATTCTGGATGTTTGGCCTGAAAGGGGCTGAGGATTGGTTGTAGGAAGGCTTTAGCCAACAGCGGAGCTTGTGGGCAGCCTGCAGCAACCCCATGGGTGACATGGAACCAGTGGCTGAGCTCGGAGTCTGCCATCACTGCTTTGGGCCCTGTGTAGACCTGCATCGCGAACTCCAGTGCTAGTGGAGGGTAGTCCAGTGCTTGGGCTACGGACTGGAGCGTCTTGAGGTCGATGGTGTCGTAAAAGGTGCTCATGTCCAGAAGGACAGTGATGCCATGTTGCGCTAGGGTCTTGGTGCTTTCCTGGCGTAGGAGCCTCTCGAGTGCAACATGGAGTGCCGTTGCACCGGGGCGTGCGCGGTCGTAGTTCATAGAGTGTGGCAGATTGAGTTGCCAGCTGTCGAGAATGTTCTTGCGAAGCCGGCACCAAGTTCGGTAGAGGACACTGGTGAGGGTGATAGGTCGCTCTACCTAACCTTTTCGTTTTTGGCCAACATCACGACCAGGCTCATCTGGAGTTGGGTCGGCAAGGTGGCTGTGGTCTCCATGTCCTGAAGGATCTGGAGCAGGGTTGGTAAAGCCTGAGGTGGTGTGTTCCTCAGAAGCTGTGTGCTGATGGCATCTGGACCACACGCTCGGTCGGGTAGTTGTTTGAGAACCCGGGCAAGGTGGCCTATCGTGAGTGCCGGTAGTTGAGTAGCTTGATGTTGGGCGCTGGCCTGTAAAGAGTCTCGGACCAAGGGCTGGTTGTCCTGGGTAGGCTGCCAGAGTTGGTGCCAGTCGTGGAGCCGGTGCCTCATCCGGTCGGCCATGGGGACATTGCGGTAAGGCCGTTGCCAAGCTAGTTCACTGGCTTTGAGGTTCCTGAAAAGTCCTCGAAGGCCTTTGGCTTCTCCTTGACGGATCCAGGCAGCGTACTGGAGTTGGCCCTCTGTCCTGGATTGTTCAAGTGCCTGAGTGAGCTGATGCTGGATGGTGTGCTGCATAAGCTCAAGTGTGCGCGGATCCTGGTGGTTGCCCCAGTGCTGTGTCATGTCCAGAAATTGGGCCCACGCTGGTTCACCAATCCAGTGTTTAGGGGCTGATTCAGTGGCTTTGAGAAAACCTCGAATGGTGCCATGGGAAGGTTGGTCCTGATGCTGGATTTGGTTCAGTCGAACCTGGAGTTGTTCCCAGTAAGCTGGCTTCCCTTTCTTCCAAATTGGGCCTGCTTTGGGCGACGTGAGTGGTTTGTACTCCGCTTGGAGGTTGGAGGCACGCCCTTGTGGGGCCCAGGGATGCTGTTGGAGAAGATATTGTTCGGTGACTGAGACCCAATCTGCAAGGGACTTTGCTGCTTGATTGGGCATGGTGTCGTATAGCAGGACCTCCTCGACTTGTGTGACATAGGTGGTCCAAGGTCGAAAACCTGGAGTTGGCCGGTCAGGAAGCGCTGGGAAAGTGCGCAGCTGGTTGTAGTTCCTGAAGTCATCTGGCAGTTCCAAAGCATATGTGACCAAGCAGTGTGGTCTCCAGGGGACTGCCCAATCAGTAGTCATGGAAGTGAGCGGGGCAAGCTGGTTGTGGACCAAGGCATAGTCCAGCACATTGCCATTGAGAAGAGTCGCATCTGGTGCTAAGATCTGCCAATGGAATTTGGATCCCAGAACGGTCCCTTGGAATTGGCTGGGGTGGCTGTTCCAGTCTCACAAGAGGATGTACTGTCGATTGGAGGCTTCCACCAATGCCAAAAGCCGTCCCAACAGTTGGGAGTTGGTTGGTCCTTGGATGGTCTCATTGGTCTTGAAATAGACCGCAATGACAAGGATGGACCTGGCCTTGGCTTCCCAGAGGAAGGCTTGGTAGCCACATCCTTCAATGTGGAGGTGCTCCAGCTGAGTGACTCCATGGTGATTGGAGTGGAGGATGAGGATGCCGCCATGGTTGCCTTCATTGGTGCTGTTGGTGTGGGCCGGCAGGCCGAAAGCATGTTTGCCTCGTATTTCGAAGTACTGACACATCGTGTTGTGTTTCTGCTTGTCGAGATGTGTCTCCACCAGGATGTGGATGTCATTGTCTCGGCTCCATACTTGGATGTGCGGTTGGGGTTATAAGTAGATAGCCTGGTTGTCCAGCTTATAAGTGCACTTACTAACCAACATAGCCTACATACTAAGTCGAACTTAGTCGGACTTAGTGTTGAACTTAGTGTTGAACTTAGTTGGACTTAGCCAAGTGGCCTATGTTCAACGTGTTGTACTTAGGTCGAACTTAGTCCAACATAGCTAAGTGCAACTAAGTAGAACATGTTCAAAAAAAATCACTTGGCTAAGTTCGACAAGTTGGACTTATGACGCGCCAAAAGTGCTGATACTGTATCTAAAAAAACAAAAAACAGAACACTAGTGGAACGAAAACTATAGATAAACATATTGGATTGCGATAACCATAAATCAAAAAACGCAAAAAAACACATTGTGAGAGCTACAAAAAGCGGAACACAAATATTTTCGGCTGTTGAGTATGTTTAATATATACCTGCAACGCAACGGTTGCAGTGGCGTTTTGGGTATATATTCAAGGCTTTTGACCCTTCCATGAGCATAACAAACAACCATTGGAAGTGCTATATCCTTTTCGAAAACATATATAGAGTGATCCAACCAATACATATAGAAAAACAGTCAGGAAGAGTGATCACAAACAAAAACACATCGCACAATATATACATTAACACCATATGAGGAAGAGTAACACAAAAAGTAACACATACAGAAACATGTTAGGAAGAGTGATTCCAAAAAACTACATGGTGCATATACAGTTTATATTCAAAAATAAAGCACATCTTACGTATAGAAAACAATGTTAGTAATAATGATTCAAAAGAACGTCCTACATATAGAAAAAATGTTAGTAAGAATTAAAGTGTTAACACAACGTACATATACAGTGGAACCATATTAGGAATAGTGATCTTTAAAGAATAATGATATTAAACTCTGCGCGCTTATGTGCCACCATGTGCAACCACAAAATGTGGTTCTTGCAAAGTATGATGCCACGTCGAATACCCACACAGAATTGCTATATTCCACGCAAACAATTCTACGACGTTGGAATTGGATTTGAGCCATGGAGTACTGCATGAAATGAAATCATATATCCGCATCCCGTGAGTTGGATTTGGCCTGGGCATTGTAAAACTGTCAGATGAAATTAACTGAACATTGACGCAGTTCAGCATTGATATATGGCAAAATCACTTCCGGATGTTAGATAGTCAAACTTTATAGAGCGTTCAAGATAAAAACACAACGATACAACACACCAATCGATGTCAATCTGCCATGCCCTGAATCCACCTATATACTGCCTGTTATAACCTGTGTCAGCGAGCCGGTGCAAGGAAACACTGTTGCATTATACCACACAATTAGAACACGTGTCTCGTAAGGGTCTCAATGACACATAAACACAAGTTAACAAAACACACATAAACACAAACGAAAAACATATGCGTAAACAGGTCACACTTGCGTAGAAGAATCTGGCATGGATGAATTCCCGGTCGCCGCACGTTTTTTTTTTCATTCTCTCTGCTGCATCATCAGACTCGTCATTCCTGGCAAGTGCTCGGCTCGGTGGGATGGAACAACGGATGAAACAAATCACTGCAAACTGGTTGGCAGGGCTTGGCATTTGCGGTTTGTTGTGTATATCTGAAATTCTAGAACTACTATAAATCCAACAGCAAGGAACATCCTATATATAAAAACTATTAAGAACAGTGATCCCAAAAATGAGCATTAGAATCCTGGTGCGGCCAAAAAACGTGGTTCTTGCGACCAAACAGAAGCCTATATAATCATGGACCCTCTCCTGACAAACGTTTCAATTAATGAAGCGCTATGTATATATGTTTCGATGTTTAATTGAGGAACCACACAATTGTGTCTCGCAAGGGTTTCAATGACATGAACGCACTCACAAAAAAGAAACACAAACGAACAAAAGTATAAACGAAATATGTGTCTACTATAGGTCACATCTGTGTAGAAGAATCTGGCATAGGTGAATTTCCCGGTCGCCGGCCTCCGCAAATGTCTCCGTCATGTCTGCGTTGGATATAGCCTGGCAGTGCCAGGCTATATCCGAGTGCGCTCTAGCGGAACGACGCGGGGTGTTCTCGGTGGGATGGAACTATAATGGATGAGCAGGTTGGAACGGTATATACCCTGAAGGGTAGATGGCAAGAAAGATCACCCAAACCATATAGGCATTCCATCCTACCAAATCAATTGCCTGGTTCCATGCAAGTGTTCTATATACATACATTGCCGCTGTATCCCGAATCCCGAGCGCCTCTCTAGAAGCCTGCAAAAGAGTGTTCGCGTCTACAGGATCGGCGAATAGAACCCGTGAACTCCATGTCGTCGTTGGAGGCCTGAACGCTTCGCGCCATTCCATCGTATGGTTGGATATACAGGTGTGGTACAGTATGTATATACAGTATGTATATATACAGTATGGATATATATATATATACAGTATGTATATATATATATAATGTATTCGGGCTCCGGATCAAAACAATCAGCCCTCTGGTGTCTTCAGCCCTCTGCATCCCTCAGGTTTGGTTCCTCTTCAGCCCTCTGGTTCCCTCCCTTTTGCTGTGAGAAGAGCTATATACTAATTCCACAAGTCGCGCCCGCACATTTAACACGTCCTGGATCGTACTGAGAAGTTCACACGGAGGGGCGCCTGCAGGGATTAAAACCACCAAAGTTTCATTCCTTTCAGGTGCCGGGAGCAACTCCCGCAGATAGCGTCGAGGAATGAAACAGACAAACAAAATAAACGTAAACATGTCTGAACATGTCTGAGCTGTATGAATGATGCGTCCCCTGTGCGGCGCCCCCCTCAGTGGCAACTCCTTTCAGCAAACAGGTCGAGGATTGCGTGAAACAAAGCAAACAACTTCAATCCTGCGCAGGAGCAATTCTTTCCAGCAAACAGGTCGAAGATTTCCGTTAGAATTTTTGAGGCACAATCTTTACGACTCCGTTTGGCAAAGTGTGCCAAATGAGGCAGCCATTCACGCATGTTGTTGGATACCACTTCTGACTCTTGTCAGGACGCAGTTCATTCACCCCTGACACTGGCCACACCGACACGCATGTGAAAGCTTTACCATTTTGCAAAGCATGCATCTCAACTTTGCCAAAGTTGACTTGACCATCCGTAGGATCCTCGAACAAGACCACGTCTCCAGCCATGCAATATGCACTGGAAATAAGAACTGCAGTTCTCGATGTGGACTCAAAACCCGCATTTGCAGGAGCCGCTCGCAGAGGTGGCTCCAAGTAGCACACGGTGTCTTGTAAAGGGTCAAGAGCTTGGAGCTTCTGCAGCTGCGATAGCGTGATCTCCTGTGCTGGACGCAACATGGTTCGTGTGGAACCCCAAAGAACACGTAAGCCAAACAATGGTCATAAAACACACCAATTAATCAACAATGTGGAACACCACAAGGACATACATATATATATATAGATAGATAGATATAAGCGTCAATAAAAACATGTGACATACCGTTGCTGCCGAAGTTCCTCCAAAATTTTTCTGTCAAACCATGGCCCAGTGTTGTGTAAATTGTCTCCATACCTCTTTATCTCCTTGTGCCGTCTCTCGTGGCAAAAGCAGCTGAGGATAAATTTCTGATCCCTCAGGCACTTCCCCAAATGAAGCATCAGGTGATGCTTGGGGACGACAGGTTCGTGCCCATGGGCCTTCACAAACCTCTTCAAATATGTTTGGGTCAAAGTTTCCAACCGACCAGCGTCCACGGCATCTCTCATTGACATATGCAACAGTTCAATCAAATCCATCAACGTCAAAAAACTTTTGGCCACATCGGCGTCAGGGCCTCCTTCAGAATGAACACCCAATTCAAACGTATAAGATCTCAAGGCAGCATAAAGGCCCAAGCCGTCTGATGCTGTGCATGAAAACGAATCGCCTTCAAACTCGAAGGCCCCAATGTGGTTGCGTTCCATCCTTTTTGGCCAATTGAGTGAGCTCCTTGCAAGGAGATTGAAAGGAAAGGAAACAGCTTTGGGCGTCATGTACTTAGCTGGGCGATGCTCCTGTGACCAGCCCCGATATACATATGTATTGAAATACATAGTTGGAGTGATGATACGATTTCGGTTGATGATGATACATATGTATTTATTCGTTATACTACTTGGAGTGAAATACATATGTATATGTTACGGAGGTTTGCTTTAGCAAAGGGACCATGCAGTAGCCAAAAGCAGTTGCGAACACACACACCTTTACTTAATGATCGGCCAGGTATCAGGAACGGGTGAATGCGTTCATAAGAAAAGCCTTTGGAGGACAACCTGCCCAGTGCCAAGTTGACCTCCAGCTGGAACAACCCCTGTACCAAAAACACATGCATCCAATCGTATTGGATCATCTCCGCTGGTTTGAAAACACTACGCAAGTTTTCATCCCACAATACAGAGCGCGGTGTCCAGTTGAGACCAATGGACTGCTCCAGCTCTGCAAACTCCTTTTTGGTCAAAATGTCCTTCCGGCTGTTCAGCAAATTCACGCCTGACCATATGCTCACATTGCTGGCAGCACGGAAGCTTTCAAAGCGGTGGGCGCTGTGTGCAACCAGCTCCGGGTGGTGTCTCCACAGGTCTGACCGGAAGTTCACACAGTTCCTGCAAAGAAGGCAGGGTTTGTTCCCAGCACTTCCTTTGTGACCGATGCAGTGTTTGATCGCCGGTTCGTCGCCGATTAGCACCCTTGGCTTTGCAACTAGCAATCGACCAAGGGCATGCATGACCTTCCCGTGGATCAGCGACGACGTTCCGTCAACAAAAACTTTGATCACCTCCCGGAATACCTGAGACATGCCATCTGCAATGGTTGGCGCTGCATGACGTTTCCTCTTCTTCTTGGCAGAAGAAACCTCATCTGAGCGCACAACCAGGAAGGTGTACCAAAACAATTCGTTGCAGAGATTTTCCCCCAGCTCCAAGAAGGACCAATACACTGCCCAAACCTTCCTTTTGTTCCGGGCCTTCAGAGGATTCCCCGGGGTCACCTCGTCGGTGTAAATCACCACTCGCCACTCTGCCTGCTCTGGAGGAAACTCCGTGAGCTTCTGCAAATATACTTGATGTACGGCTGGACTCTGCTGGAGTATGTGGTCAAGCCAGCTGACCGGGTCGATGTATGGCACTTTCAAAGGAGCACCTTTCGTCATTGTGAAGGTGATCTCTCGAATCAAGTGCCCGTGGGGGCCGGCAATATCCTCAAGCTCACGAAGCAGCTGTATAATGTGGTTGTTTATACACCAAAACTACGCAGAACTATAGTTATTTGTTCAACAACAAAATGCAAACTGCAATTGTGAACTACCAGCCAAGCAGCTAGTTCAGCCACCCGTTTGCGTTTAAGGCTCCACCGGGTCAGACCCTGCTTCAGGAGGTCAGGATTGTGTTTGACATTGGTCAGCACAACGCTCAAAGCGCTGGAGGAAACGAATTTGTTTCCACTGACATCCGAAAGTGTCTTGGGCGCCATCGCTGCAGAACGACCATGCCTGCAGAGACTCCGAAACTCACAAATAATGTGATTCTTCAGCCTTGGTGCGATGTGTTGCACCATGAGCATTGGTCATGATTTGCTTCACCATATATATCACTATGAGAACTGATCATATTTACATCTCTTGCCAAAAGAGTTGATCATCTGACGCTACCGCTATACCGGGAGAGACTCCTGCAGGCAAGCAGAGTGCGAATTGAAACAAAAAGAACGTATATATATGGGTTGGACTGGCATTCCTTTGATGAAACCGTTCGAGTTTCAATACTGTAGTGTTGCCGGGGGCAACTCCTGCCAGCAAACAGGTCGAGGATTGAAACAGAAAGAACAAAGAAACATTCAGCTTGGCAACTGAAAATGGCTGCGTATATATATATAGATAACAAAAGCCACAGCGCAGCACACAGCAAACACGTGATGTCATAAGGTATTCAAGCGTTGCCACGTCATGTTTTTCTCCACAATCACTTGTCCTCCAAAAGTTTGCATGCTTTCTCCCAAGCAGCATCTTCGCCGCATGTCTTCCACGCGACCTTTTTGTCACATTTGTCTTTTTCAGACATAAAGACTCTGAAACATGTCGCTTTTTCATTCCGGTGAATCTTGCCTCCCTTGTAGAAGACTGTGGGATCGCCCGTCTCCATCTTTGCCGGCCGGGACGCCATCGACTTTTCATGCCCGGCTACTTCATGTGCCTCTGCAGGAGCGACTCTTTTCGGCTGCTTCGGCTTCTGGACCCGTCCAGTTGCCCCAGCTCCAGGAGCGACTCCTTTGGGCAGCTTCGGCTTCTGGACCCCTCCAGTTGCCTCAGCTGCAGGAGCGACTCCTTTCGCAAGCTTCGACTTCTTTCTGGCGCCCGCAGCGCCAGGAAGCTTCGCAGCTGCGGCTGGACGCTTCATCTTGGCAGCCCTGTACGCTGCAGCATCGGCTTCTGCAGCATCTTCTTCATCTTCTTCATCTTCTTCAACGTCTATTGTCGGTAGCCGCACGCCTGCCGTCTGTGCGGTGGCTGCAGGCGACGCGGCAGGCGATTGCGCCGGAGCCGCTGTTGCCGAAGGCGATGCTGCCGGAGGTGATGGTGCCGGAGGCGATCCTCGAGGCGATGCTGCCGGAGCCGATGTCGGAGTGTCGTGTTCTTCTGCATCTTGCAACATGAGCGGCCTCCTCCCTCTCGGCTTTGTCATGGTCAGATTGCAGCCAGCATTATCTGTGTTCTTATTCAGTACACCTTGGAACATCTCAGCCATCATGCGCATCGCACGTTCCATTGAAGACACACCTGTCGTGACTGCAGGGTGTTCAACCTCTGCCCTTTCGTTCTGCACATGCTTGTCGCTGCTCCTCAGTGAAATGGTGTACTCGGGCGTCATGTGCTTAGCCTCCAGCATGACACCTGCCGATGGTTCCTTTTCGTACACTATCTTCCATTGTTCCGGCAGAGAGTCTGGTCGCTCAGGAAACTCACGCACGAGCTGCTCGCCTGGAACCTTCGCGCTGTTTCGGACCTGTGACTTCAAGAATCTTTTGAAGCGATCAAGCAATGCCAGCTGCTCTGTCCGCTTCCTTGGCAACTGCAAACCCAGGGCTACTCCAGCCCTGAACACTTCCCTGATCGTGGGTTCCGTTGGAAGATGCAGGCCAATAGATACCTTGGCGCAAATCACAAAACGACTATGAACATCTATGCCCAGGAATACTAATTGATATGACCTATAAGTCGCTCAAGTACCCTGACAGGAACTGGGATAGGTTTATATAAACGTCAAACACTACAAAAACTATTTTGATGTTGTTATATGGTGCGCATCAGTGCATACATGATACACACACATGCAGTACAAACATTTGGAAGGAAGTGCAATCTGGGAACACATCTGATGACCAATACATCGACCTTTGAGCTGGCCGGAACGTCAGAGCTCTTCAACTTCAGCACATCTTCTGTTGTGAGAAACGGCGCAAAGTGCTTGCAGGTCTGAGGCGGTCTGCTTCGGCGCAAACCTGGCTGTGTGGGTTCTTCAATGGCAAGTGTGCTCACCGCGTCCTGGAACGACGCCACCTGCTCCGGTGTCCACACCGCAGACGAGCATAACAATTCACTGACCTCTGTGAGGCCGCTCCATGTCAGGCCACTTTCGGAAATGCTCCTACACAGCTGCTTCGCCTGGGCAGCCCTCATCTCGTTGAACCGGGGCTTGGGGAATGGAGGAACTTCTGAATCTCCTCTATGTTTTTCTTCAACCTCCTGATGCTGACAACTGACAACCATCAAATGTATACGAGTGTAACCGTGAAAATCGGCTATATATGGTTATACATATGTATCCGTTGCCAACATCAGATTTAATGACCATGAAGACAAAATAAGAACCACCCTCAAACAAGAAACACATTGTACCATTTGCAACGCAAGACTCTCTGCTGGGGTGGCCATGCTGGATTGAACGCGCGCACATGGGCAGGGCATAACCAGTCCACTATATACTGAGCCCCGACACACATGACCTAATGTGCACAGGCGTGTCAACCAATTTACAATTTGTGAAACATGTGCCAACAGAGTGCTGTGCCTATAGGTGAAGCATTATTGATCGTTCCAATGGGGTCTTACAACTATAAACACATAAACAACCACAATGTTCAACCCTACGTCAATGAGTTGCGCGACCGAATATACTTGGGCCACGCTATATAGTGAGGGTCTGTGCTCACACATCGTGCTTCTTCGACTGGTAGGTGACATCAAGCTTCACAAAGATGCACTTGCATTAGTGTTGTGTGTCACCAATGACAACGTCGAGGCAAGTCATGACTGGCATCACCACACGCAAGGCGCGCCTGGGGCATGTACCAGCTTCGATGATGATGAACCAACCTGTGGGCAGGGCGGCAGAGGATTTGTTCGGTGACATGAACGCGTGAGCACAGGCGGTACAACAGGTTCACAAAACAAAAACACCTGTTCCACCACAGCGGATGAACTTGCACTCATATGTACCATGCATGGACACGCAAGCCTCGCGTTTTCTGGGTCTCAGTCGCTCAGCTGCGAAAAGCTGTACGGCAGTGCAGGGTTGCCATGCGCACCTCCTGTTCGGCTGTCGGCCAACTGAGAACAGCTGGGACTGCCGCATATATGGGTGGCTGGCCAGGAGCAACTCCGTGCGGCTGTCACCCAACTGAGAACAGCTGGGACTGCCGCAGGGTTGCCGGGAGTGACTCCTGCAGGCTCATGTGAAACGCCTGGGCTTTGTGAAACTGATTCACCAAGCCAGTCACTGTCCCTGCACATTGGAGTGGTTGTGAAAAGGAGGTAGCCCATCATTATATTGATGGCCACGATTATACCTGCAGCCTGCCATCTTCTAAGTGAGGGTGTAAAGTGATATGAGAATGCGCACATTTGCATAAATGAGTGTGTGAGAGGGTTGATGCTGAGGGTTGAGTGTTGAGTTCATAGTTGCACATGTCCACCATGGCTGGCTGCAGATCTACTTTTTGTTCTGCGCAACGTCCTTCAAGGCACGCGCCATGTCTTTCACAGCGGTGATAGTCTCCCGCCGCTCCTCATTCGTCAGCCTGCTTCCCCTGGCTACCTCAGAGCGGTGAAGAACGTCAATGCAATCGGGGACCACAAAACACACACATGGAGTGATGTGCTGCATGAATTGCATGCACACAAGCAAACATTGAGCTAAGGGACATCATCCTCAACGCTGCGCAGGTTCTTCTGAGCGTCCTGAACAACTCAGGCCATTCAATCAACCACACTGCGCACTGAAACAAGACAACGTGAGCTTCTAGTCTAGGAGCATGCGCACCGAGAGGCCTTCACCAGCGTTTTTGTAGAGGTCAAACGTTCCACTGATCGAGCGCGGTAGGCCGGGACGTCAGCTTCTGGGATCAGCTTTCTGTCAATCAATACCAAGCCATTACCCAGCCAGCACTCCTGAGCTTGAGCGATCAATTGGGCGATCAATTGGGCACATAGGTGAGTCTGTACATGATAGACCTGAAGCAATGTATGTATGTGTCTGCAACGTTCCACACTATTGCAGAAGCATGTTTTGCCTCCTATGCCAGGTGTCCTTCTTGCCATGATGCCACATCACCACACCCTCAGGAGCATCCTCCACCTCCACCTCTTCATCCTCCAGCATGGCCTGCACAAGACATGGCTTCACATGCAGGACCACCAACGTGACATCGCAAGTGGCCTTTGCTTGCAGTTCCATGCTCCTGTACGCCAAGTCCTGCAGAAAGGCCGGCGTCAAGGCCGCCCCTGTGGGAGGCGTGGCATCCTGCGTGCAAGCAACAACGCCATAGTGCAACCTGAAGTGGTTCACTGCCCAAACTCTGCACGAAGCCGTCCCACCTTGCCGTGGACCGTGTAAAAGGCGTCCAACCATTGATATCCTTGAGGCCTAGGGGGGGCCCTCACACTGAGCGTGGTAGTGCTTGCCTGAACAATGACACCAACACCATATGTTCAATCACATTCACAAACAAAGCACTCACATCACTCACACACATATTCATTCCTCACCTCTCTAGAAGCCTACAAAATAGTGTTCGCGTGTATAGGCAAACTGCCGCCTGAGGTGACTGTACACTGCATGTTGCACAGCTCGATGCAAGCTCAGAATGTGGAGCTGATGCATGTTGCACCTGTCAGGCCACTGGATGACAGGTTGCAATGCGTGCGCGACACTCCTTTGCAATAATGTTGGTTGGCCTGCTGTGATGTGTCAGTCAGCATCTTGCGCTTCTTGCCAGGCATAGGCTTCGCTTTGATCTGACCAATTACGTGCTTGCCAAATGCAATGTCCACATATAGCCAATGTCACGCGAGGAAGCTTAACCAAACAAGTTTCCATGATTGATAAAGTGTCGGTGAACTATGTTGCCAAGACTCATTCAAAGCACGAGCAGACTTCCATGGGGGTGGCTCACGAGGCTCCGGTGGTTTAGCACGCTGCGGTGCTCTAGCAGGCTCCGGTACAGGCGGTGGCGGCAGTGGTCTCTTGAAGTCTGACACGCGCGGCCATTCAGCCCCCTGCATCTCATGCACAGGTACCACACACATGATGTGGTCCAACTGAACACAAATGTTTTATGATCTCAATGCGAGCCTCGGTTCGATATCCATCCTTAGATCAATTGGCGTCACATGAAACAAGTACGTTCACTATTCGTTACAACACGTTCACTCTTCACATGAACACAGCATCACAGGCTGACATGCACCGCAAGAGTCTGGCACGCCCGGTGGCACAGGCGGAAACACATGTGGAAATTGACTTTGATCAATGCCCTGCACCTGAGCACATAAGCAAACCAACGTGTGAACCCGAGCACATCAACCTCACTCCACTCCAGCCAACCCACTCGCGCCTTATGTCCTGACTCGTCCCACTCACCCCAATTGTCATAAAGCTCATGGTCGTCAGCGCTCCATGCTGGGTTCGGCTCGTCACACATGGCATATATAGAGAATATAGTGACTACCCGGGTTTGAATACATGGTCCGTAGGACTACAATGTGTGTGTACTACTGGTTTTGAATACATAGGACTACAATGTGCACAATGATGAACGTGTATGCGTAAGTGATGCCGCATATGTTCACTATACATGTTCAGTGCAGCCACAAGCGCCAATGTGAGCCATCCAGCTGAGGAGGGACACAACAGCCATTGGCACAAACCTCACACGAGGTCATGGTTTCAGTTCATGGTTTCAGTGGAGGCGCGCCTCAAGGGTCCACCTTCCAAGGCAGTGGGCTGGCTGGGCCTGTGAGCTCGCCAGCAGCAGAGGTGAAGACTGCATTTGACTATAGGCCGACATGACTGTCAAAAAACATAACATTTATAGGTTTATGAAACAAACCCATTGCAAACGCATACAGTACTTCAAGTACTTCAATGTGAGATGGTCTGCAAGCGCCGACAGGAGTCACTCCTGGCATGAGACATGAGCCGATATAGGAGTCACTCCTGGCAACCCTCACTGTAAGTTGCATTGGAGGTCTATTGGGTTGGTCGTTCAACGTTCACACATATATCATACCAAACAGTTCGCAGTTCTGGCGCACAGCCCGTTGACAATCCATTCCGCCTGACCTCCGCGCCAAGCAAGAACATATTATACCTTCAACAATCGAGCGGCGAGACAACATTCGAAAGTGTATGCTAACAACATTCTCCAACAAAAACCATGTCAAAACAACATTCGACAGGTCAATGTGATTACCAGCAATCCATAGCACATGAACTCTGCGCCGAACAAGAACATACAATACCTTCAACAAACGAGCGGTGAGCAGTGGTATAGAATGTATGACAGGTTCAAAGACTCAACCTAAAAAGAATGCAACCTGCGCCGCGACTCATGGCAATCACAACAATAGTTAATGAAACCATGACAACATTTAATTGCAAAGCAACTCTTCAATCCAGTCACGCCTTCTCAGAGAAGTATAGCCAATCATTGCAAAACGAGCCTCGCGTACAAAGGAACCAATCTCAATCAGTGAAGCCAAACTCAAAACTAAATATTTTCACTTTTGTGGATCCACAAAAAAAACAATCACAAAATTGTGGATCCACAAAAATAAAAATTCAGAATTGTGGATCCACAAAACAAAGTTGAAGGCTTACAGTTTAAAATGTGGATCCACAAAAAGTGACATTGACTTTTTGTGGATCCACAAAAAAACATATTGAATTTTTGTGGATCCACAAAAACTCAAAACAAGATTGCCTCTGGAAAACATATCACATGATCAGCTAATAGGGGGAAACGCTGCCCATTTTTTTTGAACCTTTGACATTACCAATGCATTTAAATTGATTTGCTAACATTCACTGAACTTTTCAGTTGAAAAAATACAGTAACATTGCATCAATTTTCATTTAGACTTGTTTCAGCAATTGCCAACCAATGAGTTTTTGCTGCAACACAACTCAAATAGATAGCACTCAGAACCTAGATTTCCAGCTTTCCCATTCAACATAGTCGTAATCATAGTCGTCTCACACGTCTCAAGTCTATAAACCACTCGGCTAGGTTGCGCCTCAAGCTCTTCCAAGGTATGGCCTGCAGCACACAATGTCTTCAAAGGAACTGGATGTACACAATGAAACATGGTCACCAACCTTTAACAAGATATCCTCCTATACCCTGTGCAAATCGAACCAATACACATTGTTTTTGTTGGGTGCTCTCCTGCAGTTCCTCATGCCAGCCCTCATACTCTCCGTGCCAGGAGCATTACAAAATATACATGTTTCTTCTAATTTGCCAGGTTGAAACAAAACACAATACAGTTGTGATGCATGTGGTCTCGAATCTAGGTTCATGTTGTCTCGAGCTGGCACTACCCTGCAGTCAGCTCCAAAGATTCCAAAGTGCGTGGCTGGAGGCCACGGATTTCGCACGGAGGGGCGCATGGGACTAAAACCACCAAAGTTTCATTCCTTTCAGGTACCGGGAGCAACTCCCGCAGATAGCGTCGAGGAATGAAACGGAAAAACCAAATAAACGTAAACATGTCTGAACATGTCTGAGCTGTATGATGCGTCCCCTGTACGGCGTCCCCTCCGTGCCAAGGACATAAAGATCCGGTTTTGAGTGATCTGCCATAAACATCTGGTTTCTCACACATCTCAAGTCTATAGGTTGATGAAATGAGTTGCATCAACACAATTATTGAAACATGTTACAGTAGTAACACCAAGTCAACCGAATCTTCACATCTTGGAAACGCGCATCTTATCCTGCTCCTTTCGGACCTCAATCAGCAGGTTCTGCCAATATTTCTTCTGGTTCTTGCCCAGGATGCCCGGGTTCACGATGGTCAGATCAATGGTCGAAGCCGCCAGGTACACAATGTGGGCCACTGATCCATAGTCCAGGATAGGGACGTCGCGGGTGACCTGAAAGCCGGGAAACTGCCTGCCCGGGCCCGGAATGCTCAGCTCCTCATGCTGGCAGATCATCTTTGCGTGGGGGTACTTCGTTGGGGCTTTGGCAGTGAAGTACTGCACCGGCAAGTAGGCCCGCATCCGGTCAGTGGCTATGTCGGCCACAGCACAAATGGCTGAGATGACATCTTCATCTGTGAAGTTCTCCTTTGACATGTCCAGCTTCGTGAAGATCTGTGCCATCTGCAAAATCTTGATCTCATTCTCCAGCCGGGGCATGATCTGGCCGACCCTGAATACCATGGGGTCGTGCTGATTATCCAGCTTCAGGATCAGGTACTGCGGACTGGAGCCATTCAAGTACCGCTCCCCGCACTGGCCACAGGCCCAGAACTCCCTCTCATTGGGGTTGCGCATCAAGAACCACGACCCTGACCGCAAGGGCAGAAGCCCACAGGTGCCGCAGCCACCCAGGTCTTCTGGGACGACAGCTGGGTGACCCAGTCCGACCCGCGTTTGATGCGGGTGTCGCGCAATCCCTCCATGGTGACCAGCACCTGTTGGCTGACAGTCTTGTCGAAAGCGTGCTCCACCTTCTGAAGAGATTGGCGCACTGTGAAATCATCTGCCTTGGACCTCAGGCAGCGCCATGAGAGCTTCTTGAACTTGCAGCTGGGGCCATCTCTTGTTGGGTGCTCGTAGTTCTCGTTCGCGGCCCTCCCAGCACACTTGTAGCATACAAATTGGCAAGGTTGCGTATCCGCCAGGTCTGACACGTTCTCCATGTGGGGCATTGCCGTCTTGAAATCAGGGTCCACAAGGGTTGCAATCCTTGACCCCTGGATATAGCAGTAGTGCGAGATGTTCGGGTTCGAGTAGCCGCACAAGGGGCACCTTTTGTCTGGCACGTCGGGACCGCTCTTGCCACCCGCAAAGGTGGGCAGCTCAGGGTCAGGCTCAGCCTCCGCCTGCACCATCAAAACGTCGCACGAGGAAGCGTCCGCCATGGCTCCAGGCAATCAGCCAAGTACCAGAAGCGACTCCTGACGGTACAAGGCAAGCAGCCAAGTACCAGGAGCAACTCCTAACGGTAC
>CAXAMN010000001.1:158552-187932 GCA_963970005.1 Durusdinium trenchii | reverse complement strand
GCCAAGTACCAGGAGCAACTCCTAACGGTACAAGGCAAGCAGCCAAGTACCAGGAGCAAGTCTGTGCCGGCACAGGCACAAACAAAGGGGACCAGGAGCAGCTCAACCGGCAACAGGCAAAGCCAGTGCCCAGGAGCAAAACAACGTCCGGGCTGTGGAGCCCAGGCTGCGGAAAAGAGTTGCAAACATTGTGGAAGCCACGCTGTCGGACATGTCTGAACACAATGGCATTCGACAAACGATATATGAGACAACACATGGACACAATCAATTACCCACGAACTGCGCAACGCGATCAATTCAAAGCACATCAAGGTGGCTCCAAACACATCAAGTCGACTCCAAACACATTCCCGCCTGATCTGTGTAAGCCAGCGGCCGTTGTGGCAATAGGGCCTCACACGCACAAACTGTCATATAGTCCAAAATGAAGTACACAAAATGTGGCTCCACAAAGCAATGTCTTTATCTTTCAGATTCCTGATCTTATCCAAGTGTGATGTCTGGTTCCATACGTTGATAGTCATCTAACTCCGCTGTCAATCAAACTATGATGCTCCAAACATGCTCTATAAGTATCAGCATTATATAGCAAAACGCTCGCAACGCGTCAGCTCAAACAGTGATTGTTTAGGAAAAGGTACATGTGAAGCAACATCACTCCTTTTTTGTCCACACGAGGAAGAGGCTACGTTCGCCAGGAGCAACTCCTACAGACTGCATTCGCCAGGTACCGAACGGGGCCAGGAGCAAGCTCCAATCGGCACCAGGCTTTGCAAGCCAGGGGAACTCCTCTCCGGCCTATATAGGAGCTACTCCGGGACAAACGTTGCTGGGAACTGGGAGATTGGATCATCGACAGCCGTTGAAGATGTCCCTGTTTGCCCCAAGACCAAAGTTTCATCACTCCCACCCAACCGAATCCGGCGCCGTTTGGCAAAGGAGTCATGGGCTTCTGCGGACTCCATGGAGCGCTTGTCCGGCGGTGGGCCCATCCATGGGTCCGGCATCTCCAAGATCTGCCACAGCGTGACCTCTAGGTCTTCAACTTGCTTCATCGCCACCTTCAAAAGGCAAATGGCTTCGGCCATAATAGCCATCACCTTGACCTTCTGGTCATACGATATGGTTGAAGGTGCAAAGTCCATGGTGGGAAACCCGTGGAACTCACTGTGCCTACCCTACTCAACACGGCTTCGGTTGAAGGTTCCATGTCCATGGTGGGAAACACGTTTGTCCGAACAATTTGCGATGGCGTTGTAGTTACATACATCAACATGTTCCATCAAGCTTAGTGCACAACATTCTCACACTCCAACAGGCTTTCTCAAAGTCAAACAGACTTAGCGCACACCAGTCTCACTCTCCAACACTGTTTCGTGCCATTGGCGCAGGGAGCAGCCTGTCATTAGGCACCAAGAGAAGCAGCACCAGGCTCAGAGGGTTGCTCTGGATCATCCTGACTAGCCTGACTAGGTCTCTTCTTTAATTTGCGTCGTTTCCTTTTCGGCGACGCAGCTACACAGCCTTCACCTTTGCTCTTCTTTTCAATCTTCTTTTCAGCAGGCGGCGAGTGCTGGAGCGCCGCGAAAACATACCGGAGGTTCGCCTCTGTCAGCTCGACATGCACCTCTTTGGCTTTTACACTCCAAAGCATCCTGCACTCCAGCGGCCCAAAGACTTCGTTGTCGTGCTCAAACTCCGGCAGAGACACTACAACATCTCGGCTGACGATGAACTTGTCATCTTCCCTGGCCGGTCGAAGCTTTGGTTGGGGCTCCCCTTCCTGCACGCCGGAGAGGATATGCTTGCGCAAAAGGGCTGTGCAGGCATCATGTCCTAACGTCCAACTAGGTTTCCAAACTATTCCAAACTATGTGTGTTCCATGTAAGTTGTGTCAAAAACACAAAAGGTGCTGAAACAAACAATGAAGGTCTCAATTGTCTAGTAGCCGCCCACCATTGGACATCCAATCCCCATACTCTTCTTTTGGCGTGTCTGTTCATGCCTTTGCCAGTGATGACCTTGACCAATTGGGGATCAAATCGCGAAAGGCTGGCATAGGTTTTGCCCTCAAACTCATGGGTTTCTGGAAACCACCTGAGCTTACCCAAGCTCACTCGGGTCACACGGTCGATGGACAGCTGGACTGGGCCTTCGTCATCATCATCATCCCTGGCGTCCTGTAAGGCAGAGTCATCCATGATACTGCAGCCAGTGGCCTATAGTGACTCCCTGCAGGCAAGCAAGCCTACAAACGGCCACTGCAGTCTGTGGCCAGGAGTAACTCCCTACAGGCACAAACGGCTACGGCAGCCAGTGGGCATGGACTGACTCCTATATATACAAGGCAACGACAAACTGGAAAACTGTTGAAGCCACGTTGTTGGACGCGCCCAGTACACTGTGTTTTTGTCGTGTGTTGCTCTCCTGCAGTCCATCATGCCAGCCCATATATATATATATACTGTATATATCCATGTTCTCCGTGCCAGGAGCATTACGAAATATATATACATGTACTCCGTCATACAGTTCGAAGGTTGAAACGATACACAATAAGAAAGGTGTGATGCATGTGGTCTCGAGCTGGCACTACCCTGCATTCAGCTTCAAAGTGCGTGGCTGGGCCACGGATCGTACTGAGAAGTTCACACGGAGGGGCGCCTGCAGGGACTAAAACCACCAAAGTTTCATTCCTTTCAGGTACCGGGAGCAACTCCCGCAGATAGCGTCGAGGAATGAAACAGAAAAACCAAATAAACGTAAACGTGTCTGAACATGTCTGAGCTGTATGATGAGTCCCCTGTGCGGCGCCCCCCTCAGTGGCGAATTCTTTTCGCGGGTCGATCTCTCAGTGGTGCCTCATCTACATGAGTCAGGGTCTTTTTGGCCGCGTAGACGAAGAGCTCATCGCCATTCTTCAATGACGTCGCGTTGCGGAGCTGTGGCAAACTGATTGGCTTGTCCAAAGCCAACGTCCGCTTCTTCATGTCATCGACGCTCGGCCAGACCTGTTGGGTTTGTAATTGCATGGACTATATATAGGTTCACCCCGTGGTTCCATCACATTTCTTGGCTCAAGAGTATATGGAAATGTATTGAACATGATCGTAAATCACTCTAGTGATAGTGGTATCGTTTGATTGTGGTTTGTTTATAACTATTACCTGTTAATGTATACCAATGCCATATATGCGTAAATTCCTGATCAAAGGTTCACGACTTCAAACCTGCTCGCCTCCATGTTCGCATCATCTGATTCGGAAGTGCGGGGAATGAACCAAAAGGGACATTGGAATCCCTCACCAGGAATCTTGCCTACTTTGTTCATGCCTGTGAGCACCACTGACATATGGTCAAAAATGCCGATCACCAAATGGTCATCCGTCACCTTCGTGGCTTCTATGAACTGTACGCGGGAGGTGACGCATGGGATCACAAGCTTCTTCTGGCCGAAGGTGCTGGTGACCGTGACAGCCTTGGGATGAGCCCACAATTGGAGAGTCTCAAAGTTCTTGTGCTTCTCCATTTGCTCCGCCATTGCACGGCAGACTGCCGCCTTCATCGCCATCAGCCTGAACTCAGCGCATCTCAGCGGCGAATCTGGCAGCCAATGGACCTCCTCTTGTTGCTTGGGGACATGAGCGATCTTCCACTCATTCTGCACGAACGATGACGAGTTCACCCAGACGTTCGTCTTGGTGGGCTCTTCCATCTGCAGCTCAACTTCACCTTCACTGATGCTGCGAATGATGCCCACTTGGTCATGCCTTTCTACCTTCTGACCGACGACAAAACCAAGCCCCTTGATCACTTCTACGGCGTTGGTCATGCGCCCTGAGTCATCATAGGTTCTAAAGACTTCAGCTTTCTTCGCTGCGGTGCTGGGGGTCGCGGTTGTGGAACCCTTCGCGACCCATTCACTTGGGATGGTGATCCCCAGCCCCAACTCCACCAACACCTCACGGCACGCATCCTCCATCTTCACATGAGCCCTGCTCTTCTTGTCCAAAATGACAGCCATGAGATGCACCTCCAGGTGGCCCACTGCATGCTGGAGTGTTAAAGGATCTGCGCCGGCTGCCAACGAAGTGAACTGGTCCACCATAGCGATCGCCGTTGCTGCTCGGCCCAAGGACCCTTTGTTGCTCATGGCCTTCTTTGCCTTAGGCAAGCATAGTTGAAACATATACGTATATTATAGTATATAGTCGTTCACTGCCACTGTGTGTGTGTGTGTGTGAAACATCTCACCTATCATTATAACTATATATTCATCAACGTTATCACCATCATCAGCGTCATCATAGCTGTTCTGCACTGATCTTCCCTGAACGTTTATCTGTTATTTTTGTTTCAATCCTCGACCTGTCTGCCGAAAGGAGTTATACTCCTGGCAGCTCATCCTGGAATCCATCGCAAAGAAAAAAGATGAGTGGCAGTTGCTGCAAAAACCTGGCCAGAACAAAACGAAGCTTGGTGAGACGGTGACGTGGCCGGACGTGGCTGAGTCGGTTTTGAAGAGTCGCCCGAAGTGCGGCGCAAGTGGTCCCTCGAGCTGTCGCGTCATTTTACGATTTGGAGACTACAGGCTGGAGCAGGTATAGAGTTGATAATCTTCGGACGAACTTCCACCATGGTGCTTGCGTCCGGAATGGCAGCCCATCCTGCTTTGAATGCATAAATATAACACATGTATATTCACTTTGGCAGCCCATCTCAGCTGGTCATCATGGTCACAACTGCATGCAGTCTGTGTAAAAGCAGCGACCGAGGTGTCTTCAACGAAGTGGGGTCTAGCGTAGCAGTGTCGTCGCAGTCGTTCAACAGCCAGGAGAGACTCCTATCAGCTGTTGTTACAAAAGCTGCCACTGCCGATTGGCTGTTGATCGACTGATCGAAGCACTGGTATATACATATATATATATATAGTGTCAGAAACTGTGCGGACCTGGTCTTCAGCGAAGTGGGGGCAAAGTGCATCCCCACTGATCGAAGCACTGACCTGACATTGTCAAGTATCCTCGTCATGTGTTATGTCAGTAGACCTTGCATTGAAGAACAGCTGCTTGAAGGGCTACTGACAGCGTGAACAAGATCCACGATGCTTTTGAAATCTGGGTGGATTTGGAAGAGGAAGGCTTTCAACGAAGTGGGATCCAGTGGATCTGTTTGTTACAACAAGCTTCAATTCTCTGATGCTACCAGGAGTGACTCCTCTCAGTTGAGCTACTCCATGGCACAGTCTCACACGGAATCAGGATCGAAGTGATGTTGAAGCCGAGCAGCAGTATACAACACACCACATGACATAATTGACACGGAAGTTCATGCTGGGCATTTGTGTCCGCCCTTTGGTCAATGGTGGTGTCCGCCCTCTTCCGTGGGCCATGTAGCATTTCTATGCGTTTGTCTCCCAGGTCTGTCACTGGCGTCCCTAACTTCCAGACCACGTCCAGAAAACCCTGTAAAGCTAAGATTGTCGACACGCATGTAGAATGAACTTGGCACACTACTTATAAATATATAGCACGTTGGACCTGCTGTGAAGCGCACATGAGGTATACTTTATATTTTTGTAGCATCCATGCAAGTTGCATCCGACGATGAGATTGGGCGTTCTGGGAAACAATACCCAAATTTCACCAACATGTGTCTCCAGCGAAGGTGGTCTTTGAAGCCCTTGAGCTCGAAACTCAACGCCGCCCACACTTTATCCCCGAGTTCTCGGGAAGTTTGTCCGAAGATTCTCACATAGGCCTCTACCTGCTCCAGCCTGTAGTCTCCATATCGTAAAATGAAGGCAAAGATCGAGGGACCACTTGCGCCGCACTTCGGGCGACTCTTCAAAACCGACTCAGCCACGTCCGGCCACGTCACCGTCTCACCAAGCGTTTTCTTGTTCTGGACAATGGCCTTGATCTTTTGCAGCAACTGCCACTCATCTTCTTGCTTTGCGATGGATTGCATGGCGTTCCCTGCCTCGCATATGGCCGTGATGAGCGAAGGGAACTCTGCATTCACAATGCGTTTGATCACCAGCCACGTCGAACCATCAGCGACGGCAGCTCTCCATTCAGCAGGGATCTCACCGAGACCTTCATGCACTCCATAGTGCAAGCATCGGTTTGCCATGTTCAGATGGGAGCCACAAATGCTGGCGAACCTGAGGGTGTCTTTCACGGCTGGGAGCTTCCCTATCGACTCCAGGCTCAATCTTTCATTGAAGGACCTGCCATCAAGATGAGTCGCGTGCTTTCAGCCACGAAATGCTACAAACATATTTGGCGGATCAACTCATCAAAAAACACACTTGTTTCGCTGTGCCTCGTCGCATCGCAGTCAGGCGACGAGTCCAGCTCCAGGCAGACCCTTGCACCTATGCCCTGCTCTACATAGCCCATCTCACAAATGGTTCGCATTAACTCGTGCATATGGTGCAGGTCCACGCCCATGCCGCCCCTGTTCGATCGGTGCACACCTATGTGGACGCACTTGATGTTTAGCTGGAAGGCCAAACCCTCTGTTTCCAAGTAGTTCAGGCAACCTGCAGTTGCTTTTGCCATCCCTCCGCTCTTCGCCATCCCCACATACCGACGCAGCTCAGCGCGCTGAACGTCGTTCATGGCAGCAAATTGCAGGGACGAGCGGACACAAAGTGGATGGGAACAAAGTGGAAGTATGTGGAAAGTTGAAGTGCTCGATTCTGACTGCATGGCATTCAATGTGAACAAGTTAAGATCGATTGATTCTGTCGACCTTCTATAATTCTACTTGAGGCCAAGGGGGGGGCGAAAGCTAGCGCTCCAGAATGGGAAAGTGGAGGGCAGCGAGGTAGGAAAAAACACGGCGCTCTTTTTGGAGGCAGGGGTGAAGAGTCCTTTATATGTGGCTCTTTGCCCGGATCCTCCTGCGAGAGAAGAGAGAGAAGAGAGACGGAAAGACGAGAGACAGAGAGGAGAGAGAGAGAGAGAGAGAGAGGAGAGAGAGATGAGAGAGATGAGAAAGAGATGAGAGAGATGAGAGAGATGAGAGAGATGAGAGAGATGAGAGAGAGAGAGAGAGACAGTGAGACAGTGAGAGTGAGAGTGAGCGAGTGCGGCCGCAAGATACGCAACGCTAACCGCATGCCAAAGAGCGACGACAGGACGGAGTCGAACTTGCGAAGAGGGAGGAGGGAGGGAGGGAAGGTGGGAGGAAGGAGGAGAGGGGAGGTGGAGAGGGGAGAGGGGAGAGGGGAGGAGGGGGGGGGGGGTCTTCGACCTGAAAAATCAGGGGTTAGGATTTGCACCCGGTGGAAAGAAACCTTGCTATCGCAAGAGTAACTCCAGCTAGCTTCGCTAGCTTTCGTGATAAAGCGTGCGCCAAACCTTCTATTTGCCAGGAGCAGCTCCTTAAGTTGAATCGTCATGGAACTATAATCGTCATGGAACTACCACCATGGGTTTCAATCCTCTAGTGTTCCAGGAGCACCTCCTGCAGGGGACAGGTCGAGGATTGAAACAAAAATATAGAATAACGTATATGCAACATGGGTTGAACAGTCATTTGCACTTGATGCTTCAATACGAGCCGGATCCAAAGCTATATACAGTTGCCACGCCGAGACGCGACAGTGCGCACCAGTGCACAGCCACCGCATGACCCACGGATGAACCTTTTGTGATTTTACGCTTCAAAGGTCGATCTAGCACCTTGGAAAACTCATCGGTATGACTGCAGCCTTGCAATATCATTCACAAATGCGGTCCAGGATGAAAGAATTGTTCCTTGCGCTGTTGCATCGCGTATTCAGCCCCAAACCACCAGTGTTTACACAAACAATGTGTAGAAGTTATTGATCAACCCTTGGTGAACACATGGGCCAATAGACGATATATAATAGTCGTAATAGTAAGAATATACACACGCCATCAACCCTTTTTCCAAAACCAAACACGCAGCAATGCATTACCAAAGCTTTCCCCAACCGATTCCTCAAAAGTTTACTTCTTGGGCTTGAAGACCAGCTGGTTCGGGTGATTCGGTGTCTCCTGGTGCACCTTCACCTCCGTCGACTTCGTGATCATACGCCATTTCTCCATGTGCTCTTTGACCATCGCCAACGCCATGCCGTGCGTGACCCTCTCCTGACAGAAGCTTCAA
Organism: Durusdinium trenchii; assembly: GCA_963970005.1. NCBI lineage: Eukaryota > Dinophyceae > Suessiales > Symbiodiniaceae > Durusdinium > Durusdinium trenchii. The sequence goes on along the minus strand of CAXAMN010000001.1, from coordinate 179,783 downwards.
TTGAAGCACTGTATATACGTTGCGATGTTGAATTGAGGAACCACACAATTATAGAACACGTATCTCGCAAGGAGCTCAACGACAAAACGAAAACAAACATAATACAAAGGACATTACAAGCACAAGCGAAAACAAACATAAACTAAATATGTCTAGGTCACACGCGCGTAGAAGAATCTGGCATGGATGAAGTTTCCAGTCGCTGCAAAGGTCCAGACAATTGCATGGACCTCCCCGTCGTCTTTGGTCACGACTTCTTGGCGCACAGCTACTATTGGACGACACTCGTGAACCACAATTCCCATCTTCGGAAACAAGTCACGGCAATGCTTGTACACAAAGAAGGGCTTTCCATTCCAGCTTTCACGCCCTTCAAATATGTATTTGACGGCGCCGCCGCCGCCACGGGCAAAACAGGAAATGTAAACGTTGTCTTCGGCCAAAACTGACTCACGATGCCCCTGCCACAGTTCTCGGAAATCACTGAGCTTGAGGGCGTCTTTGCCACTCTCTGGGATGAAGGCGTATTCCATGACCACTGCGGGCGTCATGACTATTGGCTCCATCCTCTGATGTTTAATCTTCTGATGATAGTTACATCAAGCTGCATCTCTTGCCAGAAGTTTCAATCCTCTGACGCTGCCAGGAGCAACTCCGTCGGGCAGATAGGTCGAGGTTTGAAACAGAAAGAAGAAATACCATATGGCACATATATGGGTTGCACTGTCATTCCTCTGACCAAAAAGTTCCAATCCTCTGATGGTTCAATCCTCTGATGTTACCAGGGGCAACTCCTTTCAGCAAACAGGTCGAGGATTGAATATCGATTCGAAACCACTCGTTGTTGAGCCAAATAATTCACTTGCAACTGCGCATTCATGATTGAACACCACTTCAAATTGTTAGACACTCAAATCGAATCAAACCTTATAAAAAAAATCGTATTGAGGTTCAATCACTGAAATGCCAACCTCTAGGTTAATATAACGAGACGATGCAACACACCGATCAATGTCAAATTGCTATGCGCAAAATCCACACGCTGCCCCGGATAGACCGAAACGAGCCTGCATGCCAAAGGCAGCTGCCGCTGCATTGGATCACATCCTTGGCCGGTGCAATGAGACCATATATAGACCAACAGATGGTCAATCTATAAGCAAAACCTGAAAAAACAAGTCAACAACTTGTACACAATGCACCCCAAAAGCATTGAACAGTCGATACTGGTCTATCAAAAACCACAACACAGATTGAGTTCATGCGCTCACGTCAAACGGCCTGAAAAATAATACAAACAAAAACCAGGACTCCTAAAATTCAATTCAAAACAACTCTTTGAACATGATGCCGAACCCACCCACTGTCTCGAATGACCCGAAGCGAGCCTGCGTGCCAAATTCAGGCAGCTGCCGCGGCGTTGGATCACATCTTTTGGCCGGTGCAATGGGACAATATAAAACAAATGATGGTCAATGTACTCAAGACCTGATCAAACAAAGAAGTCAACCTTTGTGAAGACCAAAAACCCGATTCAATTAATCATTCTTTTGAAGGCTTCGAAACCACAAAAACATGTGTTATTGTATATAGTTTGGTGACCTTTGGTGGTTCCCTGTTTACATGCCTGCGTGCTTGAGCGTCGTTCTGGCATCTACGGTGGTTCATTGTGAATATCCCATGTGTTTAATGCGCTGAATACACGCCCACCAATCTGAATCCAATCAATATATGTATACGTGGAGCATCGAAACAAAATGTTTGGAACACATATGTTCGGAACACCGAAACAAAACCAAAACAAATATAGTACGTGTTTGAAACGTATGTATAAAGTACTGTGCTTACACATGAGGATGCGAGCACGTGTGGCCCGACACCACCTTGATCATTGAATTTAACATCAAAAAAAACAAATTTTGATAACGATATACAAAAATATATCTTGATATATCTTATATATTCCACTTACTAAGTTCGACCGGTCGAACTTAGTAAGTTCGACTAAGTTCGACCGGTCGAACTTAGTAAGTTCGACATGTCGAACTTACTAAGTTCGACCTGTCGAACTTATAAACATAGATACTAAGTTGGATAACCTCAACTAAAACATATATCGAACTTACATATCTTAAGATAGTAAGTTCACATTAAGTAGATCATATGTTCGCTATCTTCGCGTTGGACTTACTAAGTGGTTATATCATCTTAGTAAGTACAGACAGGAACACAAGTGCACATAGGCAGCATAGAGGCGAACTTAACACGGTTGCAAGTTAGTTACCACATTTGCAACCAGCTTATACCTAAGTTATAGTCTACTTATATTCGGTTAGTAAGCTGGACAACGAGGCTAACTACTTACAACCCCAACCGCACATCCAAGTAGCCAGTCAAGAGTGTGCCGGCCGAAAGTGGTGATGTTGGCCACGTGGAGCTTCATGTTATCCTGTGTGTGTCTTGCCTTTTTAGGCGGTGTGCCGTGCAGCGGAGGGTCGTAGTCTGGAGTCTCTGGCTCAGGCATGGCCCGCTGGATTTGTCGCGGCGTGACAAAGGCGGTGGTCTCTACAGCCCAAATCTGCACTATTTGGCCAGCGAGTTGGGGCGTCAAGAAAGGGAGCACCGTTGGATGGCCGCCATCATCAGCAATCCACATCAAGTCTCTGTAGACCAGGATGGTGAAGTAGTGTCCGCTGTCATGGGTGGGTCCTCTGTGGCAGATGTACGCGATGGGGATGTACTCTGCACTGGCTCTGGAGAAACCGTCCAAGGACCTGGGAACGGTAAAGGTGCCATGCGGGTTGAGCGCTCTTTTGTGCTTGGTCAAGACTCCATCATAGGTGACGGCCCGATTGATGTGGGCCACCAAGACAGTTTTGTCATCGCCCAGGAATTGTCCCAGTCCTTGATTGGCCCAGTTGTTCATCAGCTCCTGCCAAGTGATTTCATCCAGGAATTCATCTGGGTAGTCCACAATGAGCGGAAGCTGGACATGGTCAGCTAGGTAGCCCTGTTCTTTGATCTCAGAGTATCTGTACTGCATCACTCGGGTCTGGGATTTGATCCAGAGCGTGTTGACAAAGTGTGCTGCGTCACCCTCGAGGTTCAGGTCATGCTGTTTCCAGAGATCCTCGAGTCCGGGTAAGGCCTTGATGTCAATGGCCTCCGTGAGCTCCAGGGAGGTTTGTACTGCCTCTTTGACTGTGCCCCAGGGTTCCAGGTTGAATTCGGCCAGATAGGCACACATCCAGCAAAAGGCTCTCCATGGGGCATTGGCATAACACCTGGTGCTCGGGTTGCCGATGATCATCGTCAGGTTTTGGAGGATGAGATCAGTGGTTGAGGCATACTCATGGTGGCTCATGTCCTTAGTTCCACAGCCCGTGGAGGTGGTGGTCTCCAAAGAGCTGGAGTAGGTGCCGCCGGTTAGGTTCACAAAAGGTTGGCCATTGCCGCTATGGAAGGCCGTGTCAAAATTGTGACCAGTAAACGTGTCTGGTGCTGTCTTGGGATCATATCCCATGGTGTTGTGGTTTGATTGCTGTTCCCCTGCAATCAGTGTCCCCAAAACGGGAGGTGCAAAAGGGCTCCAAGTTGAATTGTCCCCATCAATTTGGAGGCTCATGTGTAGTTGTCGTGACTCCGGAGTGAAAGATTCGTTTGATCTGATGTCCGTTGTCTGTGCAACTGGCATTTCCCCTGTTGAGCCGAGGCCTGCGCGGCAAACCGGTGTTGGTGGTGTTGCCATGCTCGAAGGCTCAAAATCTTGCAAAGAGTCGTCTGGTTCCGGGTATTCCCCATGTGAATTTTCTGTCCCATCCCATGACCACGAGTCATCATCTGGCAACGGAAAATTCAGTCCCGATGTGGCCCCAGGTGCAGGAGGGTTACCCACAGTGTCCTGGGGCAAGTGGTGCAGGGCCATCAGTTTTGCGCCTCTTGGTCGGATCCTCAGTGTCAGATCCTGAGCGCTTGAGAAGACCGTGGAGTTGAGTCTTTTGCTCTTCGGTCAAGGCTATCCCAAGGTTGTGCGCAAAAGATTCCACAGCCATGGGTATTTGCTCTGGCTCTGGCAAAGTGCCTGTTAACTCGGCAGGTGTGGGTGTTTGGTTCACCGCTTTCATGTAGTCTTGTGAGAGCTGCTGCAAGGCTTTTTGCCCTTCTGCAAGTTTCCCTTGGAGGGTTTGCATGTCTGCCAGCAAGGTGGTGTATTGAGCTTTCACACCGTCGATCTTGTCCTGAAGCTGGCTTTTCCTGATTGACAGGGTTTTCAGCTCCGTGACTTGGCCTTTGAGCTTCATGGCTATGTCTTTCTCGGTGCAGGGCTCCGGTGCCGTGAGCTTCGTGACGATCTGCTGAACCTGAGTGGGGAGGGACTCCATGTGCGACTTGAGGATGTCGGTGAGCTCTGGCTCTTCTGGTTTGGCGGGGCCAATGCCAAGTGCTTGAAGGCGGTTCTGTGTATCTGCAGGCAGGGTGGTCCAGCTGGTGGCCAAGAGGTCTGTGGCTTCTTGTTGCACCCTAGATTTCTTCAAGGGTTTGACACGTCCCAGTCCTGGAGGTGTCTCCAGCCATGGTTGCTTGGCCTTGGAGGTAGGTCGCCCATAGCCCTTGCCCTTGCCGGCACCTCCAGTGGCAGCAGGCCACCAATTGCCGCAGCGTCTGCACTTGGTGTTGGGTTTGACCTTGTCAGTCCAAATCCAATTGGTGCAGTCTTGTCTTGAACAGGTCATGTAAGTTCTGCCACATTGTGGTGTCATTGTCCCTGATCAGGAGTCAGTTCGGATGAGGTCAACCTAAATGGCAAACTGGTTGGCACCGATCAAGATCTGGCCAAAGTGAACCTGAAGGTTGTAGACCAGTCACCAGGTGGAGCCCTCAGAAATAGCCAGGCGAGAACTGCCGGACACCAAAGGTCTCGTCAGGGGTGGCCAAGGAGAGGACGGATATAGCGAGCAAAGAATGTGTGGTAGGTCGAGATGTCGAGACTCGAGGTCAGGTGAAAGTCTTTGCTATGTTCGACTGGGGATATCCGCACTGGCAGGACTTTATGGGAAGCCTGCTTGATCTCAAATGGCCTTGAGCCAAAATGGCTTGAGCCAAAATGGCTTGAGCCATGTATGTATGTACGTATGTATGTATCTATCTATCTATGTATGAATGAATGAATGTTTGAATGAATGAATGTTTGAATGAATGAATGAATGAATGAATGAATGAATGAATGTATGTCTGTCTGTCTGTCTGTATGTATGTATGTATGTACGTGTTTATGTCTGTTTGGATGCATGCATGTATGTGTGTGTATGTGTATATATATATGCGTAAATATTTGCGTTGAACCGCACACCAAAACAGAAATTTGAAATGGCTTACTTTGCCTGTTGCTCTACGGGGTTTTCTGTGTGTCACGAACATGTGTGTCAGAAGATGATGCGACACGCACACGCGCATTACTGAGGTTCGGTTGGACGTGCTTCCAAGATGACGACATTCACATAATGACATATGCTTTGGATGGGGCACCAGCTCGCTCCTGAAGACCTGGATTTTTTGTTCTGGGTTGTGAATAAGTTCAGACGGCGACACATGTATTTTGCGCGTAAAGAACAAGTCGACATGCGCCTGCAACCGGTGAGTGTTGACCCCTGCGGATGAGTCTCAACAGCCCGTCAGACTGATGTTATTAGTGTGAGTGCGACGACCAAAATGGTGAGGATGGTTAGGTGGATTGCCTGCCGTTGCGCGAGCTGAGATTGAGGCTGCACATCTTTCTTTCGACTCTTCCACCCTCCGCCGCTGCAACTGCTCCTGCAACTGCTGTGCCCAAACAATCCTGGAATCTAAGAAAGCTAAGAGTTCCCAAAAGATGGAATTATTGACGGGCAACCAAGATCCAGACTTCCCCACAGGCCGAGCAAAAAGTCCTTCATGATGAGGAGCCGCTCACGTCGGTCGAGCGCGTCACTGTAAAGCAATTCAGAGGTTGGGATCCTGACAGGGAGCACAAAAAAAAAATAGACATCATCATACATTGTCACATTGTCATACACAACATATCATAACACGCCGCAAGACCATTCACCCGATCAACTGCAAAACGGCCCACATGGCGATCAATAATGGTGGTCCCCGGGACTGAGACGGTGTTATGTTTGATCATGGTTTGCACGCGTCTCATTGTGAGCAAATGTGTGCAAATGCGACCTGCAAAATGCGGGCGTGGAGAGCTCCACAAAGCGAATGCCAAGATTGTTCTTGCCGCTTCGCGTGAGTGTGAAAACTGGGTGAGTTGATCATTTCTAGTGTGGACTATCCATGTGAACAAGTCTCTCCCGCCCCGCCGCGCATTTCTTATTTCAAAGAGCGCTTGATCACGAAAAGGCAGCTTCATCCACGCATTCATTAAGGACCTGGTTCTGCCCACTTTCGATGCGCTAGCACACCTATTTAATCTTTTGAAGCATGTCTCCGAGCAGTGGAATTCTTTTCCATACCTCGTAGTCATCGTTGGTAGATCTTGATCCTGGCCTTTCCTTGACCCTTGCGCTGCTGTGTTGGCCCTTGGCTCCTTCTCTCCTCTGTCTCTCCTTTTGAGCTCTTCTTGCAATTCGGCTGCTGTTGTGGGCTTTATGCGCCTGTCTGCTGGCTGAACCCACTCTGGCAAGGACGGAAACAGCATGTGATGGTTGGACCCTCGCTTCACGTCGACCTCCAGCAACTCCTTCTCGTCTCCTCCAATCTGCTTCCACGCCGTGAAGCCTTCGTCGGGCTACAAATGGCACTTCCGACAATTTGCAGGGAGGTCTGACCAACTGCCCGCAGCACCACCAGGCTATCTTGAACCTCCTCTGGCAACCTTGCCAACACAGTTGCGACAACGTCCATCATCCCTGCGGTTTCTTCTTCGAAGCCTTCACGCCCCTTGAATTTGCGCATGTTGGATCGCTCAAGTTCTTCGATCAAGTCAAGCCTGTCCTCGCACTTGATGGGTGACCTTCAGCCCCTTCGACCACTGGGAAGGCTCAATGCCGGCTCAGAGACCATGACGCCTACACATAGAAGATCCGAAGGCATATAACTTGTTGGTTGGAATTTGTGGTATGTTGTCTTGTTTTCTCCTTCTCGGATAGAATGAAGTGGATGTGTTGCCCCGGAGTCAAGTAGCCCTTGTCGCTCACCCCTTCTGACGCTTCTGAATTCAGAACGCTTCTGCCACCACATCGCTTCGGTGTGGTGACTTTCGCAGTAGGTGAAGCGCCCGACGACAAAGGCGAACACCCACTATAATCATCCCCTTCAACATGTCGTTGGCCTCTTTGTTATCGCAGTCCATCAACCCTCTTATCCTCCCCCCTTGGCCTTGTCTTGCAATTCGGTGAAGTGATCTGGAAAACCAACAAACCCAGCAGCGCTTCTTGTCGCCGCGCTGGTCAGGAGAAAAGGCGCCGGTCTTTCCACTCCTCCTCAAACTTCCTTGCTTTGGGAAGCTCCTGGGCCGGATCTTTCTTTCTGGATTGATGGCCCATCTGCCCCAGCTCTGCAAACAAGCGGGCTCGCTTTAGTTTGATACTGAATCACGCGCGGGATCTGGATCAGCTCAAGTCGGAAGCACAGCTCTTGACCCATCGTTTTGTCGGTCATTTTTCCCAGCTGTGGGGAATGGATTCTCCAACAAATGTTTAGTGGTGGCTTGTTCAAGGCCCCAAGAGGCTTCACTTTCTGACAATCCCCACAGAAGGAGTGGTGTAGCTCTTTTCTCTCATCAATCCCATTTCCAGGCTGCAGCCTCTGTTGTTTCTGAAGCCTTACCTGCAATGGAGGAAGCGCGCTGTAAGCCAGCAAAGGGTCAAAGATTCAGTGAGCTTTCTCCTCTTCTCTACCTCTGACTCTGCTGACCTAGCAAACAGCACCTGCTCCTTCAATCTCTTGTTTTCCATTGAAAGAAACTGCACTGGTCGACTCATGCCTCGTGTTTCATTCTGTCCTTCTGCTCCTTTGGGCTGGACAGCGACTGTACAGCCATTGCGCTTGTTGGTACCTGGTACATGTTGTGGAGACCCTGCAACCGCTCTTCTGAAAACAATGGAGAGACAAGTTCAGCTGGCGTGCCGGAATGAACTGTTGGGCCATGTCTGGCCTCCTCCAGCCTTTGTCTTTCATTTCCTCACCACTCCCTGTTGGCTCCGGATCCTCATCGAGAATCGGGAGTGACTGGCTCGGCCCTGAGCGCCGATCTTCGGGCGTTCGAAGGTCCTGTGGCAGTCCACAGTGTTGGTGGCCTGGTGGTAGGGTGTCTTTTGCTTTACCCTCCAACCCTTCTCCACTTTCTTGCCTTCGTCAACAGCCCCGACCTCCAACGGCAACTCTTCTAGTGCTTCTGCTTCTTTGTCCATTGTCTTCTTTTCTGCTTCCATTTCTCGCCTTGCCTAGGCAAGCTCTTCTTGCGTCGCCTCTCGACACCTTTGCATCATGGCAAAGTGCCCGCTTTGGGCTCATAAACCTAGTGTGGACTAGGCACATGAACAAGTCTCTCCCGCCCCTTTTTTCAAATAGCGCTTGATCATGAAAAGGCAGCTGTCGCTTCACTTCTTGATTTGTGCGAGTCTGCAGTTACTATAATGTGTGTTTAATCACATACATTCCCCTTCCACGTGACTGCCGTTGCTTTCTTGGGGCACCAGCTTCCGGCAAAAAACCCTGCGATTCCTCCTGGGGGGCGACTGCACCCTTGGCACTGGCTCGGCCTCATGCAACGCCGTGTGCCAAAGTTGCTTTTCTCTCAAACACATGGCACTAAGCGCAAGACCCCAGGAACATCTGCTTCTCTGTCACGCTTGGCAACATTCTTCTTGTTCTCCTCCAATGGAGAGAGGATCTGGGACGTCGTAGCTTTCACCCGTCCCTGTATTTCGTACAGTGGATAAAACCCACCAAAAACGCCGGGCCAAAGTCCAGTCCTGTTGCAGTGCTGCTTGATAAAGACGTTCAAACACACTGCCATCGCCTCCGGCCTCAGCCCAACAAGGCCTAGGGCCTAGGCTAGCTTTCTGAGATGTGAGCATAAATCCAAACAGAACATGCAAGCCTAAGAAGTGTAAAATCCTTCTTTATTACTTGTTTGTTACAGAACGGCTCGGGTGCCCAGTGGTGTTCCGCATAAAATCCCGCACCTCGGCTTGCTTCTGACTCCAGGCCTGACAAAGCGGGACAGACACCTGAATATCCAAGTCGAGAACCTCTAGTAGCAACGCCCTTTTGCTACTGGTAGCTTCTTGTTCCTAGTAGTAATGCCCTTGTTACTAGTAGCTTCTAGCTACTAGTAGTAGTATATGATGCCCTTTTTGTAGATCCAAAGATGGCTCTGGACTCCATGAAGCAGCACTTATATATCTACCTGGAGGAATAGATTGAAAGAATGCGGGAAAAGTATGGATTGATGAAAAGGAGTCACCTCACATGATCCCAGAAGGGCCTCGAGGCCCATTGCGCGGAGAAACGCCCAGAGGCCGGACACCCACCAACCCCAACATCCGAACACGACCAAAGCAATCTTCAGCCACAACCAACTGTTTCAAGCCCCAAGGAAGACTCAAACAGCCCGAGCCACTAAAAGCCTCACTTTGAGAGCTTGACTTTCTCCATTTTCAGATGCTGCAAGCTGCGCTAGCCAGCCAAGCTAGCTCAACTACTAAACTGCATGACCACTACGTTGTCTTTTTTCTTTATCTGATGTTTATCTTACAGTATCCTTCCTCTCCGTGCACACCAACCCTAGAAGCAAAAACTAAATCAAGACTACATCCACTAGCGCTTTAGAAGCAAGAATCTCAAGAATCCCAAGACTATGTGTCGTTCATCAAGAAGAATTTCGAACTTGTTCCCCAACCAAACACTGGATTTGGGGAGTCCCCTTAATTGATGCCCAAAAACAACTTCTTCCCTATATAATCATTAATCTCCCTCCAGCCTGGGCAAAGGGGCTGATCTTCGGCTTCAAGGTCAGCTCGGCGTAGTGATCTGCCTGAGGCAGTTGTAGTTCAATCGAAAACGGAGAGTCTCTACCGCTGTTGGCACAACGGGGGAACCAATTCCCCGCTGGTCATGTTTCCATTTGGGGCTCTGTGGGCGGTGTCGCCGGACGCAGCCAGCCTCCACTTGCTTCAAGCGTTGGTGCTTCATGCGCTGGTCCCAACCTCGGCTGGTGACAAGCGGTTGAAGTCGTGCGAGAAGTGATTGACAAGTCATGAGGAACAAGTTCATGTTCATCATTGTCATTGTCTTGTGCAACTGTAGTCAAGAGAGCTATATATTGAATAATATTGAATATGTATGCACCAAATTACAGTAGACCACATCCAATTCTCTTGGGGGCAGTGAATTGAAGGGACGTTTTGATTCATTCATACTGCTACAAGAGAGTCTGCACAGGGTGGCTGGGGACAACCACCTCAGTGTAATATATATATATAGAGAGAGAGAGAGAGATTGTAGCAACCAAAATGTAAAAGCCATATCTGATGTGTGCCTCAAAGCACATTGTAGCAACCAAAATGTAAAAGCCATATCTGATGTGTGCCTCAAAGCATATTTTTGCCACTGAGCATCAGGCGTTGAACAAATTTGCCTTCACCTTCCAAATACATCGCTCAAAAACACCAGAACTCTTTTTTTGGAGTACTGACAGGTGCTTTTGGTGTCCGAGAATTGGCCCTTCAAGCGGAAGGCCATCGGCACTTCATGAGAGTTCAGAAGCATCCCGTCCGACGGCGCCCAAACTGGCCTGTCACATCTGGCCGTGAGAAGGTCCTTGGGCTACCCCGAGGCAAAGTCTTCGGCTGGAAGGTGCATTCCTGCGCACATGCATTCTGAGCGAAAGCGAAGCTCAGCTTAGGTTGGAGGCCGCTAGTAGGTTGGAGGCCATCGCTTTTGGATCTTTCAGGTTGGAGGCTTTCACTATTAGGTTGGAGGCCATCGCTAGTAGGTTCCCACTCAGTGCACAACTCCAGTCAGGAACCAGCTGGGTGGATTTACAGTAGTCGTAGCTTCTTTTTGAGGTGGTGCAAGATGTTGCTGTCCATCGACAAGGCAGAACGCAACAAAACTCTTTGCCAAGGGGGGTTGTGCCAGGAGCACATGTTGTTGGAGCACACCAATGAAACTTTCACAGTTGTCTGACCACCACCACCACCACCACCACCACCATGACCTTGGCCTTTCCCGGGTACAGGTACGTTATGTTTGCATGTCATTGAAATGTCACACTTTGCCCAAGCACAAGTAAGAAGAAACAAAGAGATGGATCGATGCTCAAAAGTAAATGAAATGTATCAATTCGGTGCGATAAGCGACATGAGATGGTAGAACGGCAATGCGACCTCATCCAATGTGACCCTTCCGACATGAACGGCGAAGAAGAAGAACTCCGTGACCGGAAGGGAGGCTGTAGGGTTAGCGTCCTTGCTCCTAGTAGCGATGCCAGGAGCCCCTAGTAGCTTCTTGCTCCTAGTAGTTACGGCCAGGAGCCCCTAGTAGCGTCCTTGTTTAGGTGCTTCTGATCTGCACGAATTGAGACTCAACTCCCCTGCCCAGCACCCAGCCACTACTCCAGCACACTGCCGCCCACCTGCGTCTCCTTCTTTCGGAGCTCGTGGAGGAGTTGACTTCGCCTCATTGGACGATCCAGCCAAAGGGGTGAAAAATGGTGAAAAGCTTGGCCCTTTTTAGTGGTCAATCTTCCTTCACAGAAAGACCATGAAAGACATGATTCTGGGGGAGGCTCGCTATTTTCATTCTGTCACTGCCGCATTCACCATTCCATCCACGATCAAACATATCATATAGTAGGGCAACTTTGAAGGGACTGACATAATCCATACTGCAATAGACTGAACCAGGAATTTGAAAATGATGGTCGTAGATTGCCCTTGCAAAACAGGTATATAGACGAACGCACAAAACCCTAGATGCGAAGGGTACTTAACAAAAAGGGCGCAGAGAGAGAAAGAAAGAGAGAGAGAGAGAGAGAGAACACCTCCCTCATCGCCTAGGTCATTGATAGCTTGGGCCATTTTCTTGCGCGTCCAAGATCCAAGCTTGACCATTTTTTGGATACACAGTTCACCCTGCTCAGTTGCAGGACATTCTCCGGTTCCGAAGTGTCGGACTGGCTGTCCGAACCAAGCGGGCACATCCCCCCAACTGGGCTCCACACTTCACAGATGCCCTTTGGACCATGGCATCGTGGTGTTCAGCTAGCCGACTGTCCTTGCAGAGGGGTTGAAAGGGGGCCCAGCTAAGACTTGTAGGCTTTGGGGTCGACTAGGGGACCCACGTCTTGCCCTGCAGGAGGAGGAGGAGGAGGAGAGAAGAAGAAGAAGAAGAAGAAAACAAAAGCAGTGACCCTACCTATTGACTTCGATATGTCAACAATTTGGTATGTCACGCAAATCGTCGATAAGGATCCACATTTGTTCGAACCACCCTGTGCGGCGACCCAGGTGCATCGGCCTTCCACTGTTTCCACATTTTCTGAGTCTCTTCACCTGAATTGGGCGCACGATCGAGACACGTCCTCTGATCTCCTGGTGCCCAAGAATCCTATCCATTGCCGTTTCTGGTCGAAGAGTTCATTATAAAGCTGGGGCTGGTACTGACTGCAAGGCTTTCTCGCTTGACCTGAAAGCTTCACGGACTCTGCCATCATCTTTCATCCAAAGGGTTGGTCTTGTGAAACACTCGTGGGATGATCTGTCCGTTCATGTGTTTGGGAAAGTCTATCTATCCAAACAGGCGCACGCTTTTACAAGCGTCTTTCGCACCGCACCATATCCTCGTACTTCTCTAAGGTGACCTGGAATGATCAGGATCACTGTAATGCAAAGCGAAGAGCTTGCTGAAAAGGGCAAGAATGCATAATGCCTGTGTAGAGGCCCAATGTGTCTGGTTTGGTGGGAAGAACAAAAGGGAAAGAAAAAAGGGAAGAACAAAACCCTCTTCTACAGGATGTACAAAAGCCATGGCTGAGAGTCGAGAGTCTTAGAGACAGAAAAACAAAAGCACCTCACCTGCTCCACAGGATCTGGATCGGGCCGAGCTGGCACTTTCACCTGGTGTCAAACGACATGGCATCCAAAACGGTTGAATCTGGGGCATACCAAAAGAATAGAAAAAAATAGTAATTGGCTTGAATATACTTATGCTCCATGATAATTCTGCGCGTTTTAGATCTAGTGCCTAGAGGCAACCACTCCCCCACTGCCCGCCTCTGGCCCCGGGGTGGAGATCTGCGGACTGCTCTCATTGGGGTCCGGGCAGATAGTGACCTTTCGACTGCGGGGAAAGGGGCCATGCTTGGGCCATGTGCAAGTCGCCACTGAACAAACCCAAAGGTGCCATGTGTCAAGGTGCTTGGTTGGAGATGTCATCTACCAATTCGTGCCATGGGTTTTCCTGAAACACCTTGGACTCTGGCACCACAGGGAGATCTGATCTGTTGGCTTGACCGAATCCACGATCCCGACTATGGCCCCATCGCAGCTCGGGCCCCCAGACATGATAATCTAACTGCGATTCGTACACGAATTCCTTGGGCAGGAAGCGCTCGAGTTTCTCGCTTGGGCTTTTTCCCGGCGGCACGAGAATCCCTTTGGTACTGTTGTTTGGTAACTTTTGTTTGGTACCGCCATCGCTTGTAGGTTGGAGGCCATCACTAGTAGGTCCAAAACGGAATGTGCGCATGAAGTCGTGAAACCTTGTGGCCTACAAAATTGAAAACCTGAGGCTGCAGCTCCACATATGGCGCACTTGTAGAGAGGCCCCTTCCCCTGTGCCAGTCGAACGATCTACTCCGCTGAAACGAGAAAGCACTGCCCCTCTAGTGATTTACAAATAGAATCCCCTCTACAGAGAGAAATATACCGTTCTCTGCCATGCTCTGTTTCTTCATGAATAATAATCTGCTGGTCTCAAATCTTGCCACATGGAAATCCCATCTGCCCTCCTCCGGTGCTGCCGGTGTGGCGGCGGGTGTCGAGACCCTGCCGCAACAGAGGAATGTCTCTCTTGCACCTCTGCTTCAGCTGCAAAAAGAAGAAACATCCATATGAACAGAGGGGACTGAGAGAAGATGGGTGGAAAAACGTCTTCTACGAAAGACACGTTCAGTACTCAACCTGCCATCCTTCGATACCAACTGGCCCGCCTCCGCTCAGCAGTTTCTTGCGTGTCCCCTTGCATTGCAGAGCTGCCAACAAATCGGCCATCTAAAAGATCGAAACATGTTGATCAAGTGAACAGTTCCTTCTGCATAAGAAAGGAAGAATCACTTGAATATTGAAAAGGTTCAACGGTGCCTGTTTGTACCTGCTACTAAGACATAAACATGATCTCAGCAAAACGTGTCCACAAAGATACTGAAAATCACAGCGCCTGAGACATCTAGTGTGGCTTCTGGGACCTGAGTCATCTGCAAAGACTTGGTCCTTTCCGACCAAGAAAAAGAGTTAGGAACCCCGAAGCTCTTTATTCTTCATGGTGGTGTCCATCACTTTTCCCGCAAAGCATTGGGGGTGCACTCCAAGGCAAAGCTTCTGACCAAGCCCCGCCTGCAGTTGGGCCACATCAGAGTCCGCTGTCAACTCCAGAACCACCTGCCAAACATCTCTGCATCGTGGATTCATGGATAATGGAACTGCACTGCCGAAAGAAGGTGTGGATAAAAATTCAACAGGATAGAGATCATCAAGTAGATCAATGCAAAAGTCCGACATCCTGAATGCTTGACAAGCTGTGATCGAAATTCCATCTGGGTGGCGGGCCGTTCTTGGTGATTGCTCAGGTGCAGCCTGCTCATGTGCGCCGAAGGAAGAACGATGGTGAGACGTGTATTCCTAGCACTAACAACACCAAACAAAGGCTAAGAGAGGTTCCCCCAAGGAGCGGTTCTCAAGAGTGGCCATTGCCGCCGCTACATCAGTGTGATGGTGTGACCCACTGCTTCCACGTCCAAACTGGGTCTTCCCCGTTTTCCTCTATCTAATCAGGACGGACCATCGCACCGCAGTCCCACCTCTTGAAGAGTGACCATTCTGCGGCCAAGAAAGACTTCTAAAGAGGTACTTTCATATGCAGTGAGGCTCGCGAATGTCTTCATATCAAACCTTCCAAAAGGCTCATGAAAGCTACGGGCAAAATGATCTTGCAGTGCTATTTGTGAGAGCTGATGCACCAAACCTAAGGATTAAGGGCCTGCTGATCTGTCAGCGGCTGCGAGTGGAAAGGGAACTCTGCAAAGACAGTTTGCTCTTGGCAACCAGCGATCACCAGCCCGAATACCAAGTTCAGGACAGCCGAGTAGAGCTACAGTCAATGAATTCCTATCTAACCATTATTAGTATGCTCAACACGAATCTTGGATAATCTAGGCAAAGTGGCCACCAGCTTTCAACGACTTTTTCCAGTCTCCAGGTAGAGGTATGGCCAGTGAAAACGGTGCATGGGTCTGGGCTAGAATCGCTAGAACAGCCAAGCCTGGTTCTCTCTCTCGCTCTCTCTCTCTCTCAACAGTCACAAGCATTCCTCATTCCCAAACCCTGAATGGGATCGCTGGCCAACCAGCCCGGGCCAGCATCACGGGAAGGCACATCGCTTCTCCTTTCTCCCCGGAGCGAGGCGCTTCCAAATCTATAGAAGTGTGGCATTCGTGGGTTGATCTGCATGTGTGAAAGGCCCTTGGCCCATGCCTCTCGTGGAAGTTAAGAAGGCTCCTGACATTTGGATCACCAGAATTGTACCGCCAGGTTCATCAGAAGACTGGCACCAGAGTCCAGCCATTGTCCATCAGCACCCTGATGAAAACACCAAGGTGCCAGCTCTCTTTGTATAGGGTCTTGCTGATTCAATGGCAGGCTCACTGGTAAGAGGAAGTGTACCACTGGGCAAGGAGTTGAGAAATAAGGTCGAAGCGATCAGAAGAGCCACTTGTCCACTGCATGAGAGAACATGGCCCCGCGAACACGCTCCACTTGGCTGTGCCGCGGCGCGCGAGTAGCCAACGGCAGTGCCCTCTTCGTGGAAAGCCACTAGGCTGCCACCTCAATGGAGCTCAGCATGCAAAACGCAATCTGGAGTGTAAAGCATTCCAAGAACAAGTGTGCGGGCGTCTGAGAAACCTTACCCCTCCCAAATCTGCCAAAATTCCTTGCTATGTTGCATGAATGTTGCCTTTGTCTTCACTCGGGCATCGTGATCGACAAACTTTTCAAACACATGAAGAGCTGGTGAGCAAGCCCAAGAAGGGCGCACTGTATACTAGCAGGCCCACCGAAAATCTATTGTTTGCCACTGCAGCGCAGCTGGAGAGTGGCGGACTGATTCCCGATCGCTGAGTGAACCGGGATTTGGGGCAGAGTGCTGGTGGCATTTGGTCGTGGCCATGACAGAAGTTTGAAAGAGAATGAACAAACGTGCCGTTCTGAGGAATTGTCTGACTTCGGGGATGGCCACATTGCCTTCGGGTTCGCATCCCTGTACAATCGCAACTCTGCCGAAAATTCTTCCATACGAGGTGAAATCATCAAGGCATTGTCAAGTCTCTTCTTCTGTATACGTTGTTATTGCTATTCATTTATGTGTGAAGAGAATAATATCAAAATATATAGTAAGTCAATAGTAGAGATAAAAATATAGACAAAAAAATATACAAAGTTAGACAAATAATGTGTGAACAGACCATCAGGTAGAAACTGCCGAAACACAACAGAGTGTGTGTCTGGAAAAATAACCACCGATGTGTAGTCCGTGTAGTCAGTGTAGTCAGTGTAGTCAGTTCCAAAGCGGTTTTACTTGCGGTAAAGGATTGCTACCGAAGAGGGCCTCTTGCAAAGAGGCCAGGAAAATCAATGACAAATGCCGTGCTGTGAAATTAGATTGTTTGTATGTTTAAGAGCCGAAAGCATGCCAGGAGTATGCTTTAAAATGGAATGTGTGCGTACGCATACATTACTTCAGAGTTAGTACTGGCACTCACTTTTGTCACAAAGAACCAGAAGTTGCCGCTGTCAATTGGTATTATGTTTGCATTTCTAAGTATGGATCCTCAATTGCATGGTCTCACCCTCGCATGGAGGCAACATATGTTCTGGGCGAGCAGCTGGATAGTACCAGTCAGAGTGAAGCCCTACAAAAAGTGTGGTTCGAACACTGCCTCTCATTCATCCACCGTGCTCACCCGGAAAATCATGTTAAATGCCTTAAAATACTATAGGCCATAGGCCTGGAGGCATTTAAGCCCAGAAAAAAAAGCCAGGCCTTGATGCAACTGAAGCTCTAAAATCACACGAAGCCCCTTCAGACGTCATGTCTCGTGAGGCTCGTCTCACACCGCCGCCAGCTTCTCAGGGACCTCGGTGTACTGGGCCACGAGCTCACGGAGACGGTCTCCTGAAAGGGCTGGAACCCGGCAGCTGCAGGCCGGCTAGGTATGAAAAGTGTAAGATCGAAAAAACGGAAATTAGCAGCGTAGCACCCTGCTCTATCCTGCAAACCATCCTCCACGTGGATCGACTGCGGGAAAAGGAACTGCAACCCATTTCGCTTCTGCGTCTTGGGACGCTGGGCATGAGATTCATATCCGTCCAAGAGTCAATTCACAAACATGTCCACCGGTAAGTCTTCAGAATCTGATGGGATGGCATGGTCGGAGAACCAAGCACTGGGCGCTGTGCCAAAGGAACTCACCTGGGGCTGTCCCAACATGAGTTTCCCTTCACCAACGGGTGGCTGGGTATGCACTCGCGCGCTCAGCCCAACCTTCATCCTCAACCATCCTGACCCTCTGTTGTCACTTGATGTTACTTGGGATGCCGGGACTGCGCAAAGCGCCGCCAACCGCTCGCTGCTCCTGAAATCGTCTCATTCTCACAGAGCTCATCCGCCACACGGTCCAGACAGGCGCGGTTGTTATTCAGGATGGTCAACCTCGGCTACAAAAAGAAACTCAAGAAGTCTAGGTGTTCTTAAGCCTATTGGATGGTCCGCCAGGGACTATCAAGAGCTCGTTGTGAGTAAATGGTTATATAACTGGCAGCTTGCAGCATGCATTAAGTGACAATATACCTCTCTCTCAGGGGCGAATGATCCTTGTGCTGCGGCCATGGATGAGGGGATTCCCGACATGGGGTGTTCATAATTTGTCTTATGTTCCAACGACGCTTCTGATGGTAGGCCCTCTTTCATCGGCCAATTCAGCAACTGCATGGCCACATGACATGTTTTCAGGCTGCTGTAGATTGTGGCTACGGCTAAGGCCACTGCGCGTTCAGGTAGCATTCATCAGAGATGTCCTGTCCAGCTTGACTTGCTCCACCAGAGCTCTCAGAATGTGACCCACCTCTCAAACTGGAGATCTTTCCCGAGACCGCACCCAATCTTCAGAACAATGGCACAACTGCGGTCGTGCATGTCCCACATCCTCTGGCTCTCCCCACCCTTTCTGCGGCACCACCAGAGTACCCCTGAGGCCTTGATCGCCTTGTCGATCTTTTGGTTCAAATCCTCTGAATAGTTAGGCCCCATAAAGCCTCCATCGTCGATGGCAATGGAACCTGCACGCGGACGACTGGACCACCCCGCACCCACGCTCAGACCGAAGAAAACTTCCAGTGTGATACAGTGATATGATACAAATGCTTTGTCTGTGTGCGGGTGTGGGTCAAGGTGCGCCGCTCCTTCTTTTTTTGAGTCGTTTTTCAGGGAGTTGAACCATCTTCGAACCAAGAGTTGTGATGTACAAAGGATAATGACTATAAAATACAATAAACAATAGGGTTTACATTCAGCCAAGTTAGCCAACCCACCCAAAACAGTTCAGGGCCAGGCACCAACGTCAGACATGCCGAACTGCGTGACCATTGCGCGAGCCATGCGCTCCACCTGTTGTAAATCACCACCAGCACCTTGCCAAACGCTGGCTGCCAATAGAATCCATTTTGTGAATGTTGTGAAAACATACCCTGGTGCTAGACCAGACTTGCATGGTTGGGAAGACTACAGCTAGCTGTCGCTAGCTACTATATATAGATGTTTTGTAAGAAACATGAATCATGTGCCAAGCAAATTTGAGCTCGACTGACAACGCAGTTACGCACCATCTTTGCACGGCTCATGTCAATGATTGTCAATGTGTATTTAAAAACCACATACATCCTGATAATTGATGAAATTGAGGTGCAGGTCCTGCGCAAAAGGTCCTGCCCTTGAAGGAAACTCCAAGCAGAAGCAAACAATGTCAGTCGAGGGTGTTCAGTCCAGCTCATCCTTCCAAGAGCAGGTCCAAATTGTAGGCACGCTGAGAACGAGCAACTTAAACAGATATACCGAAGAGGCAGAGGTGCTCAAAGACACTATGTACAAATAGTTCTGTTGACTTCTGCATGATTGACCTCGACATCGCACACCTACCAAGCTGTTTCAAGTTCCTAGATCTTCACTCCCCCAGTGAACTTCCAGTGAGCTATACCGACCTCGCCTGTGGTCACCTGGTTGGTGCCAAAGACCAACTGCTCGGCAGCACGGCCGCCCAAGGCTCCCGCGATCCGTGCCTGGTCTCGGCACCGATCCGGACTGGCCGGAAAAGGAATGGGGCAAGAAAGGTCTTTGATGGACAGGAGCACTGGGCGGGTCATCTACACTCAGTGTAGACGATTCAGCCAATGGAAGTTCTGAGAGTACTCTTTCACAATGGGGTGTTTGAGGGTGTAAGTGTTATCATCCGTATCCTTGAATAATAGATGCCATAGTTCAAAGTCTAAAGTTGTTTGTTTCTTTGAAAAGGCCTACCAATGAAACCCCAAAACGATGAGTTTCAAAAGGCTAGCCAGGAGAAGCACTTGTGAAATCCTTCTGGGGAAGCAAGAATCAATGCTTTCCGCACTATTCTTCGCCGTTTCATCACATGCGGTTGCAGCCTCTGGATGATTGGTAGGCTGCTCAGGTTTTCTCTTAAATGTTCAGCTGGGAAACCCAATCTGCCAGCTTGGGACCTCCCTCATTTCACAGGTGTGCCTTCAGCATGGCAGCAGAGATGAGGCTCTGGTCCTGCTACAAAACTACTAATGCTGTGAACTTCTGTGAGTCGGTCAAACATCTTCCCAAACAAAGTACATACCAGTGGGGTAGTAGGTCGTTTCTTTGCCCATGACTCTCTCCATCGAAGGCCCAAATGGCACCTAATATCATCAACTACAACCCATGAGCAAACATTGGTGATCCTTCCAAATCACGAGAGCCAAGGTTCCAACAAGGAGCTCTCGAAACCTCTAAAGTTTCATAAGTTTGATTTATCGCTGGGCGGTCCTCCCCTGGCGTAAACCAGGTGAGGCCTTTCGCTTGACCGCGAGGGATCACCGTCACCTGCCCACAGCGATTGTGATTTGGGTATGGATAGAAACTAGTGTTGAAGCAAAACACATGCAGAAACCATTTCAAATGTTGCACACCTCTGGTGCAAAATGGCGTCCTTCACCGGCAAGGATGGGGATTTCAACAGTGGGGTGCTTCGGGCTATGAGCAAGTTGGGTATGTGAAGAAACCTGCGGTTGACTAAGGAATCCTCGCCGTTGCATTGCTCACAATGGCCCTTGAGCTGCCAAACTCATTCAAGACCTTGACACAAAGAGGAACTCGGGCTATGCCTGTGCAAGATTTTTTCCCGAAAGCATTGCGAAGGGTTCTTCCGGAAAATCTCTTGAACACTTACACTTCTATACTTACATTTGAACACTTACACTTCTATACTTACACTTGAACATTTACACTTGTATACTTACAATGGCACTGAAGTGTCGAAGTGTAAGTTTGCGATAGTTTGCAAGTGAAAAGCATCCAAGCACAAGTATGCCAGTGTAAGTATCCAAGTGTAAGCATGCAAGTGTAAGTACGCAAGTGTAAGTATGCAAGTGTAAGTGTGCAAGTGTAAGCATAAGCATGAAAAAGGAACCTTTCACGGGAGATATCCTAATGAAAAACATTCCCCCACTTTATAAATTCTCTTTAAAGGCGGAGAGTGGGACGAACAGCGTCAACCGAAAATCGTGTGTGTGGAGTGCGCGAAATGCAGGCGAGAGTGCGATTTGCCCGGTCCGCGCGCAACCCTCTGCGGAGATCGTGCGTGTGGAGTGCACGAAATGCAGGCGAGAGTGCGATTTGTCCTGTCCGCGCGCAAACCCCTGC
>CAXAMN010000001.1:142802-157963 GCA_963970005.1 Durusdinium trenchii | reverse complement strand
AGCGCGAAACATACTGGCATAAACGCGGCGCGTCGCTGGTGAGCGGGGTGATTGGCTGTCTCATGTGTCATGTGTGGACAGACCGTGTGGCCAAAGTACGTTCATGATGTCGCAGCGCCATGGGTATTTGCGCGGCCTTGGTGGGAAGTGCGTGCGCGCGGCGCCGTGCCACTGGGGAGCGCGAAACATGCTGGCGTAAACGCGGCGTGTCGCTGGTGAGCGGGATCGTTGCGGTATCAAGAGTGTCCCAAAAGAATGCCCCGCAAGAGCTTCCGACAAAAGTGACCCACAAGAGTGTCCCACAAGAGTGTCCTTCAAGACGGCGTGTCGCTGGTGAGAGGGATGATTAGTGGTTTCAGATGATGACAGCAGGGGCAACGCGCTAATGCGCCCTGCTGGGGACACACTGGCGACTAGGGCCAGGTTACATCAGGGACGCGCTCCCTGACCTCAAGCTGTGCCATGTTTGGGAGGCCTGCGCGCTACTTACGCTACTAGGGGCTCCTGGGCTTACTACTAGGAGCAAGGACGCAACTAGGGGCTCCTGGCATCGCTACTAGGAGCAAGAGGACGCTGGTAGGGGCTCCTCACATCGCTACTAGGAGCAAGGACGCTACTATAGGGGCTCCTCGCATCGCTACTAGGAGCAAGAGGATGCTACTAGGAGCTCCTCACATCGCTACTAGGAGCAAGGACGCTACTACAGGGGCTCCTGGCATCGCTACTACAGGGGCTCCTGGCATCGCTACTAGGAGCAAGGACGCTCCTGGCTTTACACCATTGAAGACTTTTAGATGTAAACAGTGGAATGTTTCCCGTTTTTGCGAATCGGTCGTCAAGTGTGAAACACGCAGAATGGTAGCAACGTAATATTTTCTTCGCATTTTGGTCAAGGTCCGACTTTGGTTCGTTACATCGAACAAACTCTGTGCTAGCTTCAGAACTTAATGCGTAACCTGGCGTTATATGTCGAGGTTCAAGCTTACTGTCTGGCCTCTCACCCTGGTCCACTCACCGGTTTTCTCACTTTGTTTGTTCTGCGAAAGTTGTTTGCGGCGTGGACGCAGCGCTACCCAGATGTCGGTGGCTTGCGAGAGGTCAAGAACTTGCAGAAAAAAGGTGTTCCTGCGCGTCAGAGAGACATACAGAGAGAGACACATACACACACAGACATAGATACACACACACACAGAGAGACCCACACACTGACTCAACACACTATCACTAGACTTCACACTTCACACTGAACACTTACCACGCAACTCACACTCTAACTTCACACGTGGTGAAAAATGCTTTCGGGCCACTCGTCGTCTAGTTTTATTGGATCCGCTTGTCAAAGGCCCTCTATATATATATATACACATGAAATTCTCGTTCCAAGTCCAAAAGATTCTGTCAATCCAATGTGTGGATTGAAAACAAATCCTGACTAGACGACGAGTGGCCCGAAAGCATTTTTCATCACGTCGGAAGTCAGAGTGCGAGTTATCTGTTAAGTGTGCAGTGTGAAGTGTTAAGTCGAGTGAGTTGAGGTAGTGTGTGGGTTTCTCTGTGTGTGTATCTATGTCCGTGTGTATATAAGTCTGCGTATGTGTGTGTGCGTTCGCGTAAGTTGAGGCAGTGCGTGGGTGTCTGTGTGTGATGCGGCCTCCCAAACCCCCCACCGGCGGCCAAGCGGTGACAGCCCAGCTCATCGTCGTGAGCATTTGGGCTGCTGGTAAGGAGAGAAGCAGCGTGCACGCCTCCAGGAAATCTCACTGAAAAAAGCGAGCTGGAATGAAGCGTACTCAAGTTGTACTACAAAGTCGCCAGTTCTCATCTTCCAGCTCCACAGATTGCTCCGCGTACTAAAATTGCACTAATGGATTCCCCTTGAGAAGTGGTAGTCCAACTTCCAAAAATGGTAGTCCAAAAATGTGGTCACAGCCAGAGCTCATTCAAGAGTGATTGCCAGAGCTTGGTTGGTATGTGAGCTCTTGAAGATGCTCCAAATTGACCATCTCACATGTGATTCGTTGCCTTTAACAAACATATATGCAAGTGTGGAATGAGGGAATTGGAGTTTTTGTTTATGGGATTTGGAGATTTGGAGGTTGCTTGGGGTTCAAACTGGTTTCACATCCCCATAGTCATAACACATCCATGATTTATTGTGTGTGTTCGTTGTGTAAATGGATGTGCAATGTGCTCATGATTTATCGCGTGTGGCATTATGCATTGTGTATATGGTTGTGGTTCTGAACAATGTTTGTTGTACACCAACTGTTGCGTGTCAAAGAGAGAAACGCAATCTAATGCCCACGTTGTCCTCAAGGCAGAGATCTGGAACCGCTTCCCCTATTGAATGTTATGTGTTGGGTGATTTTTGTTTGTTTTGGGATTGCATGCCAAATGTCTTTCAAAAACTCTACCATAAGGGCACAGGCATTGCAAAGAACTACCACTGGCCACTCAGAACACTCAGAATTGTCAACGCTGTGGTACATGGAGATTTTGGTGTAGCCAGGTTGTCAAAAGCAAAGCCAGCTTCGCCCAAAGCCGCCCACACTCTTCGTTGAAGAACATCATGAAACAAATCCTGGGCACCATTTCGTCCAAACCCATTGCAGCGCCATGGTCCCAAGTCGAATCAGTTTCATTGGTGGACTGGACGTGGTTCCCGGCTCTGTGTTTATATTTGGTGTGTGATGCAAATGTGGAATTTGTAGTTGAATGAATGTAATCAAAACAAACCAGAGGTGTGATTTGGATGTGGAGTTGAAAAGACATGAATGTAACTGGTGCTGTCTGTGTACTTGAGTTTTCGTTTTGGAACCAAATGATCTCAAAAAATGAAACCAGATGGTTGTCAACATCTTGGCTGATCATCCTTTTCAAGAAAAGATGGCTGGCCAGAATATGTCAACCATCTGGTTTGAATTTGGCAGCTTCAACTTGTTAAACGCATGTAAACACAGCTCTCACATACACCAAAACATAGCACATCTTTTTGGACTCGCTCGCGGTTGCAGTAGGAGTTGCGTCAGCCAGTTTTTGGGTCTTTAGATCCTTTTGAATCTGACCCCTTCTTGTCTTTGGTTTCATCTTCTTTTTTGGCTTCAGCCTCAATTTGCAATTTCTTTTTCTTTTGCCGTTTCTTCTCTCGTTTGTTTTTTCTTTGTTTGTCTCTTTTCAATTTCTGTAGCTGCTTCTCAGTCAGTTGCTGGACTGGTGCTGGTGCAGTCGATTTTTTCTTCCAAGGTGCCCTGGGATCATTGGCACGTTCATTCACTGTCAACACTGTGGTAGTTGCAGGTCTCGGTGTAGTCAGGTGGAGTAAAGCCAGCGTTGCCCAAAGCTGTTGACACTCTTCGTTGAAGGATTTCATGAGGCACATCCTGCGAAGGATCATCTTGCTCCAGATCTGTAACTTCTGACATCACATCATCCATACCAAGTGCAGTGTCATGTTCTGAAGTTGACGGACTTTCAGTGGTCGACATGGCTCCTGGCTTTGTGTGATGCTAATGTGACTGTGGCATTTGCGGTTGAGTGAATGTATATAGATAGGACCAACCAAAGGTGCAATAGAGTTAGAGGCCCCCATTTGTGCTGTTGAAAAGAAATGACTGTAAATGGTGTTGTTGGTGTAGCCATGTTGTTGTTTAATATTGTTTTTTGAGTTTTGAACTGCTGCTTATTTGTGTTTGAGTTGGTTGGTTTTTGTATTGTTGTTTTGCTTTGAACCGAAAGATCTCAAATAAACCAAATGAATGTCAACATCTTGGCTGATCATCCAAAGGATGGCTGGCCAGAATATGACAACCATTTGGTGTAGCATTTGTCACTTTCAGACAAAAAAACGCATTTGAACACAGCTCTCACAACATCCAGAACAGCGCATTTTTTTCTCGGGCATGTCCAAATGTCCAAATGGTATTGGAAGCCATCTGTCGAATCTCGGCCAGGCACTAGCTCGCAAAACACACAAGATATGATGTTATGTATATAAACTCCAAAAATACAAACTATGAGTTTCAATGTTCTAGAATGGGGTTTGATGCCTAGGATGGGTTTCAATGTTCTAGACTGGATTTTCAATTTTCTAGAATGCCTTGGCCAAATGATTCACCCAATGCTTTTGGCTCTCATCTTGGAGAATGGGAAGGTGCAAAACTCAAGGTTTGCTGATCACCAAGGCTTGTCCGGGCCCCACGGAGCAATGGCCCTTCAAATAGACAGCCGGCTTCACTGGGATCAGGCCTTTCACTGATGAAAATTTCATCACCCAGAAGATGTTGGCTGCTTGGGACACATTCCACACTTGCAATGGTTCACGGGCTGCAGCATTCATCTCTTTCATCTCACTGGTCTTTTCCTCTGGGCGGGGAACAAACACTACACGGTGTGTTCGAATCAGCTCAAAAGCATGTGGACTCCCATCTTCAGCAAATTTCAATTTGAAATAGCACACTTTGCAATCGGGATTGCGATTGCGTAGCTCTTTCAGAACTTCTCCCACTGTTGTGAGGGAACCATTGAAGTGGATAACATCGGTGTGGCCACTGAAGGAAAGCTCAATGGCCCCATCTGGCAAATCAGCATCATTCTTCACAATGCGGAAGCTTCCCCGACCAAACCCTGCGATGTGAAGCTCATTTGCTGTAAACTCTTTGCTTCCTTTGTTCACCAAGTAGATGTGATTGGAAGCGCGAACTTGGAGAAACACTGGTGGGTCTCTGGAACCAATGCGGCATTCAGTCAACATCGCTTGGGTGATGGAGTTTGCCTCACAGATCAAAGAGGCATCCAAAGCATTGCGAGGTTTCTTGCTTGGTGAAGGCAAAGGAGTGGGTGCTGGGCGCTTTGGGTCCTTGTCATGTGGCTCGGTAGTCTCTGTCTTGGGCTCGACAATCTCATAGTCTTTCAAGAACTCATCCAAAACTTTTTGGAACTCAGCTCCCACCAATGAATGGTTGCGCCATTGCTGCACCACGGACACGGGCATGAACAACCTCTTCTCGGAGATCACCTGGCTAAGCCATTGGTTGATGGCTGGCCAGTGGTAAACAAACATCTAAACACAGCAACCACATTTCCAATTCCCCCCCCCAAACTAAAGCAAATATATATATATATATATGATATATATATATATATGTATATATATGTGTGTGTGTTTGTCGAACAGGTGAAAAATGTGTTTTTGATCTTAAATACTTGTGATCAGCTTTAAACTCCGCCACCTAAATGGGAAAACATACAAAATTAATACCAAGTGACCAGCACATTCAATCGTGGAATTTCTGGCAAGCTTTCCAACAAATCGGCGGGGACTGTGAAATCAATCTTCTCGCCACTCGGCAAAGGGGTGCCAGACATGTACTTGTCAGCGAGTTCCTCGCGGCTCAGCTGCTCCACATATGAGGCTTGGTTCTGGTCTTCGCAGAAACCTAAGTAGAAGGTGTGTGGTTGGGTTGATCTCATGTTCAAAAATGCCTGGTACATCTCTCCGGTGCCCAGATGAAGATCAATGAGCAACACTGCAGGGCCAACAGTTTCATAAGAACTGCCTTTCAGCACTGAAGAAAAGACCTGCTGGCATGCCTCAATGCCAATTTGTGAATATTTGGACGCATTGCTGATTCGTTGTCTCTCATCGGTGGAATGAGGCACAGCATCTGGGTCGACATCCTCAATCTCTCGCATCTTCTTGGGGCTGAGCTGTGCGATTTCTGTTGTTCTCTGTGTCTTTCGGAGATCACATGAGAACCAGCAGTTCTTGCTCAGCTCCAGCGGGCTGGCAAAGATCAATCGTCCCTGATAGCTCATTGGCCTTTGATCTCGGGCATCAAGCTTCTCGCAAAAAAGGATGGAAAAAGGCCAGTCAATGTTCACATGATTGCGAACTAGCCTTTCCAAAATAGTCTTCTCTTCCAAAAAGACACGGCCTCGTTGGTGCGAGAAAGCAGGGCAAAGCATCACGCCGATCGATTGCATTTGATCGGACAAGCACCAAGACATCAGCTCCAAACCATTCTCCAAATTGTCGGCTGTGATCAAGCATGGGGCGCTGCAATTGTAGTAGATCACCTGTGTGATTTGAGACGAGTTGTCAAGCCCCAATTTGGATTGAATGCAATTCTTTTTGAATGTCATCGTTTCTTGAATGGCCCGCTCTGTCTTCCTCCCTTCGAAGACCACCAGCTTGCTGCAAGAAGACAGTGCCAGATCTGCAGCTTCAAGTGCCTGCAGCCTCCTGTCCCGTCTCCATTTCCAAGTCGCCTGGTCACGAGCATACTCGATGTTCATCGTTTTCTTGGACCAAGTCTTGAAGACATTCACATCGTATTCGATCTGTTTCATCTGCAAATGGTATTGGTCGATGACCAATTGATTCTCCGCTTTTTCCAAGTTGACCACGGGTCGGTGGAAGACCTGTTTGTCGCTCAGCCTCTTGAATGTGGGAATCTGCACCCGGACATCCAACTTGTCAACACGGTCAAACAGAAGCTGCTCCAACTCAATGTCCACTTTGGTGTCGCCATTCACCCATGCTTGAGTCCATTGTGCAAAAACCTCTTTGCGGTCCACGGGGCATGTGTCCACAAACTCTGCCATGAGGTTCACAGCACAAGCTGCTTTCATGCTTACTTCCTCCACGAAGTGAACATCTGGTTTTCTTTTCTGGTTGCCTTTGTCTGCCATTCTGTCATGCCGGTTCTGAAGGAACAAAACCGCTGCCATCATGCTCTCGGTGCTGGTCTTGGTTCTTGGTAACCATGCCTTGCTTTTGGGTGGGAACTGGAATTTTGGGTAAAGCTTCTTCGATGACAAGTTGTCATCACTCCACACTGAACCATCCCAACCATGTTTGGCAACATGGCCCAAAATTTCATCCAAGATGTCCTGCCAAATTGGAATGTTTGAGATGAACATGATGGAGGACCACTACACATCTAAAATGACAATTCTAAACAAATCAAAACCAAACAAAACATTTTAAACTTGGGTCCTTCGGTGTGTCTTCGAACAAAAGCTTCAAAGCAGTGAGGCGCTTTCCCACAAACTGGAACTGCTTGGATGCCTGTTGGTTCCAAGAGCGGATGAACTGCATGTGGGTAGTCAGCCCTTGGTCCACGAGTTGTTTCACCATGATCACTGCTTGAAGTGTGTTGGTCGCTTTGACCATGGAACCTCTGCACGACATGCGCATGTTGCAAAGAGCTTCATCAACTCGCGAGTGGATCTTGACATGATGGCAATGAATCTTGGATACAGTTTGATGTAGCATTGGCAGCTCCTTCAAGACATCAATGGACATCCCTGAAATCCTGTGCAGCAAAAACAGGAGTGAACTGGACCTGGCCATTCCCTTCAAATATCCCAAGGAGAAAGGAATGAGGTCGTTGTGGGCGTCTTGCCAAAGCAGTGGCTGGTCGGAACCAGGTAACCAATGCCTCCGTTCTTGAATGAGCAAAGGTCCAGCATGAGAGGTCGATGTCAAAAAACCTTCAAGCAGAAACTGCTCAGCCAACTGCAAGCAAAAAGCTTTGCCTGGAGAAGGCTTCAAACTACTGCTTCCATCCAAACCCAAGGCTGAGACATGAAAGAGCAACGGAGTGGACTCTGCCAACTCAGATTCTTTCATTGTTGGAAAATTGCTTTTATGCTGGTACAGGCAATCGTCCAACTCGGGGAAAGTGTCCCACAACCACTCTCCAAAAGCCTGCTTGTCGATGTGTTCCAAATATTGGATTGGTCCACCATATCGGTCCAAGTTGCCCTCCAAGTCTTCCATAATGGATTGCCGCAGTTTGTGCTGCGCGATCATCACTGGGTCTTCGGCCACCACCGGTGTTTCAGGAACACCAGGCACCATGGCACCTTCTGACTCTGCTGCTTCTGTGCGTCCACAGTCAGAGTCAAAAAGAGAAATGATTTCTTCCATTGCTGTCCCGAAGCAGTCACACTCACAGTGACTCTGATCAGCCACTGCTAAGGGCTTCTAAAATGGCAATATAAACGGGATCGAAAAAAGTTAAGGCGCAGGCAGAAATCCGGACAACTCACTACTGTAGATTCGGGATGTGGAGATGGCGGGATTTCAAATGAAATCCGGACATCTCCCAGGGATTGGTTGAAGATCCGGCCAACTCAGTGTCAGCTTTGGGCCTGCAGTGTTGGCTGGTTTTTGGAAATGCCCTGGGGGGATGGCGGGATTTCAAATGAAATCCTGCCATCTCCACAGGTTGTCTTTGCAATGTAAGTTGGCAGGATTTCCATTAACTAAACTCTCGCGAATTTTTCCCACAACGTTTAGGGTTTAGGGTTTGCAATTTAGCTTGCTCTGTGGGTTTCTTTGGGTTCAGGTTGGAACTGTTGCTGTGGTCGCCCATTCTTAGACAACATGTTGCGTTGTGTTACTGTTGTTTGCTGAGCTTGCAGTGCCAAAAAACAAAGTGGAAATGACTGCACTGCGCCTTTGCCTTTACCTGGTGCAAATTAAAACAATGAAACCAAAGGTGCTCCAATTTTTCATTCCTCAGCGTGCAGTGCTTGTGCAAGAATTCTCACTAAGCCAATAGGGTACCTTTGGCACCAGGCGCTCATCCGGTGTCCCCGTTCTGATCCTTCTATGGGGCGGTGTTCGTGAGAGCGGTCACATTGACGGCTTGACAACTGCTGAATCAGAAAACTTGAGTTCGTCATTATACGAGTGCGCTTTTTCACTGGCACCCCTGCTGGTGACACCATGCCACAAGAGCACATGTCAAAATCCACACAACACACGCCTGGAAGGTTCATTACTTCCATCACTTCTGTCAATTTCCATGATGAAGCTTTCCAAGGATGTTCATACATCCATTTTCTGCGTTTCCCATGTTGGATCTTTGCTGTGTTCATTGCATGTACCACATAGGCGACAGCTTGGGTCATGCGGGACTGGAACACCTGCAAAGTCATTCTCTTGTAGTTGAACAACCGCTGGATCTCACTGAACATGGTGCAAGGAGGCGACAGGTAAAGAAACAAGATGTAACACACCTGCACTAACTCCATGGTCAAAGCTTTCCATCTTGGGAGATCAAAATCCCAACCATTGACAATGTCGAAAGACCAGCAACCACGTTCTGCAGATACCTGAGGTGTGGCCACTGGCAGCACACGAGGAGGACTATAGAGTTCCATGCCTCTAGCCATATGCAAAAATGGCTGGTTGCCGAGCAACATTTTCTCTATCTCATCGGGTTTTGGCACCTGGCATTGTGGTTCTTCCAATGGGTCCATATATTCCTCGGGCAAATGCAAGGTCTCATCGGAATCCGATAATGGTCCCCCATCTTCATCTGGAGGGTCTTCTGGGGTTGCCAAAGAAATTTCATCATCCACAAGCATGCCATCATCATCCTCCACAGGTAGGGAAGGTAATTCGGGGGAGCTTGTCGTGGTTGGTATTGAAGGCAAAGAAGGGTCGGAGTCACAATGTTCCATTGCTGTGAGGCTGTGGGAACACCATGAAGCAAAATTGTTGAGTTGGTGGGTTCATGGTCTATTGATAAATCTTGGTTGGTGAAAAAATGAACTATAATATATCAATGGGATGTTTGTACTCTTTGTTTTGATGCTGTTTCAAACTATGAGACATCTTTAGATTTATATGTTTGGATGCTCTTTGAGCCTAACCTTTCCACAAAACCCAAGAAACACCTTTGGTCGCCTTACTTGTTTGCAAATCTCCAACCTTGAGCTGGCCGGCCACGCAACCCCACACCAGCCAATGGCTAGCCAGAGATGAGGCGCCACCTCTTCTGGCAGGCCATCCAGTTTTGAGAAACTGAATGGCTAGCCAGCAGGTAGGCACCTAAATCTCTGGCCGGCCATCTGCTGGCCTGATGGTCGCTGGCTAGCCAGCTCTTGTTTGGAGAAACAAACAAGGTTGGTAGAGTTTAGTTTCAAACAAAAAGCTTCAATACAAACTGCATGCTGTTCATTGTTTGTTTGTTTGTTTTTTCTCTTTGTTCAACGGCCGGTCGTGGTATTTACCACAACAGAAAAACCTTGGTGTCCAAGAACGGTGTTCAGTCACAAAAGAATGCCCTACTGCTGCAGCTCTTCGAGCCGTGCAGAGACAACATCTTGCACAAAATTGTCAAACTCTTTAATGGTCATAAGAAGGCAATCTTCCAAATCTGTCTTCAACAACTTGGCGTGGAAGCGAGCTTTGTGAACCCCTGCCTTGTTGGGGCATTTGCCAAAGTAGAAGGCCAACATGCGCTGTGCACTTTTCCTGCGCATAGCCACAATGAGGTGCCCCGTCAAAGTTCCTTAGCTGTTTAGGTTTATTTATTAAACTATATATATATTAAATTCACCAAAAATGCATTAAAAACATTACATTTGGAGGAACATACCCCAAAGGTTGGAAAATGAACAATGATGTCTGTCCACAACAAGTGTCCCTTTGGAACATCTGGAACACCAATCACTTCGGGTAGAAACTCTCCAACTGACCCACGCACCTGAAAGTCTTTGAACTTGATCGGTGGTGGTGGCGGCGTCTTGGGCGGGTCTTTGAGGCATGTTTTGAGCTTCTTGTTGGGTACCCAATCCATCAGTGTCTCACTGATCTCCAAATCGCATGGAGACTGAGTTGGTGTTGGAAGCTCCGTGGGCACATAACCCTCGTCGTCGCTGTCGACATACCTTGTCGAGGCAGCAGACATCAAAGACTTTGTCTCCATGTCATCGTCGGAGCTGTCATAGACCTTGAAATACGCCATGGGTGGGCGCAAGACTCGGAAAATGTGAAAAAACTGCAAGATGCTGCAAGATAGCAGAAGCAGAAAGGTGAGATTGACTGGTCAAATTGGCAGCCATTCCATTGGCTAGCCACTTGAGGAAGGTGGCCATCCCAACGTTGGCTAGACCATTGTTTCCTGTTTACAATCCCCATGCCCCATGACAAAACACCAAGAGAACAACCACATGACTACTACACATCTAAAAGGATGAATTCAGATCAAACATGAAGCTATGTGAGTAAGTGAGGCAACAATTTTTTCAATCCACATCTTCAATGTGGAGTCGGTAGACGAATCCATCTGGACAGGAGCGGAAGCCACTGTAACGTCGCTCGGCTTTGCGTTTGCATTCACCGCACCCAGTTTTGGGTTGGTCGAATGACTTACGACACTTTGTGCAGCCCCAATGCAAAAAAATTGGGCAAAGCTTTGATGGCTTCGATGGATGTTGGCTCATCCACAGGGGCTGGTGATCGGTCTGTCAGGGCTGATGCAGCAGCAGGCTTTCGCATTTTTGTGGCTGGCTTTCTAAGAACTGGGCCTGGGGTGACCTCTGGTTCAATTTCTGAACTTGTGGCCAAATCTGCCGGGGCATTGGGCGGTGGGGCAGGTTCTTCTGCAAGCTCACCTTCCATTGGGGCAGTGGTAGGACCTTCTGTTATTGCTGCTGCTGGTCGTCGCCGCACCATCCGAACAGGTGCATGGGTTGCTGGCCTTTTGATTGCGACCTTTTGTTGTTTCACTGTGACATGCCTTGGCGGAGCTTGTTGTGGCATTTCCACATCCTCGAAATTGGGTGGATCTTGCTGCACAATCCGAGCCTCAGAATCATGAATGCTGAAAATAAACTTCAATTCCACCGGCTTGGGCACGACTCCATTCTCGTTGTTGTCACACAGCTCCTCCAACCATGTTTGGCCTTCAAACAAATTCCATGGAGCACTCCCGACCAGCTTGGCTGTTTTGCGAAACTCGGACAAGGTAGTCTGTGAGAAAGGATTCTTCACCGAAGGTTTCAATTGAGCCTTGTCAAACTTATTCCACACACTGAGAGGCAAAATCAACTGCGGCGGTTGCGAAGCAGCTGCGTCGGATATGAATTGCTTCACCGTCAAGACAACATCGCCTGGATTCTCCTCCAACTGGTTCCAATCTTCATGGAAAATCTCCACTCGGGGATGGTCCCCTTGTACAGCTTCTCGTCGTTCGAATCGCCACAGGTGATTTGCTGGTGAGAACTGTGTGGAGGTTAAACCCGAAATATTGCTGTCGGAACTGCCCTGCATCCAAGCTTTGAAATCCCATGTGTTGTGGACAATCTCCACATGGAGGTATTTTGCATGCAGAGGTTTCATTTGGCTCTCGATGATGTGCTTGAGTTCATCCATGGTTTCAATCTTTGGGCATTGCTTGATCAAAGTAGCTAATGTGCTGAAACGCTGGTCCAACTCATTGTGTGTGTGCTGTGTTTGTAGGTATTGTGTTTCTACACAGCGGAAATGGTGGGCTGTCAACCAAGCGCAAAAACCAGCAAATATCTGGTTTTTGGACTCTCGAGGGGTGTTGTCCACAGCAATCACCATGTTGTCAGGTAGATCTAGGTCCATGGTTGGCTCCAACAACTGTAGTTTCTCACGTGCCACGTCCAATGATCTGCCCAACAAAGTCGCTTGCATACTTGAATCTTTTGCACAGTCCATGGGTAGCAAGTAATAATACTCGCAAACACCCCAAAGAATCCCTCCAACGAGGTGTACATTGGGTTTCCAGACCTTGCCATAATCTGAGGTTCCGCATAGTCTCTTCGCTCTTGGCATGGCAAACTTGGCTTGATCCATGCCGTCCAGCATGAGCTTGCAAACCCCATGATGCCGATTGTCAGGCATGAAATTTGCCAATTCGCTCGATTTGACATTGCCACGAGTGTTCACCTTTCGATCTTTCTTCACCACGTTGAGGTGCTCTTGTTTCTCACAATCGATCTGTAAACGTTCTTCTTCGTTCGAAGCGTTTGAGCGTCGTTCAGCCAATGACAGGCAGATGGAGCACTTGCCCTCTCGAATGTTGATCTGGCCACTTGTTGAGAACTGTCCACATCGGCCTGGTAAAATGTGAACAATTCATGAATGTTGTGGAAGTTTAGAAATCTTCTTCCTGCAACACGTTTGCCACCTGCACTGGTGTCAAGGTTGAACCCCAATGCGTAAACCGGATGGCTGATGTCGTCCACAATCTCATGTGTGCTTTCCACAACTTCTGCAAGGCCTGTGGGCAATCTATCTTCAGACCCGGGTACAGCTAGAGGGTCTGCTAGGTGTTGGTAGGTCTCCAACAACCATGTGTTGCAACGGTCCAACATGGGCTCGGGCTTGTGCGCTCGAGGTCCTGGAGGTGGAAGTGTGACATTCCCGGCACGCAAAAGCTTGAGAATGTTGGACACCTTTCCTGGCGACAATGCATGTGTTGAAGTCCAGAAGCGGCGACAAACAGTGTGCCCTTGGAAATGCCAATCCAAACCATTCTTTTGTTTCTCTGCAGTGTTCTGGTCGAAGACCTTTTTGACACAATCGAACTTTCTGGCTTTGACCTCGGCAGGTGTTCCTTGTCCAAGCTCTAGTTGGTAGCTTTGCAATGCCTCTTTGGAGAAGAACTGGCCACAATTGCGTTTGCAACAATCGTTTTTGTTGCAACCATCGTCCAAATTCAAATCGTCACTGCCAATGGATGGCGGGAGGGAAACATCAGAGTTGGATTCATCTGCAACATCTGTGTGGATCGAGGATGGCAAACTTGGCTCTGGTGACGACATTGCCCTGTTGGGTGAAAACTGCAAAAAAGTTCAGAACTCACAAGGTTGGTGTGATTATTGTTAATTGTTCTGTAATGGAACCAATTGTGACTGTGTCAGTTGCGTTGTTATGGAGGTGTCAATTGTGTTGTTGTGTTGTCAATTGTGTTGCGCAGGTTCTCTCATTGTTCTGAACGTCCTGAACCAATTAGAAACAGCGCAGGTTGTTTCATTGTTCTGAACATTAGAGTAACAGCGCAAGAAAACAAGGCACCAGAAAACACATCAGCAAAAAAACAGGAAAGAACAAGAACATGTCCCTGTGATTGGCCAACAGCCTTCGGGCCAGCAAGCTGTGCAGGCTTGCAATCCCCTAGGCTGTCAGACCAACCACATCCCACCAACCCCCAAACGAACACGATGACACCTTTTTTCTCGCACACTTGACAATTAAATGCAATGTGAAAACATCTTGTCATTGACATGCAACAGTGTGTGTGTCTTTGCAAATGATATATGATATGTTTTTTTGCAAATGCAACATAGGTATGGACCACATATGTTTAGACCATTGGGATCAATAGACTGTTGGGCATTGGGTGGGGTCATCTTACACTTATATATATGTTTACCGAAGGCAATACATCTGTTGTCCAATGGTGACATTCATCTATCTCCAAGAGCTCACATACCAACAAAGCTCTTGCAATCACTCTTGAATGACATGTGGCTGTGACCACATTTTTGGACTACCATTTTTGGAAGTTGGACTACCACTTCTCAGGGGGAATCCATACTACCAGGTCGCCAGTTCTCATCTTCCAACTCCCCAGATACTCCGCGTACTCAACTTGTACTACCCAGTCGCCAGTTCTCATCTTCCAGCTCCCCGGATACTCCGCGTACTAAAGTTGTACTACCAAGTCACCAGTTCTCATCTGGCCACTCCCCAGATACTCCGCGTACTAAAGTTGTACTACCACGTCATTCTACTACCAAGTCACCAGTTCTCATCTGGCCACTCCCCAGTTACTCCGCGTACCAAAGTTGTACTACCAAGTCGCCAGTTCTCATCTTCCAGCTCCCCAGCTACTCCGCGTACTACAGTTGTACTACAAAGTCGCCAGTGCTCATCTTCCAGCTCCACAGATACTCCGCGTACTCAACTTGTACTACCCACTCACCAGTTCTCATCTTCCCACTCCCCAGCTACTCTGCGTACTAAAGTTGTACTACCAAGTCGCCAGCTCTCATTTCACAAATCGCGCTCTCGCCTGCATTTCGCGCACTCAACACACACGATCTCCGCAGAGGGTTGCGCGGTAATTTCACAAATCGCGCTCTCGCCTGCATTTCGCGCACTCGACACGCACGATCTTCGCAGAGGGTTGCGCGGTAATTTCACAAATCGCGCTCTCGCCTGCACTTCGCGCACTCGACACGCACGATCTCCGCAGAGGGTCGCGCGCACACCGGACGAATCGCGCTCTCACCTGCATTTCGCGCACTCGACACGCACGATCTCCGCAGAGGGTCGCACGCACATGGGACGAATCGCGCTCTCGCCTGCATTTCGCGCACTCGAC
>CAXAMN010000001.1:101010-142792 GCA_963970005.1 Durusdinium trenchii | reverse complement strand
CTCGCCTGCATTTCGCGCACTCGACACGCACGATCTCCGCAGAGGGTTGCATTTTCGGTTGACGCTGTTCGTCCCACCCTCCGCCTTTAAGAGAGAATTTATAAAGTCGGGAAATGTTTTTCATTAGGACATCTCCCGTGCTAGTTTTCCATGCTCATTTTCCATGCTCACACTTGCCTACTCATGCATGCTTGCATAGTCATTGCATGCTTGCATACTCATCATTACACTTGCATGCTTTGACACTGGCATACTTCGCACTTGGATGCTTTCGCTCTTCCAGTATGTGTGTGTAAGTGTGAGTGTCGAAGTGTAAGTGGTGAAGTGTAAGTGGCGAAGTGTCAGTGTTCAAAGGATTTTCCGGAAGAACCCTTCGCAATGCTTTCGGGAAAAATGTAGCAAATGGTCTCAAAGTAATTAGATGATGGTGACTTTCTATCTATCATGATCATAGAATATGTGCGATAAAGATCCTCCGCTTGGTCAGTACTGAAGGTACGTTTTTCTGCTGCAGGCTACTCTCCTTTCCACCATTAATCGATCGACCATTGCTCCTAAGAATGAGTAGATACTCAACCCATGGAGTGCATCCAGGTCTTTCCCACCATAGTGACAAGACAGTGACCATGTAATCATCCTTTCAGAGTCCCAAAACTGTTGTTTCTCACGACCAGATTTGAGCTAAGAAGGGATTTCATCAACCAATCATAATCTACCCCATCTGAATTGCCAATGGGTCACCAACACGATGGATTTCACCAACACATTCTTTAGTGGTCAAGAAGTCGCTGGCAAAGTTGCCATGTAAAGAATCGATGATTGGAGTCTGCATTCCTGTGCCAAAACACACCGGAATTGGTACACAGGCAGATGGCACCTTGTTGACCGCATCGTGGTACGGTAAGAGTGTTCCAACGATGGCATGGCCTCCAATGCAAAAAAGAACTGGGTACAAAAGGTTGAATACTTTCACGGTTGGCTTCCAGACAAATGGGTTGAAGCAAAACAATACGATTCTCGTGTACTTCCAAGCTTCATTTGCTTGTCTAGTCATCTACTCAGGCTTGCACTCTTGGAGCTACTTTTCGAACGGTTCTGCTCCAAAACAAAATCTCGCCCACTACGCCCAGTAGCAATAGGAGAAGGACCCCTACAAGCACATGTGTGACAACATGAGTGATGTCAGTATTGTGGTTCCCGACCAACGGTAGGCCTGCTTCGTGGTAGGCGATGAGCTTCTTGGAGGAATTGTCGGCCAAAGCACGTCCCTCCAAGCCTGGACGAGCGGCTGTGGGTCAACAATTGGTCTACTTCAAAGCCGTTGAACCGACCAGGCATCCTCCTTGGAGCGACATCCGTCTGTGCAGTCCCCGTGCCTGCGATCACTCGGTCAGTGGCATCATTGATCTCAGCCATAGAGATGGCTTTCTTGTTGCGGCGAGCAGCCAAAATCGCTGACCTTAGCAGGTTGCTTGGCCTCATCAAGTCTTGTGGGTTGATTGACTGGTGAAGCTTTCACCTGCAGAAGTGGTTCCAAGCAGCTTTCTGGTGCTCCACAATTACTTGCAACATCTGCAAGAGAAACTCCAAGACCGCCACGCTCCCATCAAAAGAAGTGCTAAAAACTGGTCTGGGCACTTGCCCTCCCAGATAAGGCAAGGAGCTCGTTCATGAGATTCTCCAAGTCAGCACCACTGAAGCCGGCTGTGCGCTGAGCAATCTCTGTGAGGGTGATGTTCTCCTCCAACTTCTTGTTGCCTCCGGAATTCCGGCAACCAGGAAACCAAACTCCTTTTTGGGGGGAAAGCAAGCAAGCTAGTGTCCATCTGTGGCTAGCCCCATGTTTCACTACAATGAGTCCATCTTTGGCCAAGAAGCGGATGTGCACCTCCAGGATCTGCTCGCGGCCCTTCACATCGGGCAAGCCCACCGCCACGCGGCGGTCGAAACGTCCTGGTTGAGGATGGTGGAGGTGTCGCGCCACCGGTGAGGACACACAGTTGGGCTGTGTTGCGATGTCCAAATAAGTGAGGAACATGATGGAACAACAGTCTGCAAATGTCTGCAAGCTGTTGGATGACTTACAGTATTCCCGTTCTCATGCGATTGTTGCATGCCCGTTGAACAAATTGGGAAAACGTGAAGAGTCCATGTTGCCACTCAAACTTGTCGATTCAATGGGTTGATCCTGGAGTAGGCCACAAGGGTTTCGTGATGCTTCTGGCCACTGAGTAAAGTTTAATAACCGCTCCTGGGCGAAGCAGGGCGTTGTCGAGGATGTCAGATCTGTTGGTGGTCGCAACCACGATGACACCGCTGTTGCCTCCAAAGATGAGC
This sequence comes from Durusdinium trenchii, assembly GCA_963970005.1. Taxonomy (NCBI): domain Eukaryota; class Dinophyceae; order Suessiales; family Symbiodiniaceae; genus Durusdinium; species Durusdinium trenchii. The sequence goes on along the minus strand of CAXAMN010000001.1, from coordinate 140,455 downwards.
TGCTGAGTTGACTTCTTCAGCCCTTGTCCCAGTCAAGCATTGAGATTTGACACTTCGGTGGCTTCTATGGTTTGCTCTCACAGGGCTCTCCACAAGAACGAACGGCCGTTTGGGCCATCCACCTTCAAAGCCATCCATCTCCTTGGTCCGCTGGTCTCTCGGAAGATGACTCACAGGCCGACCCAATGGGAGTCGACTGACTTTGAAAGCTGTCAAAGTGAGGCAAAAAAATATCCTAGTAGCTAGTAGTAAGGCCAGGAGCCCCTAGTAGCGTCCTTGCTCCCAGTAGCGATGCCAGGAGCCCCTAGTAGCGTTCTTGCTCCTAGTAGTAAGGCCAGGAACCCCTAGTTGGTAGCGTCCTTGCTCCTAGTAGCGATGCCAGGAGCCCCTAGTAGCGTTCTTGCTCCTAGTGTATGGCCAGGAGCCCCTAGTAGCGTCCTTGCTCCTAGTAGCGATGCCAGGAGCCCCTAGTAGCGTTCTTGCTCCTAGTAGTAAGGCCAGGAGCCCCTAGTAGCGTCCTAGTAGCTTCTTGTTCCTAGTAGCTCTATCATTTAGATGGAGTACATGAAAGAGCTTACAGTTGTGAATTTTATCCACACATCTTTGTACGGTGTGAGGTGCTAATCTTGTTCAACACTAGAGGACTCATGACACGCTAGAGTCTAGAGGAGTCTAAAGAAACTCCGCAAAAAGGGATGCGACTCAAAGTCGCATCTCCAAGGCCAAGGGCATGATCACTTGATTTTGGTGCATTGACTTGACCAAGCGCACTCTAAAGCCGTACAATCAGTGGGTGCCCTGTCAAAGGTATGCGCGGTCGCCACATAGAAGTGTCTGTCAAAAAATGCACACAGTCTTGAGTTTTCAGGCGGCAAACCCATTTTGTTGTCTGGTCATTCCGGGGCCGTCCCCATCTAAACGCACTTTCTGTTCGTCCATCGAAGTACAGCAAGTGCTATGGTCACCTGTTCCCCTGAAGGGCAAGCGACCTATAATGAGCCCCGTAAGAGTGGAAAGCTCGTGCCCCATGAAAATCCTCGACAAGGCAATTTTGGAATAACTTAACATTGAGCAAAACACTCATTGATGATAGCAGCAGAATGTCATCCTGGCTGCTTGTGCACCACCCTGACGCGATTTGTGAAAAACAGAAAAAGAAACTTCGCATCATGCTGATGCGAGGCGACGACCAAAACGAACCATGCAAACCAGGACCGATCAAATCAACTCACAGTGTCCCGTGTCGCTGTTGGGGAATCGGTTGCAAATGTCATGCTCGCAACTTAAGGGCAGGTTGTCATGTTGCCACGACCACTAAAATGCCAAGATTCTGTCAAGATCTGATTCAGAGTCTGCTCCCGCTCATCATTGCCTCCTCCCATGCCTGCACCTTCCAGGAAAGGTAGATTGCACCAGGGATCTATATAATAGATCTATAATACGTTGTCTGTATATAGTGTTATATAAGAGTTATCAACAAGACCCTCACTGTCCTTACTCTGAGTCACTGCTCAAAGAAATATTTAATATGGATGTTGATGGATTTTGTCTACCTCCAGTCTTGGCCTGTGTCAACGCGGTTTGTCCCAATCCGGTTAAAGAGTCTCTTCTGACCCTTGAGATTTCTGGCCTCATAGTCTTCTGAAAAAAGAACGAAGTCCCTCCTTTTGATCTACCGCGATTGAATGGGAAAGAATGAGAACGGAGTATCTTGAGTATCTCCGCAACGGTGACTCATTTCAGAGTTGCCCGCTCCTCGCTGACGGCCAATGGCATCGATCTCATCAATGAAAACGATGCAAGGCGCCTGGACAACTTTGGACTATGAATGCGGGCCACTGTCATTCAAGTGTCAAGTTTTACCTAGCCATGACGATCACGGGCAGCACAAAGCCTATGAACAAGAGGTACTGTACAGTTGGTCATCGACTTTTCATTACTGGGGGCAGGCTTGACCATAGCCATAGATTCTATAGATCCTCATGGAGGATGCTTTCGCCATGATCTGCTTTTGCCGCTCAACCCCGAAGAGCGAGGGAGCGATGGATCTCTAGCGCTGCCTTCTCCTTGGCTTGCTTGAAGATATCACGCACGCGGGAAGCACCGACACCGACAAAGAGCTCGATGAACTCGGAGGCAGAAGACCTGAGTCAAAGAAGACCATCTGGGAGTGGAGGAGAGGTCCTCCGACCCAAACGAGGAGTTCTCATTGCAGACCACCACGGAAGTGGCGGGAACTCGCGAACCCAGGAGATCAAAGAGATCCCCTTTCCAAGCCGGCAGAAATGAGTCTCTGATGGAAGGAACAAGATGTTCACTCGCCTGCATCGAGCGAGTCAAGACCACTGTTGCCACTGTTGCAAGGGACCCCCAACCCATGCGGAAAAGGGTGTCCTATTAAAACAGGCTGTCCAGCAGCTGGGCTGGGCTCTGAACACTGGAGATAATGAATGCCAACTGTTTCCCAACAAATTGATGTCGTCTCTTTGTCTCCATTCTTGGGTTTTTGGTCCTGACGTGTCCTGACCTACCTATACTCCCCTTCACTTCTTTCGACACAGGTGTGGCGCTTCAACGACCCGAACGACTCAGAATTGAGACCCCCGGCTGGATGAAAGGCACACCAGACTCACCTGCCAACCTGAGAGAATTGCCATCCGTTTCCTTTTGGGTGAACCGTTTGGTTGGTTGGGTTCGGCATAGGAAAAGAACAAAGTTTGGGGTTTGGGGGTTGTATAAGGTTGGGTTAGACTGGTTTGAAATCGTCTGTAGCCGCAGCCCAGGCAACTCCTGCAAGGGTTGAGAGCTGTGCAAAAACGCCAACCTTCCTATCTGAGGCTGACATGGTCGGTTTGCAGCTGTTGACTGTGTTAACCTTTCTGGAGCTCCCCTTATATAAAGGCATAGGGCACTTTGTGGCACTCAACGATGCAGGGGTGAAGTGAACAGGACCGAGGGCCATCGAGGGCCCGAGGCTCCAAGGGCGGGATCCGCTAATGAGGACACGAAGGAGCCGCTCATGGCTTTTGGTCCCACCGGGCAACCTATCATTATGCCGTCCCACGCAAAACCTACCAAAATAATCAACAAAAACTGGGTGCAGAAAACTACTCGTGAAATCTTGTGAGAGGCTTTGTGTGCTTGAAAATCTTTGGTGCTGGCACCCAAACAAAACAGCACCATTGACAGATCCAAGCAGCGCTTTGGCCATCAAGGTCTTTCCGGTGCCCGGAGGCCCCGTGAGCAGCACGCCACGAGGGATCTTCGCACCAACCTTGACGAAGCGCTCTGGGGCCTGGGACCAAAAAGCGGTACAGAAGGGCCCGGCCAGAAGGAGGTCCTCAGGAAGACCTCGACAGAAAACCATAGAAAAAATCTCTGCCCAAAGCAAGGAACAGCTCCCCGTCGGCCACAACGGGTTTTGGACACTATTGAGGGGATGGTTTTTTGTCCTTTAATTGCCAAAGTGTGCTCGTGCTCGTGGCTACACCGACCTCGCCGCCCTGACCTTCAAGAAGTCGACAATCTCCATTAGCTCCTCCTTCGCCTGCGGGACGGAAGGGGTACGCATAGGGAGAACTTCTGGTGGCAAAGACTCCATACACGAAGCACCTGGCATATCTTGGCATCCTATCTATCTCTGCGTTGGGCACCTATAGTTCCATATGCTGTGTTCTATCAAGTTCAAAAACACTCAAAAGCTTCATGGAGTGGAGCCTTATTTTTGCGATGTTCCCAAGTTCCGGCCACTTTGAAGCCACAAGGATCCGTCGACCCCCGGTCTGATGAGGTCCGACCTCACTCAGTGGGAACTCGACCCCGCAAGCCTCGTCAATGCCGGCCACGTTCTCAAACTTCACTCCGGTCTCTGGGGTGATCATGATCTTCGCACGGCCCTGGTCCCCGAAGCCTGGTGTCGAACCGATCGCAGATTGCAGATTGTAGATCGCACCGAAGGCCTCCACGTTTTCAAGTCATAAGGGGATTACTTCCAAAGCCTCACAAAACGAACTGGAGGACCGCTGGATGAACATCTCTGAAGTTGTTAACCCTGGTTGTTTCCCAAGAAAATACCTTGACAGTTTTGACACCCTACAACGGTGCAGTATGTAAACTACCATACCAGAACGGAACTCCGATGGTCTTTGGTTTCTCAACCCCAACAACCTCAAACAAGTGGAACCACAACAATAAAATTAAAATGCAACTCTTTGAGGGACCGGCAATCCAAACAAACATCATATGTGCACCTTTTCTTCACTTCTTGGTCTCGACTTGCGCAAAAGCCCAAGGACCGATCACTTCTGCTGCCAGCAGCGACATACCACTGGCTGCAAGGTAAGGGGCCGAAGGCCACGGACTGTGGGCATAGAGGCTACTGTAGAAGCGGGGCATCACAAGTGATGGCAGGAAGCTTCGATTGGCATCAGCAGCAGCCAATGCGCCCGATCCTACGCCCAAAGATTCCGCCTCTCGTTGAAGAGACAGTTCCAGAGAAAGGCCTCCGCACTGCAGGCAGGAGAGGAGCGGGTTTAACGCCAAACACCAGGGATGTTGGGCAAATGCATTGTTCAAGAAGCCAATGGTGGCACACCAATTCTCCAAGCGAACAGCTGATGCGAAAGTGAGCTTCCTCAAGATGCGCGTGCGCAAGAAGGTATGTAAGACACCTGCAACTTGAAGAAGGAGCAAATGGGTTGACTCCACAGAAGCGGTCCAAAGTTGTGGAAATCTTTGCCGTCGAAAGACCTGATCCAGGGTTGCCACGTGCTCTGGCAGCTCCATCGCAGTGCTTAAGACCCCCAGGGCAAATAAGGCCTTGCTTTGTCGGAAGAAGGACCAGAAGTTCATGGTCCTGGAAAGCGGCTTATTCACCACGCTCATACATTCTTTCATGCACCCCACCGCCATCATTGCCATCAGCTGCATGATCCCCACCAAGGCAAAGGCCTGGTGAGGGGACCGCAGCCATCGGCCACCGAAGACGGTGCCCGCCATCATCGCCAGCAGGGCGAAGCGTTGCACGCGCGACGTGGCCTCGGCGTAGGCGTTGGTGCCCCTGCCGAAGACGTCGCTGAGAGCAGCAGAACTAGCACTCAACCAGGCATTGCCTGTGATGGAGACCAAAGCACGGTAAAACATGTAGAAAGGAAGCGAGGGGCGTCGAGCCAACCATAAACGCGCGCTGCTGGAACAGCCCATCGCCAGCATCATGGTAGGCAAACGACCCACTGAATCCATGAACCAGCCAACTAATGGTGCAAGGAAGAAGTCCAGCAGGGTGGACAAGGTCGCAATATTGGTCAATGTCTTCTGCACTCTTTGGTGAACATGATCGTCGTGAGCCTCCTGATTGTTGTCCCCTGTTCTCTTCGGGTGCGTTAGTTGGTAAAGGAGATCTGTAGAGGCGCTGAAAAGCATCCCCAAGCCAGATGCGTTCAAACAGCGTGCCAGTGTCATCAGAACCAGAAACCGACGTTCAGACATGGCAACCATGTCTGCAAGCGGCGGGGTGCCCTTAGGCAAGCTTTTTCAGGGAGACTTGCGAAGAAAGAAGTGAAGCCATCCTGGAGTCGTTTAAGTGGTGTTGAATCATGTTCAACTATTCAGTCATGCTCAATCATGTTCAATCCATGGTGTGATCTTTGTGTCAAGCAGGTGGGGCAGAGTAGCCACGGATTAAAACAAGAAGGACCCTCTTCGAAGAGAGGTTCTGCACCTTCACTGTGAACACTGATTGAAATCCTCCTGCGGCGTCCACTGGAGCATGCAGGTTGACATAATGTTTAATTCTCAAAAAGATCACATTCAGTTCTATCCTTTCCGCTGGATTTGAGGGCACCCCTAGTCTAGTCTCACCCCATCTCCCTCAGCTTTGGCTCGCCTGGGATTCCTCCACCTCCAGGCGCCCTGGAGCGCAGGAAAAGCAAACCAGCGATGACCAGCAATGGAAAGGCCACGTCTCCCAGCACTCCCAGCAGTGGGTTGGGCTTGTCCGGCTGATGCACCTCCAGTTGAATTCGTTTCGGAAGCTCGATCACCCCGGCACGGAGCGGGAAGAAGGAGTGAACGCTGCGGAACGATCCAAGCGGCGGTCCAGCAGACGTTGCAGGGAGGTGGGAGGGGACGTTGCAGATGTTTGTCTTTTGGAAGAAATGTTGGGAAGGTCTTTGTACTGCATCCACTACACGTGTTAAGGCCACCCCAACATAAACGCGAAATGGCGGACGGGATCCATGGAATCCTGAAATCACAAAAGGCTCCTTTCAGGTCCCATCAAACATGACAAAGCCCACAAAGCCCGCAAATTGCCTCAATCATGATGTTCTTAGACACGAGCTTCTCGATCAATCCGGTGGTGGCTCCTTCACGCAGTGACTTCGGCCCAAAAAGTCGCAGCCAAGGGGATTCTCCATCCATTAAAAAAACAACAAATGTAAAATATAGAAACAAACAATCTAGCAAATCTAGCTGTGTCAAAAGCCCTCTCGCTGGCTGGTTGATGGAGAATTGTTGCAGCATCAAGCTTCACATCACGGACATTGGGGGGAGATCGCCCTCGCTCCCACATTCGCCCACGAGCTATCTCTCCTGGCAGGTCGCACACCAGCTGCTGCTCTCGTCCTGCGATCATCACCAAGGCCACCGCTGTGCGGCCTTGGTCATAGAAGTCCACGCGCTTCACGGAGCCCTGGCAAGTTGCGGAGCTGAAGAGGAGCTGAGATCTCATCCTCCCATTCAGCTAGCAAGTACTTGACTTTACACGTCCGGAAGGTTCTATCTGTGAATTTCATGTTGTTTATTCCCAGCCGGCAGCAGGATCAATGAGACTGATTTCTCTTAGCATACCGGCCAGCCAGCTGACCAATGCACCAAAATAAACGTGATTCCCCTGCAAGTCCTGAGACAAATTAGAACCACCTGTATAGTGCATCCTTGTGCCTTGTGCATATCAAAATTCAACTTCTGAGGCCCAAAAAGATTCTGCTCCTCGTCGACGAACTCCAACAAGCGGGAGTAGGTGACGCGGCCTGGTCAACAGAAAAGGGCCAGAATCGCTATCCCCTCCTTCATCCTCCAAAAGCAGACTATGAAAAAGCGCACCTTGTTTCAGATTGTTTGTGCCTCTCAACATGTTTCAGGAATCTATCAACCAAGCGTTCACTGCGACCAGGGCGCCACTGACGCGCAAGGGGGATCCGGGCTCCTGCTGTTGCTGCTGCATCTGCGGGGCATTCATCGCTTGCAATGGAGGCACATCATCGGCCTCAGTGCTGACTATTGTGGGTCAAAAAAATGCACACTTAGAACTTAGAGTGTTGCTGATCATTTCCCTCTGACCATTTGGCTTGTGTCTCGTGTCTCATGGGAAATAAGGAGTCTTGATCACATTGCTACTATGTGAGGAGCTAGCCTTGTGTAAACAGCAACGACCTGGACAAACGATAGCTCAATATGCTCAATCTGGTCAATCTGCCTGACGGGCCAGGTGTTTGCAAAGCTTCTCATGTTGTGCTCAGGTCTCACACGTGGTTCTTGAAGTCGGTGAAATCTAATTTGTCCATCTTCAGCCACACACACTATTCTGTTCATTTTCAAGTTTATGGCAGAAAATGTCACCAAGGCCCCAGTGTGGCAGTCGGGTCGGGATGTTCAGGCCCCAGCCAAGGCCGGCAGAGGGGCAGCCATTGCAGCAAGTGCAACCAAAGCCTCCCGAACAGAAAAAAGACCGTCTGTCAGTCTCCAATGATCCAGTGTATAATGAGATTTGTACGTTACATATCATATCTATGTGTACTGTATGTGTATATATTTAGTTATATATATATTAAAGGTAGACATATCCCTTCGTATCACATCCATGGATCATGTTGGAGGACCGGGTAGCTTAACACCTGACGATCGTTTCGAAAATTCTGAACAAGCGGAGCGGCATGATCGCATGCTCCACGATGTTTGCTTTGCTGTCGCAGCCCTGCCTGGGAAGCAGCAGATTGCACCACGTGGCTCGGCAAAGCAGAGCCGTTCGAGACATCTGCGGCCATCTCCTCCATTATCGGCGTTCTTGAGATATATATATATATAGAGAGAGAGAGAAGATTGACTGTTCAGCCTCTACTACAAATCTCATCTTTGTTGGGCAAAGCCAAGACACTTCACCATCCTCCCGTCATCTCCCATCGTCGCCTCCACTCTACGGATCACCTCTTCACTGGTGCAAGCCTCTTGGCTGCCGCGCTCCGCTGCCTCCGTTGACAGCCCCAGCCGCGCCACAGCACCCCGCGACACGCCCTTGCGGCCCGTTGGTGCGCATGAGCCGGCGAAGCCACGGCGAGGGCAGTCGGCGCAAGCGAACATCATGGGCTTGTCAGGGTGCCTCGAATGGTCAGGAAAGCCAATGTTAAGCCCATCCCTCACAAAAACGGTTCAGTCCGAAAGTGGCCTGATCTCGGGTCGGGAGATCAATCTGAAACTCTGGCCGAAATGCACACACTTGCTCTTGGCGTTGAGAGTGCCGTCAGCAGTGGTCTCAACCTCAATGCAAATGCACCAGCAACTCTCAAAAGCTGCGCGGTTCAAAGAGAGGCTGGGAGTCGGACCACCTCACCCGCGTAGGCAGCAACTGCCATCTTGCTGTTAGCCATCACCAGCTTACCTGTGGTCTTTCACTAGGATTCACTCACTTCAATGCCCTTGAGCCTGCAAGAGCTTAGGCTTAGGCCTTACAGGTGGCTTTCAAGTCCGTGTTGAAAAATGTCACCGGAACATTGACCAGTTCACCGTACACTTACACCATCTTGCCTTCTGCTGCAGCCTTGTTGATCAACTTCAAGAGTGCATCACCTCAAAACAAGCATCCCACGCCCCAGTCTCAAGCCTACAGTGCTGACATCACGAAACACCATCACAAACTCACGACCACACGCTACAAACTGGCTTGTAGAGGACTGTCCCTCAGTAATCCTGCTGATTGATGGGTTCCAGATGTATATAAACCTTTGATCCGATGCTTTCTTTTCTCAGCCCACCTGAGACTTTCTCCTCCTCCATGAGCATTTTTGCCAATTCGTCCAAGAGGAACATGTTGTCCTCAATATTGACACATCACCACCCAAAGCATGGTCGCCGCTCAAAGTCAACCATTGCCAAATGTGTCACCTGTACACCCCGATTGGGCCTCTAATGTGAGGCATTCTGTCGTTTCCAGTGTCAACGCAAAGCCACCACCAGTCAAATCGATCCACCGTGCGAGTCAAGGCACTCGCAACAACTTCATTCCGCGCTGGTACTGTTCGTCCACAATGCGCTTCACCTCGTCGTCCACCTTCTGCTTTAGAGCCTGGTAAGACATGACGGTCACAAACAGTGACAAGTGTCTCGAAGCAAACACAAACCGGGAGGCCGGCTCGGCCTGGGTTCGTGGAATCGCGGGTTGGTGCGGTAGTCTCTTCGTAAAACCATGTTACCATGGCAGTGCCACAAATTCAGCACCGCACTTCGGACAAAGTAATGCAACAGTATGAGAAGCGTGGCTCCAGGCATCACTCTTGATGCGCACGTGATACTCTGGACCAACTGAACTAGGGACTACCTGCTGCAAATTTGCTGATCACGAGTCCTCTACGATGGTAAATATAATAGTACACGGGTGAAAAAATAACACATCTTGAAGGATCACCCGTCTTGTCATTCTTTGGAATTTGATTGAATTTGCAAGGTGGTCCACCGGCGCCAGAAGTATCTTGCGTTTCCACCGGCGCCTGGGAGATAGGAGGAGCTCCTTGGCCCATGAAGTCACCTTGGAGGATTCGGACATCGACGAAAAACCGAATCGACTCTCTAATGGCGTAATCATGTTGGTTAGAGTTGGAAAGAAAGCAGAAGGATGCAAAAGGTAGACTGGCACCAACTTCTGTTGGATCTTTCCATATCTTTAAAATCGCCAAGCAGCGACCCATGAAGGGACCTCCCTGCTGCTGTCCTCCCAGCAAGCGCTGGCCAATCTCGGGGGACATGCCCAGCTGCATGACCATTTGCTTGGCCACCTTGCACAGTGGATGGCTCAAACTCCATCACCAAACCTCCGAAGATTGCAAGGTTATCGAAGTTCTGCTCTTTCCCCACACAGTTTCAGTCAAAGTAACTTGCCGCGGATTTCAAATCGCAGGTGCTTGTCTTCTTTTTTGGTGGGTAGGCCGCTAAGAGAGGTGAGGTAGATAGTAGGTAGTAGCTAGTAGAAGAGGTAGCTACTACCTGCAAGTAACTACTACCTTGGACGCAGGATAGCTTACGCTCTTTAGGGCGGCGGGCTTTCTTGAAGAAGCGCTCGCACGAATGATTTGGTTCCTAGATTCTTAGGGAAACTTAAGGTTGGAGGCCATCGAACACATTACCAGAGACCCCAAACCCAAACCACTCTGTAGGTTCTCAAATTATGGGCCATCTCATCATCCAGGACATTCGACATGTCGGGTCAAACCCCCATAGTCTGTGAGGAGGTGATCCGCAGATGTCGGATGTCCTGAATGATGAGATGGTCCCTGGCTTTTCGATACCTCCCTGGCCTTTCGCAGACCCTCAGAGGCTTTGAGGACCAAAGTTTGGGTTTTGACACACTCACCTCCAAATTCAAATTAGCTTGCACAGCCTCAAATGGAAGTCTTAGCCATCCTGTGTCATCTACTCTGAAGGTGAGGTACACCCATCTACACCCATCCAATCTCCTGCTGTATCGCTGTATCCTTAAACACGCCCACAAAGAGCCAGAACACCATCTTTGTTTGCCGGCCTGCGTGCACTGCTGAAAGTCATTAGAGGCACCTGACAGTGATTGGCGCAAACATTGGATTGTGGCTGGCAGTGGTTCAACCGAAATCAAATGAACATCTCGCAGGTGGAATTTTATACTGTATATAGTATAGTCTAGTATGTTTCAGATTCACAACAGTTGCTGCAAGCTATGGCTTGGATCAAGAATCGTTGTCCGGCTCCGTCCACCATGGAGATGACCACAAGAATCTACTAACCGGAGAGCCAAATGAAAACAAAACCTGGAGCCCAAGGTTGGTCAGCACTCATTTGGAAGCCCAACATTCTCCTTAAAATGGCCCCTCTTGAGATCTCAGAAACCTGTGAACAGCATTCTCTTGACTCATTTTGTCGCCGAAAATAGTCTATTGTGTGTTGGCCCACCATGTCGGGTTTGTACCAGGCCTCCGGCACAACCTGGAGACCCCATGTAATAAACAGTAGCGAACACTGCTCCTAGTAGCGATGCCAGGAGCCCCTAGTAGCTACTTGCTCCTAGTAGAAGGTTAAAAATATAGATACTGTAATAAAGCTACGAACGTAGCAAGTGCGTCGCTACTAGTCATAACAAGGGCATTACTAGTAACAAGGCTACTAGTAGCGATGCACTTTTTACTGGTAGCTTCTTGTTGCTAGTGATAAATTAGGGTATTCCCCGTCGACCTCCCTGAACCCAAGTCGCACCTGTGGTCACATTGTCCTTCCCGTTGATGATCTCCTCAGCCAATCGGCCACCCAAAGCCACGCACATGCGATTCTCCAGGAACTCCTTGGAGTACAGGCCTCACATGTCACGACGCTGGAGAGATGTGAAAAAGCGTGTGGAGTACAGGATCTGACCCACCTATGGGAGTGTTTGACCTTTGCCCATGGTACGTGACTATACGACTGTACAGGTATTGACTACGCTCAGTTCATACATGGATCAGCCACATACAAAAAATTGGATCCAGCCAATGGGTTATCAAGTTGTTGTATATGGTAGTCTTGTTCGACTTGGTCCATACCAAAGCGGTCTCTTCCTTTCTCGGCAAACCCCATACACCCTAACAGGAAGGTTGAGGGAGAGACAATGGCAAACACAAACTAGATAGTCTTCCGGAGACTTTTTGTTAACCCAGTAGCACTCCATTGCAGACTCTCTTGAGACAAACTAAGCCTGGTTGATCATGTACATCTCTTTATTGCCACTCCAAAGTGGTTCCATCTGTTCCAAATATGGGTCTTTTTGTGAAAGCATTTGAAGAGACTGGGGCAGTGAAAACTTCGCGACTTGAGGGCGCTGGCTTCCAGCAGAAAGCATGGCTTCGTTCCCTTTCAAAGGGGGCCCACCGCAACCCTATAGCGGTGCCTTGTTCAGCGGATCCTCCACACATCCCACTGCACCCCGGCGCTCCGCGCCTGAGTTCAAGCGCTCCTCCGAAGGCATGAAAATGGTCACGCCACCCGCGGGCCCACGGGGGACAATACTGATCTTGGACACGATGTCGTAGTCGTTCCTGGGGACTGCAGTGGCGTGACTTCCACCTGGTCTCTTTCCGAAATTGAGGGCCAGTGACTCCTCTTTTTCCCAACGTTCCTCTGATGTGTAGGTAGGTGTAGTGAACCACATGACCTTTACCAGTTTCGTGAAGCCATGGCTGGCATGGCTCATCAAAGCACCCAAGATGGCATGGCCGGCTTCGTGGTAGGCGACCAGCTTCTTCTTCTGCTCAGACATTACAGCATCCTGACAAGCATGGAAGTGTCATGTAGGCAAACACCATGTCCTTCGCATGTTGGCCTCCAGCTCTAGCCGCTCAACATGATCAAACTTCACAGTAAAACTACGACACATACAATTCAATGCACTAAAACATGAATCTAGCGCATTCCACTTTGCATGCCACCAAAATACCGCTGTCCAATCTGCATGAAGGGACCAGGCAGCCATCGCATGTGGGTCATCTTACTCGCCGTGTCATGCCATGTTGGTCCTTCTTCTCCAAGCCAATGGCAATGCGCTCGAGCGCGTTGAAAATGTCCTCCGAGTCGATCTCCTTGAATTACTAGGAGCAAGGCTGCTACTAGGTGGAGGTCATCGCTATTAGGTTGGAGGCTATTATTACTAGTAACAAGGACGCTACTAGTAGCAAGAAGCTACTAGTAACAAAAAAGGAACTTGGCACTCACAGGAGTCGCTGTTGCTTGACTCTAGCTCAACTGATCACCAGGAGAAATTCTCTGTGCAGCTGAGTTTCAGCTTTGTTCTGTCGGGCTGCAACAATGGCGCCTGACGAAATTGGTTGACCCACTTATATACTTCAAACCAGAAAGCTTTCCAAATCCACACGGCCTTCATTGAGCAGGTTGGCCAGGTCCGCTCCTGACATCCCAGGAGTCTGTCGGGCGATGGCAGAGAGGTCGACGCCTGGTGCCAGGTTCTTGTCCTCACAGACGCAAGAAAAACCAGGGGCTGGTCGCAAGCGAGAGCGTGACCAACCAAGTGCGAATCACTCAGCATTCATTTCATTGAGGGCAAACTCTGTACCATTCTGTGTACAGTGTTCCTGTGTTCACCAGCGATGGCAAAGCCCTGGCCTGTAAAGGTACGTACCAACCGGTCTACCTGTTGGGAGTCACTCTAGCAAATTGGCAGCAGTCCTTTGCATGCACCTTGAGGATCTCAACGCGACCCTGCACATCAGGAGGATCAACCTCAGTCGCATGCCGGATAGTCCAGTTGGGTAGCAGACTGAATTTGGTGAACTTAGAGCTCAATTGAGTATAAGAAAGAACCTAAAGCCAATGGGATTGGAATTATAACGAATTATGTGTGTGTGTATATATATATATATATGTACTATACATTCATTATATTACATCCTTCCAGAGCTTGGTTCCTCTATACGCCCCTGGATGGTGCGACGACAGCAAGAGCAACACCGCGGCCGCCTGGATCTGACGATCAAATCGGCCAGGACGAACAAGGGCCTAGTCCAGGAAGATGTCAAACAGGTCAACAGTTCAAAAGCTTTCGTGGCTGGTGCGAAATGGAACCAAAAAAGGGAATGACTTCCAAGGAATCTTTGGTCGCGAGTCACCCCTTATTCTCAATGCAGCAATCAGTTTTCTGGAAGTCCTATGTTTCATCCTTCTTGAGCACCCAGAGGAATGTGATGGAATGTTTCATTCTGCCTGGTCCAGAATGTCTGCACGGTTCGTGGCGGCAATGACCACCACACCCTTGTTGCTTTCGAAACCTGAGCTTTGCGGGTCGGACCACCAAACGGCCCGAAGTTCGGCCAAACGCCCCACACCGCCGAAAGGTATTCCACCCGGTTTTCTAGAAGTCGTTGTATTCGGATCCGCTGCGAGTAGTTTTTGAGACACTTGTTCCTAGTAGCCATGCCCTTGTAGCGATTCCCTTGTTCCTACTAGCGATGCCCTTGTTACACTCATTGAAGAACATTATTCTACATTTCAGTCCTGCCCTACGTCTTTTTTTGAAAGTCGCATCCAGTCACGCGCCGGCCACTGCGCTAGGAAGCCATCCATCTCCGTCAGGAGCTGATTCACCGTCTGCTCACGCTCATCGTTTCCTACGAAACATCTAAGAAAAGAATCTGGTTGGAGCAGGAGATCCAAGGTTCAATCGTGACTTCTGGATTGCGCATGAATCCCCAACCCCGCTCTGTGTTGAACATGCATTAATGCGAACCAAAGATTCCTCTATCATCTGGATCTAATCGTTGCACACTTCCAAAAAGGCCAGAAACAAACCCACGACCCACGACAAAAAATTCACCAGCCACCCCAGCTCAGCATCTCCCAAACCACACAATGCTGACACCACCTTCCACCCCTCCTTGGCCGAAGCCGGCGCTTCGCTGCCGCCCCACGGCATCGATCTCATCAATGAAAATGATGCACGGCGCCGACTTCTTCGCCTCGCATCCACCACCCGTGATTCGCTGAGTGGGTCTCAGTGCAAAAACCAAGAGAGCAGTCCCGTGGTCTCATGTGTTGATGGCATGTGTGCAGCGTGCATGTATGCATATGTGTGCCATGTGCCTATAGTCTATATGCTCATACTCACCGTAGAAAAAAATGACAAGGGTACGTAGGCCGTAGGCTGTACATGGCTAGGCTATGTCTGACTGTTCTCAAGCATCCAGCTACCAAACCCCCTGCATGTCTAAAAGGGCATGTTTCTATTACAATAAATTTGCGCTAGCCGTTCGCACCCCTCCTACTTATTCGCACCCTTCTCTGCCAGGATGAAAAAACGATACATCGTCCTACTGAACTATTGTGGGCGTCGAACGTTCACCCACACCAATCCATACGGCCTGCTCGAAGAGGTCTCGCACGCGAGAGGCACCGATACCCGCAAAGATCTCAACAAACTCAGACGCGGAGATGCTGAAAAAGGGCACGCCGGCCTGCTCAAATCGGACAAATCGGTCTTCAAAAAAAACAAGGTGGACCACACAGACCCTTGTGTGAAGACTATGACATGCAAAGGCAACAACATCGACGTCTACTGCCTAATACATCCAAGCAACTGCTGCACTGAAAAACTTCAAGAGCCGCCATGAAACCACCAATGAATGGCACATACTCGTGTTACGAAAGAAATGTGTGTATATAATACATAAGAACTTTAAGTTTTATAACCAAACAGGAGACGGCACCTGCCTCCCCTGCCACCGCCTTTGCAAGCAAGGTCTTTCCAGTTCCGGGTGGCCCAACCAGCAAGGCTCCCTTTGGGATCTTGGCGCCGAGCTCCGAATACCTCACTGTTGAAGCGTGGGTGGCAAGTTTGGAAAGGGATTGCAGGGCGAAGATTAGGAAGGGCTCCCATCTGATGCCTCTTTTGAATTGCTGGCTGATGGGATCGCTCCAAGGTACACCACTGTCACTGGTAGATGTAGCAGTTGATCATTTTGAGCCACAACCAGGGCGGAAAAATGTCCAATTTGCGTTTTGGAGGGATGAACATCCATCTGGCGAGGAGAAGTTTATGCCCCAAAACAAGGGAAAAGCAGAAACTGGGGAGTCTGAACTATGATTTCCACCCATGGTCTATTGACCTGTTGCTTGAACGATTTCTTGCCGTCAAATCGGACCTCGCCAACCCTGTTAGTGCCCGGTGGCCAGGTCATCGTTTGCGCAGACTATTCGCAGGCAACTTGGGGGCTCGAGAGCAAACAGCATTTCTGGGTGCGGAAAAAAAAAAATCTATATATATATAACAAGCTGCCTGGAGGTGTTCTTCAAGAAGTCAACCACCTCAACCAACTCCGTCTTTGCTCCGTCGCAGCCTTCTCACCACCGTCAACGACACAACGAAATCCCGAATGAGCTGAAGTTCATTGGATCATTCTTGTCTCCAAAGCAAATCAACCTATCATCGCAAGCTAGCCTCAAAGCACAGTGAAGGGCCTTTTCCTCAACAAGTAGCCTTTTGGGGTTTATATAGATTTTATAGTCTATTTTGATAGGATTTGATAGGAGACCGTCTTTAGTGGCAACAAGTCCAGCATCCGGCCTCTCAATTGCACCCGTCAGTCCTCTGTCTTGGTGCGTGCCTGCCACGTCTGCGAACTTCACTTTCGTGTCTCCATCCTTCCAACGGCCATGCGTGGTGTAGGTGGACACCTCAAATCTTAAGAGAAACAACGACCGGGTGATGTTCACCTAGAAAAGGCTTGAGTATGTTTGAGTATCTACTGAATCTACTGGCTCCGAAACCTGCCCAAACGTCCAAAGAAGCATTGTACTTTTTCGATCATGTGGTGCGCATCCAGCTTCCCAAGTGTCCAAAATCCCCAAGAGCTTGCCAAGTCCACAATAAATGAGCCAAATCCAAATGCAGGGTTTGGTCATTGGTGCCACCGAAAACATCTCAGCGAAACGGTGAAGCGGTCGGTCCTTGATGATGCGGGCCTTGGACTTGCCAAGCTCAAAGGGATTTCCACCGGGGCCTCCAGGGCCGCCAGGTCCTGAATGTGAAGGCAGGTGGTGGAAATTCAGGTGGTGTCTCGCATGTCTGTGATTCAGAACAGGGGGACACTTTCTAGGATTCTGATCTTCACATATCTTCACCAAGGAGGTCATTGGGATCTCTTCAGAGTTGGTTTCAACATGTTCCAACTACAAACAGCCAACCTGAGCAGTGGAACGGATCCATTCCGTTTGGGACCTCCAACCTTCACCCTCTGTTTCTCTTCTCAACGTTCTTCCCCAAGTGAGCAACATGGGTAGGGGAGACCTATGAGAGCGATCTCCACGGCTTCCTTTCTGCTCACAGCATCGCTCCTCCAAAGGGCAAGCCACCAAAGAGCAGCAAAAGCCCGGCGATGAGCCACGCGATGGGCCCAGCGAAGCGCGCCAAGAAGTCCAAGGGCGACCCACCGGCGCCAGCATTCTGCATCACCTCGGCCGAGGGCGAAGTCGAACGCAGTGAACGAAGTAGATGTTGTGTGAGAGACCAAAGTACGGCCCGCCATGCATGGCAAGAACTACTGTAACTGCAACTAGCTTTCGCAGACATTGGCTACACTGCTACACAACAGTAGCACATGAATGCTATCTCACTACCCCTT
Source organism: Durusdinium trenchii (assembly GCA_963970005.1). Classification (NCBI taxonomy): domain Eukaryota; class Dinophyceae; order Suessiales; family Symbiodiniaceae; genus Durusdinium; species Durusdinium trenchii. The sequence continues at coordinate 123,056 of CAXAMN010000001.1, read as the reverse complement.
GCGCGGCCACAGGCCTTTTGGTGAACCGGACAAGTGTGAGCGGTGAAAATGCATATTGTCGCGCATCATTGTTGCTTAGTTTGCTTGCAATTGGACTTGTTGGCCGCTTTGGTTGAAGAATCTCTTTCAAATCCGACAATGCGTTCACTGGTGGCTTTCAGAGGGGGCCGGAACCCACCACCTTCCGGTCATTTAATGAATGGCCAGAATTGAATGTTTCATGTTAGCCGGCGCGCACTACCATCAGACAGCTATAAAGTTAAGTCAAAGGAACACAGGGTGTTGTCATAAAGTTGGGGTAGGTCAAAACATGTTTGGTACTTGAACTTGCTTGAAGTGCAAATTTGGCAGGGGAAACAAACTCCTTGGAGCTTTTCTAACCCATCATGCAGGTCGTTCGTATGCGACAGAATATCATCAGTTTAGCTAGGACCTATCCTGGGTCACACAGCAGGTAAACCAAAATGTGTATATTCTTGAGGGCAGAACATGGGTCTTGAGACCGTGCTGGATGTCGGGTAGCAAACATGTCGCAAAGGTTTCTACACACGACATGAAATGAACTGCAAAACAATGGACAACAGTGCAGTGATGAACTCCCGCCTCTGATGAATCAAAACGTGAGGGGTGATCCAAAATGTCTACACATCCGACAGTAGTTCTGCACCCACCCAGACCGACACGTCACCACATCTACCTTTTTGTCGGCCAGTTGATTGAAGAGCTGATCCTCAATCTGTGCGTTCGGGATCAGGTTCACTTCACGCCGAGAGCCATCCTGCAAGCGATCCAAATGCAACGCGTGCTCTCTCTTGCAACCAGTTGGTAGGCTAGCAAAGGCCATTCTAAACCGTGAGCAAAGGCACAAGTTGCCAAGTCTTTAGGGTTTCCCCTGGTCTGTCTAGTCCAGGATTTGACGGAGTTGCAACCTCTTCTGCCACCAAGATGTTGGCGTGTGGGGATATGTTCATTTCTTCAGTCTTTCGTCTTTCGAATTGGAGTTGGCAGTGCACTGCCATGCATATTGGTGTCCTTAGTGGTGTACTGCGCCGACAGCATGTCTTGCTGCACGCGCACCATCTCAACTTCTCCCTTGTTGATGGACTCCATGAAATCGGAATAGTTCACCACATCCCCCGCATGTGCTGGCCTGAGTAGCCAGCCCGGAGTCGGGCGGCAATGTGCGACGCCGGGCAAACCGACACTTGAGCTACGGTTTCTCCACCTTTGTCCTTTTCTTCTACTAAGGACGCTATCTTTGGGCGTTGAACTTCGGGTATTTTGGGGCTGTGTGTGTGTGTGCCAACTCCTGTTCCCAAGGAACTTTGTTTGTACAAAAAATACAAAGGGAAATGAACGCTTTGGAAGGCATTGCCCAACGAAGACCTTTCCATTGTGTTGTGAGATGACTTTGGGACGCCGAAGTCACGTACCTGCACCAATGTTAAGCTCGGCCGTGCTTCAACTGTTGAACAAGCTGTGACTCTAATTTTCCCCAAAGTGCTAGTGCATGATGTTCAACACTTCAATTCTCTGACCCTTCGAATTGCGGCTCCTGCGAGTCAAGGTCTAATGTAATCAGTAGCTAGCTTCTGGGATTTCCCAACTGATAGAGCTCTTGCGAGCATGGCTCTAAATCAAATCTTTGGGTTCAGAGAGAGGCATTTCGGTCTTGGTTTTTCCCCTTTTTCTTTATATATACTTTGATACTCAGATCTTTTGCAGGGGATTGCGGCGCGATTGCGGGACCGCACTCAACGAAGCTACCACAATCATGGGATACCGAGTCTGATCAACTTGGAGTACCTGCACCTGAGTTGTGAATGTTCTAGCCCCACTCTGTTGCAGGATGATTCAGGTCTGCAGATGTGCATCCGTCGTCCTTGTCGACTGCTCGACTTTCGGCCTTGACCTTTGATGGCTTTGAGACCTCTAAACTTTGGATCTTGGACTTTGATAGTTTTGGAACTTCATGCTCAGACCGCTTTCTACTATTTCTACTGGTCTCTTAAGTTTTTTACTTAGGCCTTAGGTTGGCGGGTGGCAAGCCGCAAATCAGTACGGTACGCATTTCTCGCGTGTGTCAAAGTCCACCCATGGTGAGCGTGTGGGACAATCGATTCCAGAGAATGTTCGATCCACAGCCAGCTCTTTTTCCAAATCCGTCTTTGCATCAAGTGGCTGCAAGGCCATGCTCTGGGTCAGTAACAGCGATGCTGCAATGTTGGCCATCCAGCGGAGAGGGCTGTTGGCATCGTTGGCATCCTGAGCCCCAAAAAGGAGAATCCTTGTAATTCAGACAATCGATTTTAATAACAACGATGCTGCAAAGTCCAGTCCAGTTCAGTTCATGGGTTCAGGTCACTATTTATATTCAGTTGTGGATTGAGGGATGCCCCATAAGGAGTTGTTTTGAGATACCTCTCTTTCTCGCAATACCCCTGCATGATGTCCACATATAAGTGTATATATCATACATCCTTATATGTGTCTGTTATCCTTACGGCACCTTCGATGGAAAGCCCGTCTGACGCATACCATCGGCCTTGGCCCGGAGCTCCGCCGCGAGGGCCTTCACGTCTCGAAGGCGACCTCCACACATCGGTCGACCAAATGTACAAAACCATGTTTTAAAACTGTTTTGTTGTTAACGCATGTTTTAAAAGCAGTTTTGTCAACGCGACTTGCCCTTCTCATAGACCGAAACTGGAAACCTATGCCAACGCCGAATTTTCGACCGCATCAGCCGGCAAACTCTTGGAGGAACATTCTTTCAGCAACAGGCATCTAGGGATGCAAAGCTACGGATAGGGCACGGTTCACAGTCAAAGTAATGTGCTCAGCATGCTGCAGAAGCTCTCGTTCGATCTATGAAAGATTTGGACAGGTAAAACATACGTGCCAAGCTTGAGGATGTCCGACATCACAGGCCTTGATCTGGGGCCTGCAACAAATCCTGTACCCTTGCCACCAAATCTGGCAGACCGGGCTCCTGGAAGTACAGGGGGGGGCAGCCTGCGTGAATACCATTGGGAATGGAATGGCTCTAAAACAGGGCACACACAAAGCAGGTTCAGATGCGCTTCGCAGCCAATCCCCTCTCCTGCGCGGAGCTCTTGACCTTGACCGCAGACTTCTGGCTGCGGGCCTGCCGGCCTTATTTTGGAAGGTGAAGCTCCAGAAGGCTACTTTCTCAGAAGTGTCAATCCATCCAAAGAGATGAATGGACTACCCCCAACATTGACGTGAGGTTGCGCACAAGCAGCGGGAGACAGAGGCTGCTGTGGCCCCCATCGCAATGCTGGCAGCGGCCAAGCCGGGCACCCTGCTGCGATGCGCAGCAGCGGGTGCAGAGGCAGCAGCACCACCATGAGACATCTGGTTCACCTGACGGACAATGCGGGCTGAGATGGCAAACACCAATGTTCTGCTTTTGCTACGGCTCAAGACATTTGAATCACTTTGGGGGATGACCGTCTTGTGAAAGAGCATGCCCCTTCAATGCGTACCCTTCAAGGTGGTGGAATGATTGGCATGACGATACAAATGACCCAGACAACAGACAACCCAATTATATGCCGGCCCTGCCGGCTGCCAACTAGACAAAACTTATATAACTTCGACTCCTGTCTTTGTTCACTCTCCAAGTCCAACCCCGTCGCCTCCATCTGTCGTGGGACATCACCCGGGGTCACAAAACCAGGGACGGCCATGAGGGCAGCAGCAGATGCTCCTGCCGTTGAAGCGTCCCAACAGTCATGCGGCCCTGTCCCCTTTTCTGCATTACTTCAACGCTGTCCACAAAGCCCGAAACTCCTGCCTGCCACTAAAGACAAGCGACTCGGCCGAGACATCTTGCTGACCACCTTGGTGCACATGAATGTTTTGAGGCAAACTCATGCAGAAAAAAAGGTCCACTAATCCTGGAAGTCGCAACAGCTCTGAGTGTCTTCCCTGTGCGTTCAATGACAATGCAGTGAAAGGAGTTTCAAGAAATCATACAACTGGGGATTCGCACAGCCATGATGGATTCTCCGCGGAAGCAACAAGTTCTCGCTGGAAGCTAGACTTAACAATGTTCTGAGCCGAAAACATCGGCCACAGTGAGTCGTTCTGTGAATATCTAGTCGTTCTGTGTAAGCTTCAAAGGCCTTCCTAGAAAGCCTTTTTATTACGTTCGTAGCGATGGCCTCCACCTAATAGCGTCTGCGGAAACGTGCGGAATTACTGTGTGCGCGAAGCCACGCGGTACATGTTTGAACTCATTGACCCTCTCACAATGAAGCTTCTTTCAGCATTGCTGGCCTTTCTTGTTGGTTTCATGCACTTGAAGACGACCAGGTTTGGCGCAGAATCGTCCTACACATGTCACAGGTTCCAAAATCTCAGTGTTGGGCTGTTCTAGTGGCTCATTGGTCATGGAGAAGAGAACACACACTATTCCATGTTTAAGTGAATTCAGCGACTGCCGATATAACCTGATAGTTTATTAATACTTAATAAGTGAGCTTTGCCAGACCCAGGTTCACATCCTGCATCAACAAGCCAATTTGACTGTCTTGCATGTGGGACACTTCACATCTCCACTCCTCTAGCACCGGTGAGCCACCGGCAGCGGCCCCGCCGCAAACCCCGGGCAGGTGAAGAGGGAAGGGCAGGGAAGGAAGCTACTAGGCCACTAGGCTCAGCGAATGATCATTGGAGGCCATTACTACTGCGAGTAGTAGCAAGGACGCTATTAGGTGGAGGCCATCGCAAGTAGGTTGGAGGCCATCGCTACTAGTTAACAAGAAGCTACAGAAGCTACTAATGAAAACTACAAAATGATCTTGGAGGCTTTGAGAAAATTGATGCACCAAAATAAGGATCAAGCACCTACTGATCTGCCAGCGGCTGCGCGCGCAAAGCGAGAACCAGCAAAGAGTGTGCAAAGAAAAAACGCGTCCTTCTCATGACAACCAGCCACTACTAGCACAAATGCAAAGCAAACGACAAGTGTAAGTAGAGCTACACCTTGCTACACTTACACTACAAAGGATGCAGGTGAGGCAAGGCACCGTATCACTGAATGAATCTTAGCACGTCACATGTTTTTCATTCTATGTCTATGTACAGGCGTCCACCAAACGACGCGGCCGGTGAAACGTGGATGATGCACGGGTCTAGGAAAAACAGCCAATATTGGTTCTTCAGCTCTCTCCCTCTCTGATTCCCCCTCTCTGTCAACAGTCATCAGCATTGCAGCATTCCTGCTTCACCACCTTCCCCAATCCCAAAAGAAAGAGATTGCCGACCAACAAGCCCAGCCCAGCATCATGTGAAGGCACGTCACTCCTCCTTTCTCCCAAGCGCGAGGCGCTTCCGAATCTAAGTGTGGGATTGGTGGTTTGATCTGCACACCTGAAAAGCCCTGAGGCGAAGACATAATCTTCGTCAAACTGCTTGTGCCTCTCGTAGAACCTACAGTAAACGAAGAGAATTGGACACTGCTAACATCTAGGAGATGCGTGCAGAAACGTTCAATCAGGAGTGTGAAACTCCAGTTGAGTGGATTGGAGTTGTACCATCAGTTTCATCGCGCTGGAGTCCAGTCATTCCTGCACTGAGATGCCAGCTCCCTTTGTATGGGGTCTTTCTGCCTCAAAGGTAGGCTCACTGGCAACAGGAAGAGTTATTGGCTCAAGGGGCTGGCCATGGAGCTGGGAAATGAGAGAGCTCTACTTGGGAGCTAAGGTCCCAGCAACTGCAAAAGCCGCTCATCGATGCGTGCAAATTTCAATGCATCCTCTTCACTGATCCTGCACCAAAAATGCTGGCAAGGAGAACACCTCAACCACACGGCAGTGTCTTTGTTACCTGGTGAGAGCTCACTGCTTTCTGAAGTGGTAGTCCAATGTCTCTGCTCTCATGCTCATGCTCCGCTGGTCGGCAACAGCACCTAGTCTCGTCGACATCGGGAACTGGAACCAATCGGTCAGCCGGCCTCCCTTTCTCCAAGAGTTGCTGCCGGCCTATCTCATAGAAGGCCTCAGGCTGACGAACCACTAACAAAAACCAACATCGTCATTGTTATAACTATATGTGTCCACCCAAACCACGCGGCAGGCTCAATCTGCAAAGTGTTGATGAACCCTGGTCTGGGGGGTACAGTCATTGATCAGCCGGGCCTCTAAGACTCTAAGATCTGTGCTAGCAGCTTCCTTGCTTCCCCACCCTCCATTTCAGTTGACAGCGTGGATCTTAGCGACCAGCGCGCAGTTGATCATGTGCTGCATTGATCCTTGGCTCCACACATCTGCTCGATCCAATAAAAGCAGAAAGACTTTGTCCCCACACCAGTCTACATTGAGCCTACATTGACATCCATCTGTAGCTACCCACCTAGTGAGAACCTCCAGAAGCCGAGTCTCTGCTGCAGCATGGCGACTCTCCTCCTGCGGGCCTTAGAGCCGCATCACACGACCGAGTCTCGTCTTCCAACCCGGGCGTCCGACGGAGCGAAAGCGCCGCTTGCGCAGAGCCTCCTCACCTCAGTCGCAGGTTGCGAAGACGTCTTCAAACACCTGAAGTTCAGCCCTTTTGAAGTCGAGTCGTTGGCCGGACCTGTCATGGAACAGCAACGGCTTTGCCTGGCAAAATCATGAGTGTAGCACGAAGCAAACAAACCCTGCTGTCAACGCTGGCACACATGATGTTGTCGGGTTATTTAAACGAAAAAAAGGGGCCTGTTGGGTGGTTAAGCGATGCACAAAGAAGTTCAGAATTGAACAAACACCACACAGGCCTGGTCGGAAAAGCGTCGAAGTTGCAGCCTCGCATAGCTGGGAAGTTGGTGTTCTGCATCCGACCACCTAAGGACCCTTCAACTTAGTACCGTGTCACTTCCCACAACGCGTTTGTGCTACACAACAAGAAGCTGCTAGGGGCTCCTGGCATCTCTACTAGGAGCAAGGACGCTACTAGGGGCTCCTGGCCTTACTACTAGGAACAATGTGTGCTATTAGAAACAAGAATGAAGTACTGAAGTACCCTGATCTTCCGATTCCGAAATCTCTAGACTCTACAACTCCAAGGAACACCCTCCAACATCCCAAACCCACTTGGAGTGTCGGAGCATCGTCATTCCTTCCTACTTCCTTTATCCACCCTGCCTGCACAGGCTTCCGCCGTGGAAGCGGATCATGTGTGATTCTCTGGAAGCTGTGTTGAAATCGGTCAAAGGGCATGGGTCCGTTTCAAAATGGTTGACCCCCGGACCAATGCTTTGGGGAGTCTAGTTAGTCTTGTCTGACCCTTGGACTTTGGAGGCAAAAAGTTCTGGTCAATCGAACTCTCAACAAATGATGCTGTTGGCGGCTGAATGGAAAGCTGCAGGGGGTAGGATCGTAAACAACACAGACTGTTGTGTCAGAACTTGGATTGCTTGGAAAGCCGTGTGATTGTGAACTGCGTTTGCTTGAGTACATGTTGGCCTTTGTAGAGGCACTGCCATACATTGTTCTCGCAAAAGCTTGAACCCATCATGCAGCTCCTGCGCTTGGTGCTTTGGAGCACACTACTTGTAGTTCTGCTGCACATGGCCCTGTGCTATACGTCTGAACCACCTGGGCCCATCACGATGGTTTGTACAGTATACATATCTGTGTGCATATATGTTCAAACATGCATGTGTCTTGCTAAGGAGTATAGCAATCTATACATACAAATGTATACTTTCAAACATGTGATGAATAGTGAGTATACAGTTGATTCAGGGCACTTCCCGCAATCCATTCCAGTCAAAAACTATCGGAGCCACATATGTCTACGCAGGAATTTGCACCTCGACTCACCAGAGGACAGCCGCCACCTTCCACTTCCATGATCCATGAGCCACCAGAGTCAGAGTGCATCACCGTTCCTTTCTTTCTTGTTCCGCAATGTGGTAAATTGAATCCTTTCATCCTTTCATCTCCGCTCAAACTTGCAACTGTCAAGCGGAGCTTCAGTTGCCGGGACTGACTATTCATGCTCCCTTGACAAATCATCACCACCAACCTACTTGCCAGTCCAAAGGTGCAAACATACCCGGTTGGAATACCAAATAGTGTGTTTGTGGATGAGTGTCGAATGCGTTCTGCATCTTCGAACTCAAATGCTCTACACACGTACCTTGAGCTTTTGATATCCGGCCCTACCTTCCCAATCCCCGTGAAAGCTCTTGGACTTTGTACACACAAACGGCCGCAAGCTCCAGTCCAGCTGGCCTACCTTGGCGCATTCAAGAAACAATGGCCCAGCTAATACTGACATAGAATCACACATATGAAGGACGTGGAGGATTACCGTTCTCTACCAGGTGGTTGCGAGGCACTGCGTTTGACAGGGAGGGCTTCTCACCTTCCGTTTTGGTGCACTCCTCGACAGGCCACCCCACTTCGGCGGCTCGGCCTTCTGTGCCTGTGTTGCAGAAAGTCCCAAACACGTAGACACGCAGCTCAGTGGCACCCGTTTTGTTACAGAAATCCTTTAGACATGGTATGACATGTTAACATGGCATGCCATGGCACTGTGTCGGTTGGAGTCGATGCCCACATCCTTCTGGTTCCAAGGATGCAGATGATTTGATATGATATTGGTATGATGTGATGTGGGTGTGCGTCGTGCGTCAAAAACCCAGGTCTCAGGTGAACATCGCGCACCTTCCTGTTCCATAGGGTATGGAACGGATCCCTTGTTCCATAAGGTATGGAACAGGTATGGAACGGGGGTATGGAACAAATTGTACCAAAAAAACCTGACGTGTCATCTTAGTCCCATTTCTCACGGTATGTAAATGTATTTCAGCAAGCAAAGCGCACGTTTTGATTGAACCTCGAACAATTGCAAACTAGGAATCCATAGGTATGGAACGATGGGTATGGAACGGCGAACAGACATGCTGTACCACAGGTATGGAACGGGGTATGGAACGAGATGTTCAAGAGTACATGTTCCATACCAAAACGTTTTGACTCATGGCCATATTGCGGTATGAGCAACTGACCCTTGATGTGGGTTCACAAATCAATGTCAACAAGTTTGAATCAGGGAGAGCAATGCTCCATACCAACCGAACCCAATTCTTCATATTGTCCGCCGTTCTGGTTGGGCCTGTTTCAAAGTCATCCAGTTTGTGTCCCCCGAAGCTTGTCCATGTTTCGCCGCCGCCTTGAGCCGCCTCGCCCCACCTCGCCTGCACGCTTTGCATGGACGCATGGAGGATGTAGACCGCAAAGCTGCAGGACTGAGCATTCACCTGGCACAAAAAGCATTGCCATCACCCCCCATCAGCCCCCACCACCCCCCATCAACAACCCCCCCTTCTTCTTCGGAAGATTTCGGAAAATGATGGCAGAGGAGGAACCCCGGTATCCCATGGTATCCCCAGTTGACGTCCTGACGGTGTTGCACTGCCAGGTCCTGAAAATCAGGCGAAACATCAGGCATCCTCTGAAGTGAGTTGCCCGGGTAAAACCGCAAGTTTCCAGGATACTTCAAGTTGGTCTGACTGCTGACCCTGAAAAGGTGCTCCGCTTGGAATCATCGATGTTGACCCCTCTTCGAGAACACGTGTTTGCTTTTTCGCTTGATGTCAAGCAAACTGCAAGAGAACCGTCAATTGTAGGCCCTGGGAAAATCTATGACACAAGGAAGCACAAGAAGCACGAGTTCTGCGGCCTGGCCATCTTCATTTGCCAAGATTTCGTTCACCATGAACTCGCAGTAGTCAGGGTGTTTGGCGTACACCTGCATAGTCATACCGTCATACCCGTGGCACGCCAGGAACGCACCGAGCTGCTCTGAGATTACAGAAAAGTCATTAAAATAATAAGAATAACACGGGATCATGATCATGTACTGAAAAGCACGGCACCTCTTTAGTTGAGAAAGAAACAGTCAGAAACAGACATCTGTGGGGGTTTGCCTTCCCAGGCGAGTTAGAGGTCATAACCTTATGTCTGCCAAGTGCAATGCTCATCCGGACACTACTTGGAAGAGCGGATGAGGGGGAACTCCACAATGGAAAATACCGCCTAAGTCCCAATGGTTGGGAGATTTGCACCTGTGAGATGCAACCATGGTCCATGGTGTAGTTTCATATCCCGGATCCCTTCCGCCTCAGCGAAGGTGCTTCCTTTGTGCCTGCAGCACAGGAGTCGTCTTCGCACGGGCCTTTCAACTAAGGTGATTCCTCCAACCACAAGGTGGGGTGAAACGTCGATGTTCCAGATTGCCCCATTCTTGAGCAAGTTGTTTTCTGGCCTCCTAGCGGAAAACACCTGCTAAATAGAGGGTTCTTGGGTTCTTGGCCGTTCTTTGTGGCCTCTCCGTACATCTCTCCAATTCCTTCTGTTCAGCTCCAGAAAAGAACCGATCTCCGTCTTCACAGACTTAATTGATTTGGGGCAAGGGCTCTCATCGGAAGGGGATCACTGGACACATCATCTTTTGCTCTGGCTTTGCCAGGGGAACACAACTGAACGAAGAGGAGGAATCATAAATGCAGTATACAAGCGAAAGAAAAAGCAGGATTGCTTCACAGTGAGGTTATGTGAGGTTCCTTTCCTACTTCCAGCTTCAGACCACCTGTCACACCTGCTCTTCCCCCATCTGATGCTTTGACTGCTCAGCGTTCAACTCGCGCCTACCAAAGTTGATGAGCCATTTCCCATCTGCCAAAGATCCGTTGGCGCTCGGTGCTCTCGACGCCTCAAGGCCGACTCAAGTCAACAAGAAACAGGAAGACTCAAGTCTACATATCCAGGTTCTCCAGCATGTTTGGGAAACCGGAAAAGAAGATCACCGCAATTCCTGTGATGCCGGATTTCGTCCGAATGTGAAGACTCTTCCTTGACGCTGCAGAAGAATATCAAAGTAGCTGAGGCGCGTAGGAAGGATTGCCCCTCCGAGAAAACGTACGCGTCCTCGTTCCAAAAGAGGAAAGCTGAACTCCTGGCAGGCCAAAGAAACACGATCACCACGCCAAAGCGGTGAAGCACATCAAACACAAAAAAATATCTCCAAAAGAGCGATCCTTGAAGATACTCTCCAAAAGCTCGAAAATCCATGCTCATCTCTTCACCTTCCTGGCAGCAAGAAGCTGGCCATGAAATATGAGCAATCGGCAAAGAACTTAAGTGCAATGCCCAGTCCATTAGAATCCAGCAGAGTTGAACATGCATGTATGTTCAGTCTGTTTTTTTGGCTGCACACTATCTAGCCAAGCCGGCCTGAAGATCCGTTTTGTACTGCTCCTTCACCCAAGAGCAATACCTAGTCAAGCAACAGCTCCAGATGGTGCTTTGGCCAAGGTCAGCCAGCCAGCTAGTCTCAACCGTGCAAGCATGTCGAAGCCATAAACTCACACACACTCTGACGTTTGAGTTGTAACAAACATGCGCTCTGTGCATGCCGAAGGCTCTGCCTGGGGTCAGCTTTCAAGAGTTCCTCGTAGGTCAAAGCCTCATACCTGGCAAGTCTAGAGCCAATTCCGGCGCGCATGTGTGCCAAGAAGGCCAACAGCAGGTGCGACTTTCCAAAGCCAACAGCTCGATCACCTCCAGGGGGCAAATCCTCAGTCTTCAGCAAAACCCTTCCAAGATACCAGTTAGTCCTGGTCCTAGTTGTCTTTTGATCGTTCAAATTTCAAATGAAGATGCCTTCGAAGCTCACCAAACCCATCTTCCAAACAGTCATCACTCAGAGGACATGGCTGCAAATATTTCGGCATTGGCGGCATTCTCAGCTTCCAGGGCCTCCGCCGGTGGAATGTGAACAACCCCAACTCCAACTCCTCCTCCCCCCCATCCCCCTCCTCCTCCTTCTCCTCCTTCTCTCGTCTGACTCCGTGCACTCGACCCCTTACACAAACATCCCGGCACCCGTCCCAGTCGTTCTCAACCAAACAAGAATAGGCATGGGCCGTTCTTCGGGTGAGGTGCACAAAGATGGATCTTGAATGAGGCTAGGAAAAGGACAATATTCACAGACTTCACTTCACACAACGGTTGGCCTGTTTTGCGGCAAACCTCGATGATTTCTTATACAAAAGGAACATCATGAGTCATCACTCATGATTTATTGTAATGATCAAAGCTCCCCACGTGGTCATGGCCCAGGGAAAGGAGAAAAAGGACTGGCCTGTTGAAGAGCCGGGTCTGCCTGCCACAACCATGTCTTTCAATGATCTGACGGTCACAATTTGGCCCCTGAACAAACCCCGCATCAAAGGCTTCTGCAAAGTTCTGGTCTCAGTTACTGAACTTGTTTTTTGTTGCACAACACCCAAAGCATTGGCCTACACACAATTATGCCAGCATAGACCCCAACAAATTCAGCATTTTCTTTGCATCAACTCCTTTAGTTCCAATGTTGGTAACGTCTGTAATTTTGTTCATGTAGCTTCCAGCTGTTTGGGAATGGCACTGTTTGAAAACAATACTTCCTGATTCCTGGGTCACATGTGCAAAAATCATGAGAAAGTCCGATGATGATATCAAATTGGAAACGCTGCACCACTGCTGCATTCATAGCCACATGAAAACATACCCGGACGAGGTGATGGAGAAAGGGCAAGGCCTGGACAAGGCGGTGGTAAAAGGGTCAACCACGCTGACAAGCAGGACAGGCAGACCCGGACAAGACTTGGCAGACCTGGACAAAGCCGTAGCAAGGACAACGCCGGGCCCGCGGTGCGGCCACAGCTATTCCATTTCTTTAAACTGATTGGGGAACAAGAGGATAACACAGCAGGACACCAAGAGGACAAAAGGCGGACACAGGGTTTGCAAGCGCGGTGAGAGGACAGCAGGACAACTCCTCCAACACCCGGACACAGGGTTCAGGGCTGTGGCTAGAGACTGTGGCCAGTGTCTCTTTTTCCTAAGAGAGAACCCCAACAGTAAACTGTTTGGGTAAAAACGGTAAAAACCTTGGTCTCTTTGGATTGTCAAACGCACCTTGGCTCGAGATAGAAGATATTCTTTCAGGTCATCATATTCCTTGCCCAAGGATTTTTGCTGCGTCAGAAGCCAACTGCAGTACCTCTCCAGGTGTCTTCCAGACCACCCACGTGAAAAAAAAAAACGTTGAATTCAGGTGTTCTGCAGGGGCACTGTGGCATCTGTGCCAAACACTCTTCATGGGTCAAACCCTTGCATTTGCCCTGGCTCATCACAGCTGATGAGAAAAGCCGTCGCCATACGCCTGAGAAGAAAGGCCACCATGCAAAACGATCAAGAGCTTGGGACTCTAGAAAGTTGACATCCCTCGAATTCACAAAAAAACTCTAAATACCACCTACATACTCCTTTGTTGGACGACATTTTGGGGCAGATCTCTATGTTCCGCTTCCTTCTTAACCTGCAAGGACTCAGGCTTCGACGGCCTCCACCCAATCGGAATGGCAACATGAGGTCGAGATATTGCCAACTCGGAACTCACATGAGCCTTTGACAAACTCCTCTGGTCAGCCTGAAAGGTTACCATGGTTTCAAACTGCAGAGATGGGAACCGCTAAGTGGGTCGTCCCTATCAGTTGTACATGCGTCGATCTCAGGCCTTGAGCAATTGCATCTGGATGTCGTGAATCACCAAGGCATAGACTGAACTCTTCTGCACCCCCCGGAAATGCATTGCAGCAAAATCCGCCCGCACCGAAGGTGCGGAGGTGTTAAACTGTAGGTAGCGCATTCATCGGTTCGCTTTTCGTTTGGCAAGAAAAACATATTCATCATGAGGTGTGTCTGGGAGAGGAATGGGAACGGAAAACAAACAAAAAACATATATATTTTTGGGATATCGTGTATCTGTATGTCTGACGATATGTTTCATCATCGTATCATTTGCATCACCAGGTGCATCAAAAGCAAACAAACGGCTCCTTTCAACAGGCTATGTCTTGAATACATCTGTCATGGTTGCATCATATGCGTCAGCTGGTTGCAACTGTATAGTTTATTGGACAAAATGCCTGCAAGTTAGTATAATTTGGTCAGGGGGTCGAAAAATAGATCCAACAACGCTTGCAAGCTGCAAACAATATAACTAAACAATGTGTCTGAGGGTCCAAGAATAGAGTGATGATTATAGAGACTTCTTTTGCCCTCTCTGTGAGAGCCACTGGTGTGGGCGGTCCCGAATAGTGATTTTCTTCACTGGGTCAATGTGGTGCTAGTGCTTTTCTTCCCTGAACAGGACAACGCACTGTATGTAGGTCTGGTCACTCGAACCGTGCAACTTCCGAGGCTCCGTTCTTTTGCAGTAACTTTGCATTGATCACAGCACAGGCTGTGGAGGCAACGTCACTTTGAATTGCACTCTCCCTTCATTGGGACAAAACCTTGAAAATCAACTCTGTGGAACGGAAAATGACGCTCTGACAAAGGCACCAATGCTGGTCATAGAACTTCAGTTCATTCATCTCACTGGCCTTACCTTAGTTCTGCTGATCCCTTTGCAAAGGCAAGAGACTTCGCGAGTTTCAAAGCGCTAAGATTCTGTCACGGCGTATATACAGCACAAAACCTCCTTGTAGGAGTGTCCTGCGCAAGCACTTTGGGCGCAAGGACATTCCTCTCTAGGCGAGCGTGGGCCCTTCAGCAAGGTAGCCTTGGCCGTAGCGCATTCGTTGGCAATCACGTGAACTCAACAGATTGGTATGACATGGGTGTGCGAAAGGTGGTGACGATCCCTTCAATACGGCAAAACGTGTTGCCTCAAAATGAGGGAACACCCCAGCTCATCCTGAATCCCCCACATATCAAGGAAGGGAAGCCAGCTCCCAACTCCTATAGCATCGAACTGACACGCGTATGCACTTTGTGTTTGTGGGACTAGTCCCACCAAGACCTTAGAACTCAATAGGAACAGGAATGGTCAAAAGCGAGCACCTTTGGCCTAGCTTGGTTTCCGACAGAACTTTCGGAAGACCCCTCCCCAGGGCTGGCACTGCGTACAGTACCAAGCAGAAACGAGACCCCAAACAGAGGACACAAGCATCACTCTCTGTGAGCCTACCCGCTGCGCTGCCTTTTGGTCGCGGGTGCCACGGCAGCTCGCCAGGCGTCACTTGCCGCGCCGGGAGCTGCCAGCTCTTCGTTTCGTCTGTTGAAAAAAAAAAGAGAGCTCGAGCCAGACCTTCGGTCGCTCGCACCTGTGTCACTACGCACATCACGCTGTGCTACACGACACAAGCATCACTCTCTGTGAGCCTACCCGCTGCGCTGCCTTTTGGTCGCGGGTGCCACGGCAGCTCGCCAGGCGTCACTTGCCATGCCGGCCGCCGTCCCCCGTGGATCCCGGCCGACTTTCGTGGCCAGCGCAGCTCCAATCTTCATGGCCTCGTCCATAGACGTGGTGGCCCGAAGAAGTTTCTGGTACAAGCTGTCCCAGTCGAATTGCACCGGACTCCATTGGAGCTGGTGCGCCATTGAAAAATCGCCGCGGCTCACTGCGTCCGAGATGTTCGCCTCCGAGGTCACCCTCTCCCATTGCGGATGGTGGTTGCATCCGTCCACGAACCGCCATATCAGGCCCAACAGGCGGTTGACCTTCACATCTCTTCCGAAGCCCTTTTGGAGAGCGAATTTGCCGGGTTCATTGTCAATGAAACACAGGCTCAGCGGCCCCATCATCTCCATGCACGAGACGAGGCACACGATCTGTGCAAGGATTTCGAGGGCGTAGATGAACGCCCTCCTGGTGGTGAAGCGTCCCAACAAATCCCCTGGGATGCTGCCATGTGCATAGTGACACCGGCCGCAGGGTTCTCGGAGAACGAATCCCCGGCCGTTGACCATGAGGTTGGCCGCCTCTGCGTTCCATCCTCCGTGAGCCAGTGCCGAGCGAACCGACAGTCTCTCATCGCCAGCCTGAAAGAAGGCGTCGGCGTAAACGATGGTGCATGGTTGGCTCTCGAACTTGAAAACCCTGGGTTTTGCGATGGGAAGTACATGAAGTAGGGTGACCAAGGAGTCTCTGATTCCGTCACCTAGTGAGGTTTGCGCATGTTGTATTGGTGCAGCTGCTCGTGCATAAAGGGGTTGGAGACAACATCGGATGGTTTGGGACATCATTGCCTCAGAGATGAACTGCAGTTTGCCTGCCAAACGTTTGGCTTCATCGGATGACATGGTCCCCCGCTGGAGGTATTCGTTCAGTTGAGATGTGATCCTGGTCACGCGTGCTTCCTCTGTGTGTACTGTGAATGCTACTGAGTCGATGGCCATGACGACACCCTGTATGAGTTGTGTCTGTGCTGGGGGCTGGTTCTTGCTTGGCTTGAACTTGAAGCCAACTGTCTTCATGAGGTGCTGCACGCACTCGAATCCAGACTGAATCGAACATTCGGGTTCGATGGCTGCGTAGTCGTCCACGTAGTGTACCATTGGTGACAGCGTCAGTGCTCTACAAAGCCAACAGATCATGTCGGCGGTGCGTGTGTACGACCACACTGATGCGGTGCTGCCGAACAACAAGCATCGGTGCTTCCACAAGGTCCACCCCCCCGGGACACGGACTAGTACGTGTGTGTGGTTAGGTTCGGCAACTGGCAGTTGCCTGTACGCTGATTCGTGGTCTGCTCCCCACAGGTGTGTTGTGAATCCGTGGCTTTTGAACTCATATATTGGCCACCGCTATGAAGGTGTTGACCCTGTGTGTCGGCGGGATGTCCTCTCCCTCGACTGTGTCATTGTGTCTGCTTCGTTTCCAGTCTTCACAACGCCTCACCTTCGTGAGGCCGTCTGCCCCGGTCTGCTCGACCGAAAATGCAAAACTAGTCGGGACGTGGCACTCAGGTCCCTGAAGCCGGTGTTGTGTGTTGGGGTGGTGCACCGAGGGGATTGTGCGGATGCCCCACGATGGTGGTGCGGTGAGGGGTCCGATCATCCGGTTCTTGCTGATGTCAGTGGAAATCTCATTCAGGAGTTCTTTCCAATGCTTGTCTGGTTTCGTTTGGTGCAACGGCTGTGCGTATTTCATGTCCTCCCGTTTGGTCCATCCCAGACCCGGGTTCATCTTTCCCAGGACGGAGAATCCAGACTGGATCTCGTCCAGGAGTTTCGGGTCTTCCCACCCGAGTCGTTTCAGGAGATTTGACAACAGTGGAAAGTGGATTCTGTTTGGGCCGTTGGGGTCGAGCACGATTCGGATGTTTTCGGCCCGGGCCTGATGCCAGTCCTGAAGGTCATCGTCCAGGTCAGCGGCCTGTGCTGAGATCTCTTTCATCAACTTCTCCCGGAGTTCTGGCAAGCAAGGGTGCCAGTGCAACCACAGCTGGATGGTCTGTTGAAGGCCCGGTTCGAGCAGGTCGGCCACTGCTGCTGGGTGGCGTCTTGTGTAGCTGTGCTGCCAATGCTCTTGGAGGCACTTGCACTGGGTCATCCAGTGATCTCTTGGTTGGTCCGGTGGCTGTCCTGTGGCCAAGGGTCCGGACTGCCAGATGGATGTCATGATGTCCATGGCACTGTGGCCTAATGGCTGCAGGTCGACTCCCACTTGGACATTCGCCTCGGCCGCTGGGAAGCAGGTCAGAAGGAGCATGACGATGACGGCCGTGCCCAAATGCCAGCCGTTCGCCACCACCTTGTGGCGTGCCCGTTCGTCCTTGGCGGGCGCCGTGAAGTCATCTGCCAGGTGGTGCATCCGCTCCTTCAGGAGGATGCTTGGTGTCACGAGTTCTCCTCACTCGTTCTCCCATAAGTTCTCGCTCTTGAAGTGCCATGGGGCGAATTGACGCCCCGCGAGTTCCCAGCGATGGAATGTGGCTGAGTCCAACTTCCCCCTGTCTCTGCGTCAAAGTGACGGAGATCGGCTTTGCGGCCCATGATCACGTTCTCTATCATGCGCAGCAGCTTCCTCTGGCCGAAGATGAAGTTCGGGTCAGCGAACCACCGCAGCACGCCATCGAACTTCTGGCCCTCGGGGCCGTCTTTGCCCTCTGCATCTGGTCGGATGCGGCTGAAATCTGGGCATGGTGGGGCTGCAGCCAGAAGGATTGCACACTCGCAGTTGGGATCGATGTCATTGATCCGGTCTCGGAGGGCCTCCTGCGAGTCGGCGAAAATGTCGCCCCTGTGCTCGATGTCTGGCCAGTGCGTCGACGAGATCGTCGTGCAGGCTTCGTCGATCTCCCATGAGATTCGGTGCCAGATGTGGCGGTGTCCCAACACGATGTCGGCAGCTGCGTGCGCGGTGCCGCAGCCGTCGAAGACACAGAGGATGAGCCAGGACTTGTGCACAGGTTGTGGCCTGGGGGCGCTGGGGCCCAAGTATCGCGCCAGGCGATCATCGGGCTTTGTGGGTTGTGTCTTCTGCCGTTTCGGCCCGGGTACTCCCCCTGGCTCAGGGGGAGCCCCGAGCTGTCCCTAGCCCGGGGGCTTGCCAGCCGACGGCTTCTTCCACGGCTGTGACTGCCAGCCGTCCTGCGACTTCCATTGCGGCCACTCCCGTTTCCAAGGGCGATCTTGAGAGGACTGTGATGATGTCCAAGTGGAGGTCTCCGCCCTGTCGGACTTGCCATAGCCCTTGCCCTTCTGGTGTTGTGGCCGGCTCTGTGGTTTCTTGGGTGGAGGCTTGGTCGTGCCCAACTCCTTCATCAAGGCGGCCTGAAGTGCTGCCGCGTCGTCGATGATCTGCTGCATGGCCTGGTCGAAAGGGTATCCCTGGCGCATGGACAGCGCGACTTTCCAGCGGGCATCGGTCCAATAGGCTTTGATTTGCTCTATTTTGCCCGGCCTCGACCTGAAGAGTTGCCTCCACCAGCTGATGTATTCCTTCACATCTAGTTCATGCCCCAGCTGGCATAGGATCCAACAGAGCTCAATGGCCTCCAAGGCGTCCATCAAGCCCAGCAACCCCTTGGGGCTCCACTGCTGCTCCTCCTCGATCACGATCGCGTTCTGCTCTTCATCGACCGTCAGTCGGCTCTGCTGCTTTTGTTTCATCTCTTTGTTGAGCGTGTTCAACGAGCCGGAGGAATCGAAGCACCTGGCTTCGAGCAGTTCGTGGAGCTGTGTCGGGGTGAATTGAGATGAGATCCACTTCTCGTGCCAGATGCGGGCCATCACCTTTTCGGCGCCGACCAGTGCTTTCATCGGAAAGTCACGGTTGCGGCCCGCGATTTGGGTGTCACTGTAGAACTTCAGAAGCTTCTGGAGTTCGGCTGGGGGAATTTCCCGCGGCACGGCGGGTACCGCCTTTGACGGGGCCGGTTCGGAGGCCACCAGGCCGGGTTCCCGCCGGCTGACCCATTGAGCTCCCTGGGTGGCCATCTTGTTGTGCCTGTGCGCGACACCGCTGCCAGAGGAAGCGCAGGGCCGCTCGGACAACGTGTCCTTCGTCTTGGGAGATCTGCCATTCATATGACCTTCCACGGTCACTCCATCCCTCAGCGGGACGTAGAGCATCTCGTCCACTTCTTTGTAAGTGTCGGCCATAGCCGCCAGCAATCCGGCGGACAAGATCTGCCGATCCTTCAAGTAGCCGAGGAGGTGCTCCGGCAGGCCACAGGAGGTGGCGAGGCTCACGAGCTCAGCGGAGAGTGCCCTCATGGCGCCGGTCGGGGCGCTAGCGTTCGGGTCTTCCATCGTGCCTGAGCCGTCGTTCACGGAGTGCACCCGTCGAGATCGATCGATCGGCCCGAATCCAAAGTGTGTGTGGAGCCCTGTCGCATCGACCCCAGGTGTTCCGACGAACGAAGGATGTGGGGGCCCAGGAACCTTGGGGGACTAAAGCTGGGTCAGGCTCTGACTGCACACAGCGAATCCTCGAGCCTCAGGGTCTAAAGCTGAGTATGGCCAGGAAATGTGTCGCACCGTCGCTGGATGTCTCATGCCTTTCTTCACTCGGAGTCGGAGTCACTGCTCGATGACGAGCTGGAGGATTCGTCGGATCGGCGATCCATAACCTCCGTTTCGGAGGAAGCCCCTTCTGCGTCAGGGGTGTTCGGAAAACACTGGCGACACGGCTGGTCTAAAATGTCTGACCTGCGAAATCGTGTCAGGCCATAAGGGCGCCCGCACTTGGTGCGCCACTCCGCCGGCACCGCCCCGTGTTCGCGGGGGTCCGGCAAATGGGCCTTGCGGATCACCACGTATTTCGGTGGTGTGTTCATCAGGGCGACCTTCGCGGCCACGCTCTCCAGCTTCGACCGAAGTTCGGCCAACTCGTCAGCCGGCTCGATCGAGGGTCGCGCCTGGGTGTCATCATTTGTACCCAGCGGCCTGCACGGTCGCAAGAGGGCAGCCTCCTGGATGTACCGCTGGATGGCGTGCGAGCTCCATCGCCCGATGAGGAGGATGGTGTTGGTGTCGACTCCATGGGCCGCGAGGAATTGCGAGTCCGCGACCCGGAGGGAGTGGCCCCCGAGTCGCTCCAGCTGCTTGCCGGTCGGCCCGACGCGGGTCGTCTCCGTCCCTGTCAGGTGGATGATGTGTCGAATCGACTTGATGGCGTCGGCCTTCGTCCATTTCCTCCCATGGGCGTGCGGGAAGAGGGGTGTCCGATCGGTGATCAGCTCGATCTTGGACAGTCGCCTGCGAAGTGCATGTACGATGCACAGGGGTTCGACCTCGTTGGAGCACGAGCAAGCGTGCGATCGCTCGATCATCTCCCCTTTGGTGTCCGTCTTGGACATTGGCAGGCTCCAGTGGACCGTTGGGTGGGCAGAGGATGTGTGCTCGAACCGAACGTGAGTGGCCCGAGCGTTGGCGAGCTCAATCTCTCGCATTAGGAACCAAGATCCGCTAAGCACCAGGATGTAGTCGTCCTCGAACTTCTCGAAGTCGGGGCGATGCCACAAGTTCCTTAGCAGCGTGAAGTCGAACGAGTCCTTCAGTTTCGAAGGGCCGATGCCCCGCTCGATGCTGCGAATGGCGTCTTTCATGCTCAGCTCTACCTCGATGGGGATGTCACCGTGTCGGGTGACGTGCTCTCGTCGAGCCGCACTGAAGTACAGTTTGGCCGACTTGTAGCCGCCGGCCTTGAGTGATGCCCCCACTCGCTCGATCAGCTCTGGTGTGAGGGGCCACGCCGGCAAGTACCATGCTCTGGCGATGGTCTCCCATGTCTTCACTCGGCTGTTGTGGGGGTGGGAGTTGCTCCGGGCCCACACGTCCTCCCGGAATGCCTTCAAGGTGCGATCCGCCTGGTTGGCCTGGGCGGACTCCAATGCCCGCTTGAGGCTGCCACCAGCTGAGAGTTGGTTTCTGGTGGTCGATCCCGGTGGGTCGACGACAGCCACTGAGCCAGCGGCACACACCACATGTTCTGTTCGGTCGTGGTGAGGCCAAGGGAGTCCCACCGTGATCGGTGTGCGTCGACGATCGAAGGTGTGGTCCATCCGTGTTTGACGAGCGCTGGGAGTATGTGGGCGATGTCTGCTACCTCACAGGCATCTTTGAGTGTGAGCCAGCTATCCGCTAGGGCCATCGTGACGGCTGTGGAGTGCACGAAGGGTGCAAGGTCAAACAAGATGCTCTGGTAAGTCTTTGACGACGATCGATCGTTCGGTCGAAACCAAGTCACCGAGGCTAAGCTCTGAGCGTGGTCCGTGTGTGTCCGAGTCGTCTCAGACTATGGTCCCAACACCGATGTCGACGGGGCGTGATTTTCATACCGTTCCAAGTCACGATCGGTCACACTCATGGTGACTCAAAGGTAAGGCTGCGACGGGCAGTCTCAAGGTCCTCGCTGTTCTGGGTCGCCAAGGCCAGCATGGCATCACTGATTGCGGTGTTCATCCGCGTCCGGCGTGTCAGGGAGGCCCTGCCGATGAGGTGAACGTCCTCCAAGTAGGCGCTCAAGCTGGAGAACATGAACTCCACTCCCCATGCGTTGGTCAGCTGTGCCCCACGGCGCCAACGGCGTGCAACCGGCACGCAGCGCGAAGCACCATCCAGCCACGTCTCCAGTTGCTGGGTGGTCCACAAGCCGAAGACTTCCATAAGCGGCCGGGGGGCCGTGCCTGGCGGGCTATACTTAGGAGGCGCGCGGGACTTAGCTAGTTGAACTATACTTAAAGT
>CAXAMN010000001.1:59482-71010 GCA_963970005.1 Durusdinium trenchii | reverse complement strand
ATACCTCATGCATTACATAATTTTGTCCTCAAGGTTTATCCCTCTTTGACATGTTTTTTTGTGGATGCAGATCGGTAGCCTGTCTTTACGTTCATGGCTCAAGGCTGGGCTGCCGACAGGATCGTCAATGATACCCAGAGTACATGCGCCTCAAGGCCACCGAGGAGAAGAACACGACAAGACAAGGTTGAGTGTCTTTATTGTATATTATATGATACAGTATTATATGCTGACAGAGCGAGAGCCTTCGCATGGAGCAGGGCAAACGCGGCCAGTGAATTCCGGGAAGTTGTTGGTGGACATGAGGCGCTTGAAAGCATCATACCACGCGCCCTTGCGCACCAAGTCATTCCATTCCTCAGTTCGGATCTCTGTCCCCCTCTCTGGCCCCCGTTGGTCGAAGCGCTGAGCCGATCAAAAACCTCCGGTTGAATGCGAGACAAGCGTGTGTTTTTGGCATCTCTCGGGACACCCGTCTCACTTCCTTCCAAGCGAAGGTACCGGAATCAGATTGCCCAAGGGGCACCCCGATTTATCGGTCACGCTTTGGTGACAGAACGGGGTCCCGCAGTCCATGCATCTGGACGCCTGGGTCTGGACAGCCACCTGCAAAAAGAGTTTCGGCAGCTCGCAACGGAGCTTGCAGAGCTCATTCACTTTGGACAATCCAATGGGACACCCAAAATGAACTAGCAAACTACTGTAGGCCATAGTCAGAACAATTCAAGCTATCTGGGCGTCTTCAATTTGAACGCTTTAGGCTTTAGGACACGTTTCTGTCGATGACCAGCTACGAGTCCCTTTTCACAGGTTTAGTTTCGTGGATCTGCGATTTCTGGTACCAAATTATGAAGAAAAGCGAAAGGGGCCACCCACTGCACTAAGCCACCGTCTGGCAAGTCCTTTTATTCAAAGCGCTGGGGTAATTGGTTGTGGAGATTTACAAACAAACCCACATTTTTTACGTGTGTGTCTCGAAGTGAACTGAACACCCATCAAAAGACTGGTTGGCACCCTCATGCTGAGGTGCACAGATTGCTGTTCAGTCTTTGCAACCCCTGCCTCATCTTTCTTTGCCAAAATCTCTTGGAAATCCGCAACGCGCTCTGCCACTCCTGGCACAAGAGGACTTGGTGACGTGGAAATGGGGTCAGTCTACTTGTACAGTCCTTGTCTTTGTCTTTTCCGACACGGGAATAACTGCCAGTCATCCCAACGGTCCAAGGATTGGCCTCTCTTCGGCAGATCCCCACGATCAACTTCCAAGAAGCCTCGACCAGCAAATCACCCCACTGCAAAGACCTTCCTATTCAAGAAAAACAACTTGTTCCGCACAAGTAATACCAACTCTGAACAGTTTCTGAACCACTGAGTGTGCAAGAAAACGGCCTCGGTTGGAGCTTGCGACAAGCTTGGCATCCTCAATCCTTAGATTAGATAAATCATAAATCCAATGAAGCCAACATCATTTTGCTCCTCTACTCAAGATATCACAAACTCCTCAATCCGTTCATGTTTGTCATTGTGTCACCTTCATAACAAGTGATGCAGGTTGTTTCACGCACGGAGCTTTCGGCAAAGGATCTTCTGCGGGCGATTTCCCTTGGTCGTCTTCTGGAAGATGGCCATGTCCTCCATATCAAGACCTCAGCAAAGCTGGTGCCACCAGTTGGGTGGCTGAGGCAACAACCATCTGTAGGCCAAGCCGTGGATTCCCAGGGTCACCAAACTAGGATCAGCTGGATCAGCTAATTGCAATGTTCTGACTGGGGCAACTTGCTGTTCAGAAACAACTCAGTTGCTTTTTGCCCAAGATGCTCTTGGGCTCTCCATCACCCTCACCCATGGTGGAGCTCTTTCTCACCTGTTACGGGACAGGCATACGAAAGACATCTTACTCCGTGAGAGCTCTGCAAGCCCAGACTAAGGCGAGTATCGCTCCCCGAAATCGCGATGAAGGAAAGACTTGCACCGCAACCAACACACCTGGCCTTGGGGTGCTTTCGGATCCGCTGCTTGACCAGAGGATCGTTAATGACTTCTTGGGAAGGAAGGTACTCGCGCATGGAGCCTGCAATCGCCCAAGGTTTTTGGTCATGTTTCTGGCACGCACCAAATCACGCGCTTCCATTTCAACAGTGCTTTGCATCCAGGTCGCCTATGGGCGAGTGCTCACCGCGTTCCAGAGCCGACTTCACTGCCGCTTTGAAGTCCTGGCAGCAAATGTGCGCAGTGCGCATTACGCCTTCCGGGCGCGGTGCGGTGCCGTGGGTCCTTGGGGAAGACCCGCACGAAGTCGGTGGCACTGGCCGGCCACTTCTCCAAAATGGCCGTGGCCACCTTACCTTGGAAGTTCTGAGCCGAGCCGGGACAACTCGATTCGGGTGGAGTGTGATGGCAGTGAAGAAGGAGAAGTGGCTTAACCAAAAAAGCAATCCGGAAAGTTGAAGTTAGGAAGACAGGAAGGATGAGCACTTGCTTGCCTTGCAGCTGTGTTGCTGTGGGTCCAATTCTTGTGTGCCTCCAAGAGCGACAACAGGTCCTTGCACGAAATCTCCAAATCTAGATATGTTTCATGCTTTCCGAAATAGCAACAACTTGCATCATCCTCGGAGACTTCACTGGCATGGATTCTCCACAAGCCAGTTCACAAGGAGACGTCTCACTGGTTCTTATCCAGCACCCAAAAAACTGGAACTCCGCCATCCTTGTCCATCCTTCCACTTTGAATTGATTGACCGGTCCTTCTCCTCGCTCTCGTAAACATCCAAGGAGCTGCCAGGCTGCACGCGGCCCACCTCCAAGTCCTCTGACCCCGCCACGCCACGGCGCCACGGCCACGCGCATCGTCGTCTGAGACTCGATGGGACCCAACTCCCCGAGGAAACTCGCTACTACTGGCGATGCCCTTGTTACTAGTACTAAGTCACCTTGCTACTAGTAGCTTCTTGCTACTAGTAGCAAAGCCCTTGTTACTAGCTATATAGTATATAGTAATGCCCTTGAAGCTATATAGTAGCGATGCACTTGTTATTAAGTAGGGAGGCCGTGCTTCTTTCATTTTCGATGAAACTCATGAAATGACGGGCATTCCACACGCTTCACAGAAACCTCTGCAGGTCATTTGGGATGATTTAGGATGGAACCCTCGAAAAACACACGAAGAAGTTATCAGACCAGCCTGGAGGAGCACAAAACATCTTATGTAGCCATTTTGCGCAAAGCGATCTTCAGCTCAACCCTTGCGGAAAATGCAAAAACAATGCAAATAAGAGAAGGTGTTCGTCGCTTCCACACTTTCCAAGCCACACGCCACCCAACCGCTCGACCCATGCCCACTCGCACAGAAAGCACAATCCACTCTGGCAAAACTCTCCTGTGGCAAGACCCTCTTCTCGAAGGTCTTCGTCGGATCATAGATCCAGGCAATTCCGCCGCTCATGCCTGACCAGCCAAAATGAGCTGACTTACCAAAACATTCTACCGCGCCGATTGCAAGGATAACTTCCATTATGAGATCCAAAGAAGAAGAGAATTCCGAATTCCTTCTTTGAGAGGGTTCTGGCATCGTTACAGCGTCCCATGAAAAAAAGTACCTGGGCTTCTAAGCCGCCCCTCCGTTCTCTGCTCCTCTCCTGCTCCGAAGTTGTCTCCAACACCTCCGAGCACCATGACTCGACCACCTGGCAGGGCCGTGGCAACGGTGGAGGCCTATGCTTGGGATGCTCGGACGCGAACCTGTCATGTATTCGCAGCAGTGGTCGCCAGCACCCTCCACAACGGCCCACACGCCGGAGTTTCGCACCTGCAGAGGTTGAACACAGGAGGTCTCAGAGCAAGTGGCGTCTAGCGATTTAGTTCAGCCTGCTGATCATCTCGGCAAACAAAGTGCATACAGCACCACTCAATCAAACTGTTGCCTTGCGGTATTATCCCTTTCGATAAGCTCGCCCACAAAGAATAGATACACCAGCGCCCAGAAACTCGCCACACAAATGTCAACATGAGAACGCATTTGGGTCTCCTGAACACCCTTGTTTCACCCACCAACCAAGCCAAAGAACGTTCCAAGCGAACCAACAAAAGCCTGTCAAAGTTCCACACGGCTCTGCACTACTCTTTACTCTTGAGATCTCTTGCCGATCGTGCTACCCTTGAGCCACGCACCAAACCCCGGCCCCGGCGCCGCAAAGCGCTCCGCTGCGATGCCGTTCACAAAGGCCACACCCGCGGTCGCTCCATAGAGTGCCTTGGTACATCCACCGGTAGCAACGGAGTCCCATGGCCGGCCTGTTGAGCGGTCTTAGCGGAGTCGATAAGGATGGAAAGCTGAGTTTCTCATCTTCATTTTGGGGGGTTACTATATAATAGCAATGGCCTCCAGCCCAGAAGCGATCCAACCTAATAAATAGCAATGGCCTCTAAGGATGGAGAGGACCGGGCACCTTTTGGGAAAGAGGCTTCAAAGTCGTGAGGCAAACACGTGAAAAAAACGCACGAACACGCGGGTGAGCCCAAACGAATAGTTCCAGATCTCTGGGGCGAGGCACGGTGTTGCCGATGATAATGTTCTTCGCAGCCTCAAAAGTGGCCTGATGAGGAGGTCGTGCTTCATCGGATCTAAAAAGCTAAAGGAAAGCAATCAAAAGCAATCCATGGGTTTGCAAAGGATGTCACTCGCCCGCGCCTTGCGCGGTGGGTACACCACAAGTGCACCGCCGCTGAGGCCCTTGCCAAAGTAGTCCTGCCGAGCAAGCGAAATGGTGAGGGCCAGAAAACATGAGGTATGCAACACACCAAACCCATCCAAAACAGCTTTCTACAGCTTTCAGACATCAAACCACAATGGAAGCCGTCGATGTGCGTTGGTACCAACCAACCTGGATCGACTCTCGACGACAGACTCCTGGGAATCGCCCTCCAGCTCCAGCAAGACACCTTTCACTGCAAAGGCACCGAAGGACTGGCCGGAAGTTCCAGAGAGCTTCCTCAGAGCATTTCAATCGCCAAGCGACTCTTTGTGAATGCGGAAAACCCATGGATGTCGCAGAAGTAGATGAATCTGTGAATCTCAAATACTCCAATATTGAGAAGAAAAACAAAAAACTCGTGCTTTTTGTGGAGTACCAGCAGAAGCTGTGGCAGATTCACATCTGCTTGGATATTGGCAAGCTCATTTAGCCAAGTCTCAAGTGGCAGGTTCCTGGAGGCAAGCTTGATCCCCATCGCATGAAGATCCTTAGCTTGGCACCGGCTTAGTTTTTGAAGAAAACCTCCAATCCTTGACATGGCAAACTGAATAGACATGACATGGAAATTATCCGTCGAGTGACTCATGAGAAAGAAGCGTTCCGACTGTGCGATCGGCGTTGTTCAACTGGTTGTTGACGGCGTACGAGCGCTCACCATAGCGGAAGGTCATCTTGCACTCCTGCGAGATCCAAGGAGCGAAGACATCAACCTTCATCAATCAAATCTGTCAAAAGTTAAGCTGTTTGTACCGACCTTCTTGATATGTATATATATATATAGTTAAATATATATATATATACATCCTAAATGATGGCCCTATTACAGTACAAGCATATGTGCCAAAAGAGCTGATGAATCGCTTGAAGCTTCCGTTCTTGGAATCATTTGGTCCTCAACCAGAGTTCTGTCGATCATCCTCTGGAGAACCATGAAGTGTTCTTGCGTGTAGAGTTTGCGATTCTCCACTTTGCCTCACTAAAAGAAACTTGGCAAAGTCAGCACCATCAAAACAAACATGGAAACTGCATCTTTCTTGTCTCAAGCCCTGCTTGAGCCGCATGGATAGCGCGCGCATGAACCCCCTCTAGAAACGTGAAGCTGCCTTCCACCAATGATTCACGCAGCACGATCCGGTCAACCGAGTGACCCATCTTTCCGGCATCTGGAAGCTGGTGTGCAGGGGCCAAAACAGCCTCCAGCTGTAGGGGCCCTCGCACGGAAGGATCTTGCCTCAAGACCTCAAAACGGAAACGAACGCAGTAAACGCACCGGCATTTCCTTTGGTGGGGAGCTCTTTGGTGGCCTTCCTTGTCTTCTATGGTTTCGCTGTAGCTTCCTGCTGTTCATATTGTGGTTTCTTGGTGTTTTTTTCGATG
The DNA here is from genome assembly GCA_963970005.1 of Durusdinium trenchii. NCBI lineage: Eukaryota > Dinophyceae > Suessiales > Symbiodiniaceae > Durusdinium > Durusdinium trenchii. The sequence continues at coordinate 64,882 of CAXAMN010000001.1, read as the reverse complement.
ATTCTACATTAAAACCACTCCCGGTCACGCTGGCTGAGGGTGCTTCCCTGCAAGTTGTCTCCCTTCGACTGGCTCAGCCCTTCCTCCTGCTCACATCGCAAGCGGCCTCGGCATGACCAATGAGCTCATCCATGTTGCGGAAGCCCATCTTTGCCATCAGCACACGCACCTGGGGCGGGGGGTCTGACTTTCAAGATCAGCTGTTGGAGGTAACACCGGTGCAAGAAAAAGCGAATCGAGTGACCAAATCCCTTTCATTTGTTTAATGCTTCTAATAATCTTCTAATGGTTGGATTCTCTGCTTGCCAATAATCAGTTGTGTCAAAAGAAGACTCTCATGGGCAGCCTGTCAAGACCTTTTGACCCACAACGGCATGATCCCGCATGCCTCCTCAGCGACCAACAAGAGGTAATTCACGACGTGCTCTGGAAGACCTTCAAACTTCTTCCGCAGCACGGGATCTTGCGTGGCAATGCCCACAGGGCATGTGTTGAGGTGGCATTTCCTCAGGGGAGAGATGAGATCGGAGATGGGCAGAAATGAAGAAACTGTCAAACCAATTCCACAATATCCATGCTTGGGATAGAAATCGTAAACATGCAGAATCACCACAAACACCATAGACAACAACATCAAATGCACACCGTGCACACCCTTCCTCATCATAATGCATCCCATAGCGATCAGCGGTGCAGTGGCAAAGCCGAAACGTTCTGCTCCCAACAACGCAGCGATGACCACGTCACGGCCAGTACGCAGCTGACCATCCGTCTCGAGGGTCACGCGACCACGGAGGCCGTTGAGCACCAGGGTCTGGTGGGTTTCAGCCAAGCCAATCTCCCAAGGAGCGCCTCATGGGGAGGTCATGTGAGGACTCAGTGGGCACATTTGAAAAGTATATAGAAATATTACATATCATGACATCAATGGGAAACAAACCAAAACAAACAAAGAAAGGTCAAGCCACTTGGAACAGAAGGGGTCATTTCGTCTGACATGAAGAATCCGGAACTAGCATCGAACACTCGACCCGTCTTGGCAACCTGTTTCAAATACCCAGTCATACAGCCCACCTGCGTGCTTGATGCCAGTCCACTTGGATGCACCAGTACCACCATCACAGCCACTGATCAAGATGTGATCCGCCTTACATTTGGCCACTCCAGTGGCCACCACACCTACACCAATCTCACTCACCAGCTTCACGCTCACGCCAGCGTCCGGGTTGGCATTCTTCAAATCGAAAATCAGCTGTGCCAAGTCTTCGATAGAGTAAATGTCGTGGTGGGGCGGAGGGCTGATCAAGCCAACGCCCGGTGTGGAGTTGCGAGTCTTGGCGATGCCTCCCTGCACCTTCTTCCCGGGCAGCTCACCTGGCGAGCTCAATGGGCAATCCCAAGATCTTCCAGTTCTTGAAAAAGTCTGAATGGTTTGAAAAGCTCCTAAACCTGTTTTTCTGATACTCTAAAGTGTCTAAAGCATGCAAATCTTCAAGGAACTCCCAACACATCCTGATGCCCCACCTCCTTCTCCAGGTTTGGCTCCTTGGGCCATCTTGATCTGCAGTTCCAAGCCACTGGACAAGTACTCCATGGTCACTCCAAAACGCCCAGAGGCCACCTGCTTGATGGCAGACTTCAAGGAGTCTCCGTTCGGCAACGGCTCATACCTCGCAACAGCTCCTTTCCGGTGATTCACGAGTTCGGTGTGCTTTTTCAGCGTTTCAAAAGAAAGCATTCTTTAGTCTCAGAAATCCTTGGTTCCCCCACAAGACCTTGGTTGGACTTTTAAGTTTTCCATGTCCATCTTACTTTCTGAATGACCGACATTGGTCCTTTGGCCATTCCATCTCCAATCGCGCACGCACGCACGCGGCGCAGGCACACAGGTTGCAGGCCAAGAGGCCGGGCCGGATCCTCACCACCTTCTCCGGTGTTGGAGAAGCCACCCAGTCGGTTCAAGGCGATGGCCAAGGTGCTGTGTGCCTGGCAACTGCCCCGGGAAAGTACGACGGGTCAGCGCCTGGCCGACGCTTGGGCTTTTTGGGGGTGTTCGGTCTTAGAACCCGGTGGTGTCCTCAAGTTGATTCTTGAGAACTCTGTGTGTAGTCCATTCTGATTTTTGTGGGAGATTTCTTGATCACTCCTGCCTCCATGGAGATAGATCCATAGGACATGGCACCTGACTGACGAGATCGATCTCTCCAGCTCAAAGGTGGCCCAAAGTGCAAGAAAGAAGATCGATCTCGAGACGCTATTCCGAAGATCACTTTCCTACCAAGTTTGTGGCATCATATATGTCACTACATCAAGGGGATTCACTTTTCCATTGAAGTGGGTGTCGCTACAGGCAAACACGCTGCCGTGCCTGTTCTGAAGCGCTTCACAATCTCGCTGGCAGGTTCCACTGCATCGAGAGGCAATGCAGCACGTCCGTATTGCCTGCAGGTACAGTTCGCAAAAGCAGGGCTAGCTGCTAGCTCTGCACTAGTGCACTCAGAGGCTCCCTTTCAGATAAATCTTGGTGGGAAGAACCAAATTTCTTCAAAGTGGCTTGTGCTTCTTCCGGTCTCGTGAGGTCTATAAACAGCAGTGGCTCTTCAGGAATTTTAAGCTCTATTCTGCTTCAGAGACGTGGCTCGAGTCCACGGCTCTCGCGCTATTCTGCAGACACCAAACCAGAAAGCGCCGAAAGCGTCCTCGGCGGCTTGAAGTCCAGCTGTCCTCGGATGGACGAGGCCTTCACCTCAGCGAGATCCATGCAGAGCCATGGTTCGCCAACGGACGGTCGAACGGAAGCAGTGGTGGGCCGCAGCCCCACGGCATGCCACGCCTCACCCATACGCGTGTTTTTCATGAAGCCCGTGGCCACCACGGTGGCCCTGCCTTCTTACTTAATTGAGAAGTTCGCTACTAGCTAGCTACTTAAGCTACTACACTACACATGGACGCAGGATGGCTCACGCACCAAAACTTCAGGACCCCCGTGCATTTGTGGGCAAAGCCCCATGCCCCACCCATCCCTGAAGCAGCTGGGAGGCCAAATTGTTGTGCAGCGCTGCAAACGATGCATACGCAGCCCTGGAATTCGTCCTTGCTGCCTGCGAACGTCGGTTGTTGGTTTGACAGGTCGATGTGTCCCTGTCGAGCCAACGGGCCAGCGGGCATGAAAAACCTATCACCTGCGTACTTGTGAAGCTCTCAAATGGAGGACCTTCAACAACTTGGTAGGGTCCCTGCCACGAGCAATTCCAGCCTCCTGAAGCTTAGCAATCACCATGGGATCATTCAAATGCTTCTCGGCATCACTTCCTGTCAAAGAATGAGTTTTCTCCGGGCCAACTGCCAACATGGAATTTCCAACAGGCATCATCGACTTGCCTTGACGATAGTGGTATTTGCCCTCATTCGGCAAGCTGGCAAAGAGGCTCTTCACCTTGCCACTGGGGCAACAATGTCCCACATGCCCTTACTATTCTATGATTCTATCAACAAAGTTGCCCTCGAAAAGATGTCGATTTTGCCAAGGAACCGTGAGGCCTCCATCTGGGGAGAAGCCCCGATCGTGCACGCCCAACGACCTCAAGGCAATCTGCTCGAAGCCCAAGCCGCCCAGCTGACTGGCGATGCCAGTGAAGCACATCTCAGCCACCTCCTGCGATGCCCATGGCCGTGGCCGTGCTTCAGCGGCACAGCACCAGAAAAACCTCTCTCTTAAACAAAAATCACCTGAACACAACTCCATTGATTGACTGACTGAGCATTTGGCACGATTTGGCGTGATACGAAGACTTTGATAACTGATCATGCACCAGCTCTCAACTAGCTCAAAGGGTACCAGCCAATGTCAAACTCCGCCTGCTTCGGCCCTGGTCTCTTCAACTTCGGAAGCGAAACCAGGATGGTCTCAGGGACGGGTCCTTGCCGAGGCCAATGGCATCAGCGATCTGTGCACCCTTGTAGCTTCTCAACGTGGAGATGCCCATCTTCGCCATAATCTTCCTGAGATCAACCGCGGCCAGTTGCACAGGCCTTTTTTCAGATCAGTGGTTTCGTTTAGAAAGACCATTTGAAACCAATTATCAAGAAAATGGAATGCTTGCAAAGTGGTTCCACAAAAACATCATTCCAGCTACCAGTGGTGCCCCTTTTGGGGAGCCGCAGCCCAACGCACTGATGCTCGGGCTTCTGTACAAGCGTGTTTTCATTCACCGGTGGAACGTGAGTTGAGGATGAAAAGTATCTTGAACAGTGCAGTCTATTTGTTTCATGCTCCTTCGACAAGATGCAGAAGGCCTTTGCCAACAGCCTTCTGGTACTTGGCAAAGCCGGTCTCTGTGGTCCAGTCTGCTCCAAACCTCAAGCGAGGCGGAAAGACCGCGGTTGACCAAGGAACTCTCTAAGAGTCCTTTACTATTAGCTTCTAGCTACTAGTAGTAATGCCCTTGTTACTAGTAGCGATGCCCTTGCTACTAGTAGAGGATATAAGAACTCTCTGCTGCAGCACAGATGCTTCCCTTCACTTGCAAGCACCCGCAAAGCTTCGTATGCCATGTAAGGGAACACAGCGTCGCAACCGAAGGTTAGCAGCAAGGCCTCAAAAACAGCAGAAAAGAGTTGCTCAAACTGAAGAGAGACTTGCTGTTGATTCTGTTACTTCAAAGGAGACCAAAATGCCTCCGCATTGTTGAGATCTGTACTCCACCCTTCTTTCTTTGCAGGTCAGTGACATGGTGCGCCACCTCATAGGGTTCTCCGCTCTCCACAATGAAGGCCACCTGAATAGAGCAGCCAAAAGGTCAGTTACTGCACTGGAGTAATTAGAGGAATCCAAGAGACATCCAAAAGGAATCAAAGAGGATCAAGAAGGAGAAACGCAACACCATTGAATGGAACCAGGTTTGAGATGAACGCCAATTGTCCTTCAGCTTTCAAAAGCCCTTGGGCCCGCTCAACACTCGTGCCTTGGTGCGGAGCTTGTGCTTTACCAGGGCTTGGTGCACCGCGCCGCAGGAGAGAAGCGACGGCAAAGGCACTTGCTTTTCACCGCTGGCCCTGAGGATCGTTATTTGGCAAAGATGCAAGCATGCACGCAAGTAAGGCCAGGAGCCCCTAGTAGCTTCTTGTTGCTAGTAGTAAGGCCAGGAGCCCCTAGTAGCGTCCTTGCTCCTAAGAGTAAGGCCAGGAGCCCCTAGTAGCTTCTTGTTCCTAGAAAGGCCAGGAGCCCCTAGTAGCTTCTTGTTCCTAGTACGAGTAGTAAGGCCAAAGAGCCCCTAGTAGCGTCCCTGCTCCTAATAGTAAGGCCAGGAGCCCCTAGTAGCTTCTTGTTCCTAGTGGAAAGGCCAAAGAGCCCCTAGTAGCGTCCTTGCTCCTAATAGTAAGGCCAGGAGCCCCTAGTAG
>CAXAMN010000001.1:0-59472 GCA_963970005.1 Durusdinium trenchii | reverse complement strand
CTAGTAGCTTCTTGTTCCTAGTAGAAAGGCCAGGAGCCCCTAGTAGCTTTTTGTTCCTAGTAGTAAGGCCAAGAGCCCCTAGTAGCGTTCTTGCTCCTAATAGCAAGGCCAGGAGCCCCTAGTAGCTTCTTGTTCCTAGTAGAAAGGCCAGAGGATTTAGGCTCGAGCCCACCGTCCCCACGGGGACCTGGCGATCCCGTCACCTCACGGAAGTGGGGTACCGATCGAGCCATGGCATGGGATTGTCTGCCCGTCACGACATCTTTTGCTGGCAATACGCTATGGAGACAAGCCGGACATTTTCGCGTCACCCCAACCCAAGTTTTGCAGCGGACCTTACATTTTACTGTTCTGACCGCTACTGACGATGATGGGATCACGATTAAGCTGAAGGTTGATCGACATCTGATGCCTTTATTTCATTCAGCATGTTCGAGCATTATCATGTTCTGGTATGAGGGCGGCAAACTTCGATTTGGATGCCAGCGCCCATTGAATGCACGTCCAGCAGATTCATTCTTGATGAATGATCAGCCAAGGATTCCGAAGACTACCTGGGACCCTACATATCGACCAATGCCAGAGACTTTTGAGCCCTGGGCCCAACTCTTCGAATCTTCCGAGCTATGTGCAGGATACGGTCTGGTATCCGAAGTGGACGAACTCCATGAGCCATGGATGATCGGTCGTTTTGGTTTATGTGAATCCGTTCAATCTTCACCAACTCGAAAACCAGATGACCAAACATTCCAACCTCAGCCTTCTTTGAGCCCGCAGACTTTTGTCAGCTCTACGGAGTCATTGTTGGATCATGAAGATCCTTATGAACCCTGGATGTACACTCATTTCTCTTCCACAAGTGGCGAGGGTCATACAAGTGACCAATTATTTGATGAAGTCTATCCAGAATGGTTTATTCCCAAGCAATCGCCTCCTAGCACTTCCACTGGCAATGTCTACCGGGTTTCTTCTCAAGGCCTGCATGTTGATAATTTTGGTACATTGCAGAACTGTTGGCCGCTGGAAAATTTCCTACCATGCCAAGGACGCCAGAGTGGTTTTAACCGCTTGATTACTTGGATGAAGGGTTGTCTCTCTCCAGTTCTTCAACGACACGATGCGCAGACATCGGGATACTATGCCCGATCCGAGTGCAGGTGTGCGCATCCAGTTACGCTCCGAGCACATGATTCCTTCACAGATTCGACATGTTTCTGTGGTTGTTACCACATGATTCCTAAGAGGCTGAAGGAGCATAGTCTTCATTTTGCATCGAAAGGCCGGAATTCACCGCATACATTTAATTCATGCCAGGGTCCTGTACCCGGCAATTCCATGACACCAACCAATGATTTCATATCAGCCAAGGGCCATGACGATTTTGTAAAACAGTTTTGGGAACAAGAGTTTCAAGATCAAGCAAATAGTGGCTCCATTGGATATGACATCTTTGACCTCCGTCATTTCTGTCAGAACCGCCGTATCAGCTACACGAAGAATGGTCATAGGAACCATACAGTCCTCACTGCTAGACCGCAAATAGCAGGGAGAAAGAACAATTTCTCTGACTTCCCGTCTTTGTCCCACCAAAGAAAGGGGTGGCCTGATGTCAGCCCAACTGACTTTGATCTTACTGATGACCAACCAACTGACAACAACCTGGGTTGTGTGCCTACCTTTCCTCTTTACCCGGAATGGCTGAAAAGGAAATCATCAAAGAGCACACGAGATGTATCAATTCCTCCTCGGGTTCGTTCTCAGTCAGCTATTTCTCACTCATCGAATCAGAACAACTCCTATGTCACTCAGCCTGGAAAGAACTACCGACAAAAGATTTGTCGACCTGAAGATCCAGTAACCACATTTGCGATCCCAGATACAGAATTGCTACATCCACAACGAGCAGGAACCACATATGGTGGAGCTGCACCCATTTCCGACAACGAAGTACCGATCCAAGTTCTACCTCTCAACGCGCATTTTACAAGCTCAACAAATGCTGCCCTATTGTGGCCCTATGACATGGTCTCAACTGTTTTTGAGGACTCAAGATCGTGCCAACAGTGTCCCATCAATATCGAAAATGACTCTCTCCTCGTGGACCCGATGGTAACTATTCAGTATCCACAGCATCAGACTATATCCAGTGGGGCTACACCCTTCTGCAACTACAGCGAGCTCAACGACTACGATCAACGTATTTTTGGTGACTTCGTGAGCCCAGTGTCTCTCCGAGACCCCATGCCAAGAGAGCTTTTTCCTACATACGTCAGCGGCCGAACGGTCCATGACTGGGATGTTATTTCTGATATCAGCTTGCACGAAGCTATGTCAACAACAGTATACGGTCTGCAGGCCCAAGTTTTGGATCCTGTCAGTCTTGTGCCAGATACTCCGTGTCCACAACAAATTGATACTATATCTCGTGGGGCTGTACCCGTTTCCAACAACGATTTATTGACCGACTCCCCCGATATATTCAAGACTGACACGCAGCAAGTCATTCCTGCCCATACGTGGCCTCTTCACATGGATCCTATTTTGTGCGAAGATCGACGGCCGTGCACACTACTTGTCCCTACTGTACATGCTCTCACCCTTTTGACAACTTCGATGGCAGAAGTTCAGCTTCCACAGCCAAGTACTACCTTCAGTGGGACTGTACCCATTTACAACCTCAGCAAGATTTCAGACCATGCTCGATGCTCATTTCCAGTTTTTGGTGAACAGACCTCTTTTCGAGACTTTTCGTTGCAGAACGCTTCAGCTCAAGTCTTGGATCAGTTCTTTCTTGATTCCGATCATCCAGGTCCACCACAAGAAGATACTATATCTCTTGGGGCTGTACCCGTTTCCAACCACGATTCGTTGTCCTTCTCTCTGGACTTTTCTATGATATACAAACATCAAATCAATTCTGCCTTTACGTGGCCTTCTCACACGGTCTCTACATTACGTGAAGATCTCCAGCCGTGTACCCGACATTCTCTTGCTGTCGGCAATTTTGTTCAGTATACAAATTTGATGTTTGATATTCAGCTTCCACCACCGAGTACCACATCCAGTGGGACTGTACCCATCTACGACCTCAGCAAGGTCTACAATCACGATTGGTTTTTGATCCAGGATAGTGGAAGACAGACTTCCATTCGAAACTCTCTGCTACAAGATGATCCATCAATCCAAGTCGTCTCCAATGCCGTGACATTTTGGAAGGTCCTACATGACATCCGACAGCTGGAGGTTTATCCTGGTACACCCTCAAGGGGTGTTTTTGGACAGCCGCTGCAGTCAGATCATCGGAACATCGATGAGATGCCATTCACAGATGACCTATACTTCCAACTCCACTTGCATCAAGACTCTCCTTTTTGTTCAAGGCACACTTCTCTACTCACATTAGCCAGTCCTAGCAGTGATTTGTCTGGAGCAAACGACGCATACAATTTGATGGCAGGCTTTTCGATGTTTCGAGGCTGGAGTCGGGCGATCTATACAGGAGGTCACCCGGCCTGGGGCCGCTGTCAAATCATCCACATGACTCCTAACCCACCTTTCGCAGAACGCTGCGCCGCAGCGCTACAAGATAATGGGTGGTTGGCCTCTGATGAAGCGTTATGGTTTCTGCGAAAATTGCAAGACTGGAGAACAGATATTCAAATTGGGCCTATCATCCAGTGGAGCCCCAGTCGAGACCTACAACATTTAATGGCGGCACAAGATCAATTGCAATTTACCAACCAGCGGCTGAACCTCCTATTATTTCTGCTTGAAGCTCATTGGTGTGCAGTTGAAGTTGACCGCCGCACTACTCCAGTTCACGTAGTGATCATCCAATGGCCGACAGAACATCATACCACGATTGTGCTGGAACTGTCACGTATTTTGCAAATACCACCACATCAGATGCTGGTTACTTTTGACTCCAATAATGAAGTTTTGACCATGTGTGGGTGGACAATCCTATTCCGTTGGTACAACAATTTTGCTTTGAGCACCTGTCTTCAGCCAATGATCCATGTCACCGATCAGTACCAAGCACAATTTGACCGTGTGATCCTAAGATCTCAGCAACATTGGAACCGTACGAACGCCACTCCAGATATCATCCATTTTGCTAGTGAGTGCCGTAGTGCTTTCCTGTCAGAATATGCAGCTAACCAGCCGGACTCTCGCTTGCCACAAGGAGTAGATACCGTGATGTTCGTGGGCCCAGAAGACGACTACGTCCAGGAAGTTTGTCAAGTTCCACGACCACCAACAAACCGAGAAAGAGAGATCAACTATCTCCGAACCATGCTTATACAGCCAGCATGGATGACTAACTTCGAAGTTGAACTTGTCCTTCGGACACTCCGCTTACAGGTTCTCGATCGATACCTGCCATGTCCCCTGCATTTCGACACAACTAAGGAAAGCCTTGAATCTTGTCAGCTGATTTACCCAGTGTGGCAGGTTACACAAAAGTCCAGTTTTTCATTACCTTTAACTATCACTGGATATCTATTGCCGGCCTTAAGCATCAACACCGATGGATGCTCACGGCCGCTGTGCCTGACCCACAAAATCCTCAATTAGCACCACTCTTTCGAGCTGTTGCAGCGCTATTAGAGACGTCTCCAGATCGGATTCATGTCCAAGCCACTGCCACGCAGTCACATCAGCATCTTTGTGGGTGGATTCTAATGCACTCCTTTCAGGAACTTTGTCAGGTCCCAATAACCCATGATACCACTTTGTTATTGCAACGCATCGCAGTGATGCCGAACTCAAGAATCAAGAACCTCCTTTTCGAAGAGGCTCTGAGTACATGGACGAGACACGCGCCAAGTCAGGATGTCGTCACATTCGCCACACAAATTCGAACATTCCTCCTCGCTCACATGGACATATGGGGTCCACAATCAGTTATCCACTTTGGTGGTATGTTCCCTATGCCCACCACAACACCAGCACGCGCATCATGGAGTACTGTCTCTCAGCCAACCAAGGCCAAGATACTTCAAAAAATTCGAGCGCATGTGCAAAGACCCTATGTTTGCCCATGTATCCAACGAGTCACAGCTTACATCATTATCGACCGAGCTTTAGGTTTTGAAGATGATGCTGCACTTTTCGGTGTCTTCATCAAGCCATCACCCTTGAAATGGGCGACTCAATTTTGTGGGGAGAGGGTCTCTCATATTATGCGCAAACATGATCAAGTCACTGAGGTTACCCTTCGTGTTCCAAAGCGATACGCCGACCTCATACCTTTGCATGTTGAAGCCATTATTTACCAAGGAACAGTCCAGTTTACATCTTCTCAAGCAACCATTTCCATTATGAACCTGGAATCAGGACTTCGCATTTTCCGCACTGGTCGTAACCATCCCACAACTACTTTTGATGTGGGTGAATTCTGCTCAGGTGCCTTTAGTGGATGGACTCAAGCAACCAAGGTTCTGGAAACTATGGGGTACCCATTTACCACCAGATTTGCAATTGATCATGATCATTGCGTTGCCACTTGGTATTCCAGGAACTTTACAGACCATGCTATGGCCGCAAAGCCAGAAGATGTATTCCACTTGCGAGATGAATGCTTCTATTTCCGAGAGTTACCAGTTACCAATTACTTTCCAGACAGATTTGGCACTCGGCTGGTACCTCATTTTTTGCGAACCCATCGAAATTGCGACAGCCTCTCCTCCGTGTCCAGCCTTTTCTAGTGCAAGTACAGCTGCCGGCCTTGAGAAACCAGAGGGCCAGGCGATCATTGACACAATTTTGAAGGTGATGCTTCTGCAGCCTAAATTACTAATTCTTGAGGAGGTGGCAAATTTACGTACACATGCACATTTCCCGCTCATCCTGGAGCTCCTCAACTGGGGAAACTTTCAGGTAGCATGGCAAGAAGTACTCAACCTGGAGGAATGGCTCCCACAATCACGACCGAGACTGATCCTTATCGCGATTCGTCGTTGTGCATTCGGTCTCAAGCATTTCCAATGTCAGTCCTGGCCAGCCAATCCTATTGGACCTACGTCCCTCCAGAATTGTCATTGTCTCCTCCGAGATCCAACTACGATTGGGATCATGTCGGCACCTCTGGAGTACGATACTGCCAAGCTTTATTTTGATCCATCCAAAGTCCCAGGAGCGGTTCCCAGAACTGTCCAGGACACCGTGCGCTTCAGACTGCGCTCCGAACATGATCGTGTTCAGTGCCTCATGACTAGCTACGCTTTTGGCCATGAATTTGATGCAGCATCAAACACAAATAGGGGCATTTTCGGCAATCTAATTCGTCACCGAGGACGCATCCGTTTCCTAGCCGGGCCCGAACTCTTGTGGCTGCAGGGCCTCTCAGTTCCTTGGAAAGGTCCAATACATCCTCGCCTACTCAATCACATAGTCGGGAATGCCATCAGCGTGCCACATGCGTTGCTTGGACTTCTTAACGCATTACGCCACTTTTCTCACCTCGAACTGGATACTTTCCCACAGGATCTTTTTCAGGTGGCTATGAACTCCAGACTTCATGCAGTAAATTCTGATTGCGTAGTGGACCCGACTACAAGTACATTTTCTATTGCGCCCAAGGAAGTCCCTGCAACAGCCCCATGGGATACATGGGAAGAGCGCCAACCAACATTTACGCAAGTCGTTTTCCTACAAAGCAGTAAGCACCGATCAATCTTTGTACAGCCTGGCTTACCTGCCCTGTCCGTATTTCAAGCATTGTTTAGTTCCTACGACACAGAGCAGATCTACTGGCTACCCTTCGATCGATTGGGCCTTGTGGTGCCTGTGATTGACACGGACATCTTTTGGGGGGATCAAATGATGTTCTCTTTACCAGATTCGTATCGTCTCTGTCTCCAGGAACATTCCTTCATTGACGCAGCTACTGAGTGGACAGCTGTTCTTTTGCCAGATCGTATGGTTATCTGTCGTGTCGCATCGTCCACGACTGTCTCGAGCATCACATCATTGGTCTCTCACGGACAATCGACACCATATCAGTTATGTAACCAGATGTTAAAACGGTGCGATACCACCAAATGCCCTCCACAAGCCATGGTTGGGTGTTGTGTTGAAGCTTTTGTGCCCCATGTCGAACATCATTTTCAAGGCACTTTTCTCGATCAGGGAGACTGGCTACAAGCTCGCCTATCCTCCGACCAGGTTTCAGAGTTTCTACATACATGTCATGGCAGTGGTCTTACTGACCTTCTGTGGGCTTTGGGCTGGAATATTTGTTGCCTCCAGGAACCACATCCAACATCGTCGGTCAAACCCATTATGATTCTCCCATCATGCAATCAGCTCTATGTGGACTCCATCGCTGTGCGCAATATCTTAGCGGCACATGTCACAACCTGGTATATTCCACCGAGCATGGACTCTACTACCAATACAGCCAGTTTATCCCTCAAGCTTTGGGCAACTGTCATTTGGGAAGGAAGTCTCCCTTTGACCACGAAGACTAACGTATTCGCTGAGGCGTGGCACGCTGCAAGTGCTTTCTTCGGCCCTCAAGTCCAGGTCCGTTCCATTTTGAGAGGCAAACGACTTTCACCAGAAGAAAGCTTCGCAGGATACATCACCCAAGAAGAAAAAGACAATCCCCTCAATCGAGTTCATTTGATCGGGGTGCTCTCTGGCGGTGGTAATAAAACTGATCTTGCCCTTCGTACAAATCAAACCATGACAGATTTCCTTCTACAAAGCGGAGCCTCCAGTATACAAACACCACAATTCGTTAAAGATGTGTTGACATTGGCCGGCGTCACACGACTTCAGCAAGTTCTGGCAATGCGAGATCCGGAGATGAAGCTTGAGCAAATTAAACAGACTGCGCTCCATTATAACATACCGTTGCCAGATTTCGCAGATTTCGAAGCAGATACTACAAAGCGTATCCGCAAATTCATGACAAGACGCCCTCCGCCAGCCAACATCCACAAAGCAGCAGACTTCCGTTTGGCTGATCATTTGTTTCACGATATGCAAGGTGTCTCGATTCCACAAGAGACCGACCGCACTAAATCACAAGGGGTTTTTCTGGTGGATGCACAGGAAGCTTCCGAATTTCAACAAACGCACCAGACAGCCTCCTCACCATGCATCATGGTCGTTTTGGGGCCAACTTGTCCACTCCAGTCCAAATGTTGTTCCCCCTGCAACTTACCGGCTGTTGACACACAAGATGCCAAGATTGTTATTGCAGCATGTGTACATTTTTTAGGTACAGCAAAGGCAGCCATGCGCGGGGCCGATCAGGATGACATTGCCACGGAACCGACCTCCGTTGTCGCGTTTACCGCATGGCGTTCCGAGCTGACAGAATCCTTATGGGAACAACTATGCGATGGTCCCCTGAAAACGATTTGGAAAGTTTTTTCGATAGACCCTGCAAAGAACGTTGTCTCCAAGCCGTGGGGACGAAGCTGGAGGAACAACAATCAGGCTGTCGAGTCAGATCAGGCAAAAAGTTTCCAAGTTCACATTCGAATCTATACTTCTAAGATATCAGCAGTCCTCGCACAGTCAGGTTCGCAAGGCATTTTCGTTAATCCTAAGACTGCCGATGGGACCATGATCGATACATCTTTCGCTGTGGTGTGGCTCCGTGACTATGATCATGCACAGGCCCTAGAAGCTGCAAAGAAGATCCCGGAGCACGCTGGTTTGGTTGTCTCGTTTCGAGGCAGAAAGGGCTATGGCCTCCGAGTGCCAAGTACAGTCTATGAAGAGGCACAGAATATCCTTACACCATCCGTGCCAAAGCAGGCGCACATCCCTGCCAATTGTTTCGTAAAGCTGTCACCTCTACCCCACGGTGTTACAGCAGATGATATTCGTACTTGGATTGAAAAGCAAGCGCTCCGAATGCGCCCAATCAGAAGCCTTGCCCCGAATACCTGGTTACTCGCAGCTAGCGATAAGATTGAGGCCTGTCATTATCTTTGGGGTAAATCAACTGTACTCATCGCACCTGTGTCACATGCCATATTTACCAAACCTACGATTGTAGCGGGAGGTATGAAGATCCAACTCCCCAAGCACGCCTCAGCATCGAGTACCTCCTCCAAAGATCATGACATTCACGAGTCATGGGATCCATGGGCTCAGTGGAACCCATCCCTGGGTGACGCTACTTCGAGGACACAGTCGACTAGCCATTCAGACCCGTCTCGTGTTTGGTCTTCTCGGACAAGCCAATCCTCTAGATCATCAGTCAATACCTCAGCATCTCAGGCATCAGACATCGCAGCCATTCAGGTACAAATTCGTGATTTAACTAAAGCTACCAAGGCTAATCAAGACAGTGAGGTTAAGCTGAGGCAGGACATGCAAAGCGAATTTACACGAGTACGTGCCGAGATACGTACACAAATCGAGACATCGGAACAGTCCGTCCGGGCTACATTAGACCAGCGTATTCACAGCATTGAAAAGAGCCTCAATGATACTAACATCGGAATGAAGGAAGGGTTTAGCGCCATCCTCGCTAAGCTCGGACACCCAAGTCCAGACGATTCAGCCAAACGAGCCAAATCGACTGGCGAAATGCACATTGATTCTTCGTCATGAGCCGCCATACATTCTCAATTCACTGCATTTAATGTTCTGCAAGATGCTCTTGCTGTAAGTCAGACAGTCCATCAGTTTACGTGCAGGGATTTGATACTTGTTGTTTGCAACACGAATGAAAATCCCAATCACCATGATCTATTGTTCTTTGTGTTCATCACGGTGCTGCCTGACTCTCAGCCAATTCAGAAGTACATCGCGTGGTTTTCACCACGTCATACCCCAGCCTTTCGTTTTTGTCAGTCACCATGTCTTTTCCAGTATCCTCAACCTGCGCTTTTTACAGTACACCAGTATTTTTGCGTACGTAGCTATCCTGTTGAGTCTCAAATACGCACTAGTTCCTTTTCTTCTTTGTTTGAGGATACCACAGCTTTCTGCATCTTCTCTCCAGGCCCCAAAGACGGCCCAGCTTTCGGCCCAGAACCTTTCATTCAGCACTCAAGTCAGCAATGGACATCCCTTATATCCCATAAAGAATTTCGTTATGGATCCGCTTGCTTCTTGGCCGAAAGCGCGCACTGCTTCGACACCATCAGGCAGGCAAAAATTCTGGCCCGTCCTTTAGTCAGGTGGACTTCCGACATACTTTTACTTTCTTCTGTCAATCAGGTATATTCTTGTCATCAGAAATCCCATGACTGGAAGCATACAGCCCGTATCGGAGAGGCCTCCAATCCAGGTCCTCCCAACTCATCCACCACATACCAACACTTATCTTTGAGTTTGATCAACCCTACTACTATTTACCGCAAAGAAGATGATTTTCTTGCCTTAGATACTGATATCCTTTGCTTAGCCGAAACAGCAGCTACAAAGACGGTTCAAATGGCATTCAATCAAGCACTACGTCACACGTCTTACAAGACCTATTGGTCAGCGCCAGTCCCTGATAAAATGGCGAAGCTCGACCCCACACTGGGGCATTCCCTGAGGGGTGACAACTTAGGGACAGCAATCATGACTCGTCTTCCATCGCGGGATACCCGACATAGTTTCCCACCATCAGTCTGGGACACCTGTCGACTAAATAGTGTGATCATTTCCACCGGTATCTTGGACATTCTTGTTGTATCGGCCTACTTTCAAACTGGTAAGTCAGCCGAAGCTCGGATTGTTAATAATCAAATCCTCCATGACATTTGGCTTCATGTCACAACAACCACGTTACCATTTATTGTAGCTGGAGATTTCAATACTGATGTCCGTAAACTTGACGCATTCTCTCTCTTTCATCAGAGCGCATGCGCCGAAATGTTCGAATTCCACCGCAACGTTTTTGGCTTCGAACTCCCACCTACATGTAAAGGGTCAACCCGTTACGACTCCATGATTTTTCATCCATTCCTACAAAAATATATACAACGTATTGACGTTGGACCTGAACACCAGTTCGCAGATCATTGTGTCGTTCGGGTACTATTCAATGTCCCAACCAAGCATACTGAGACATTCACTTAGTATATCCCCAAGTCATGGACACTATTCTCAGTCAACCTCAAGGATTTTGCTACTCAGTACTCAAGACATCGTCAGTTTGTTCCTAACTCACAACTATCAGATCCTACCGCCGCCTTATACCAATGGTCCTCCCAAGTGGAGAAGGCCATCGATGGTACTCTACGACAGCAGAAACGAATCGACCCCCTCAAAAACCCACAGGGTTTTCTGCCAAAGCTTTTCCGAGGACGCTGTGCGACCCCTCGCTTGATTCGTACACCTTGTCCTAAATCACCAAAACGAGATAGCATGGGGCTTTACGAACCACCCACTGAAGTCACTTCACTCAAAAGTCGCCATAAGGTTCGTCAAGTTCGACGTCTACGGTGTCTGGAACGCTTATACCATAAGCATGATTTAACGCAACAGTTTCTGCCTCTTGGGGGGTCTTCTTTTCCCTTTCAGGATATGACGCATTTATGGCAAGCAATCCGTCAAGCCCAGGGTTACGGTCGATCATGGGATCGATGGATCTTGCAGTTCGAAGCCGTTACTGCTGTGCCAGTTGAGCTTCCCACCTTCGACTACCTCTATACCGTAAGACAGATTACTCAATATGACGCAGACCTCTATAGCCAACAAGAGGCCAAACTACAGCGTCAGTCCCAAAAACATGGCCTTGACCTTGATGTACAGTACAAGTCGAGCTCCCAATATTACAAAAGGCTTAAAGCCCAAGATGTCAAGTTACTACCTGGTTTCCCCATCCAGCTTCGTACCCCTGCCACTGTGTGCAGAACACAAAAGGGGCCACTGCATTTGATTATTCACCAACCGAACACTTTTCGCTTATTTGCAGCAGCACGATTTGGATCTGCCTTACTTCGTATTCTCGACCAACAGGAGCATCACGTCACTTGTCAGATTCTTGAAGGTTCCGCCCCTACGTATGCCGATCTTACCCAAGAAGTATATGCATTCGACCTGCCTGACATGGCAGAACCATTTCAGACTTATTGGTCACAATTTTGGAACCGTGACTCTCAAATGGACGAACAAATGGATGACTCCTGGTCTGAGCTTCTGCAGTCGCTCCGTAGCCGTATCCCACCAACAGCACCACTTACAGTTCGGTGGGGCGATCCTCACCTCATCTCACAGACGATTCAAAAGTTGAAACCTTTTAAAGCAGTCGGCATTGACGGCTGGAGAGCTGAAGAGCTCCAGACATTACCTCAAGCCGCCATTCAAGATTTTGCCACTATTCTCGCGTCCATATGGCCTCAGGGTCTCGCACCACATCAGTTAATTGCCCGTGTCATTCTTTTAGCCAAGCGTGTGCCACCCACATCAATCTCCGACGGCCGTCCCATTACCATTTTGGGATATATCAGCCGCCTCACCTCTAAACTCATTGCAGATCAACTCCTAAACCAATGGACATATACCTGGCCAAGTGCCATTTCCGGCGGCTTACCCTTCCGCAGTGTCCAAGACATTACATTTATGCAACAATATCAGATTGAAAATGCAAAGAATCGATCCTTGCCATGGCGCGGCTTTACGTTGGATCTCATTAAAGCATTTAACCTCTTGCCTCGCAGAGTGTTGTACCACTTACTAATTCATCATGGGGCCCCGGCAGCTGCGATCCATTTTTGGTTCACTAATCTTAGCCACATGACCCGCCGACTTCAGATTCGGCAACAAGTTGGCCCAACCATCACTATGACTACAGGTGTCCCAGAAGGCGATAGCCTTTCTGTCTGTGCTATGTTAGTGGTCTCTTCAGCATTTTATTGGACCCTTCAGTCCCCTACAGTTTTCCCATATGCTTATGCAGACAACTGGTCCTACCTCACGACCACGCAGCGAGATAATATTCAAGCTTTCTATCGAATTCAGCACTTGGTTGAAGCTTTACGCATGAAGATAGATTTCGCCAAGTCATGGGCCTGGGGGGCAACTAAAGAAGCGCGTACAGATTGGAAAGATTTTCTTGCAGACGAATTTGCCGATCACAACCAGATCAGTGTCCTCAACTCGAGCAAAGACCTGGGATGTATGACACATTATACACGTCATATTACCCTGGGACACTTAAAGACCAAGATCAACAGCGCTGTGCAACGATGCCGGAGGCTGCGATGGTTTCAGACTACCATTGCTCATAAAGCACAATTTATACAGACGGCCATTTGGCCGCACGCTTTCTTCGGAGCTGAAAATCAAATCGTTGGTGACAAGCATTTTCGAACACTTCGCCGCGAGGCCACTACTGCTTTGGTAGGTCCGGAAACACAGATATCAAGCTGGCTCGCCGTACACCTGTTCAGTTCTCAATTACAGGATCCCCTTCTTTATGTAATTGCCACAGGTTTGTCCTTTGTGCGTCGGCTCTATCATACAAATCCGCCTCAGGCGCAAGATTTTGTTAATTCGGTCATCGCCCATCAGGGAAATCCAATCGGACCGGCCGGCGCCCTCGCTAGGTACCTACAACTTGTCGGCTGGTCTCTAACCACTGATGGGACTCTCACACTTGATGGATATTTATCTATATCCTTACAGCATGACTCCCTGCGCCATATTCGATGCACACTCCGTCACTCGTGGGCATATTATCTCAATCGGCAAATTTGCCATCGTAAAGGGGTCCCCTCTGTACCATTCGACTACACTGTCTTGTCTCGAGTCTTACGATCTATGTCATCCACCGCCATTCGTCAAATTGCGTATAACCTTACCGGTGGATACCAAGTAGGAGCAGTTAAAGCCCAATGGACATCCACAGTCGATACCCAATGTCCACATTGCGGAGAGCCAGATACACATGCACACCAACAACTTGACTGTCCAACCTTTATGGCTGTTCGGCTGTTCGGCAACGCCACCCACAAGCAATTGCCTACCTCACTCACAATCCACAGAAGTTATGGTTTCCACTTCCACATTCTTTCCCTGATTTTGCCATCCTCCGTCAACTCCTGGGTTTCCGAGGGCAAGATACCGAACATACCCCAATCCATCTTGGCGGTGATACCCTTTACTTCTATACAGATGGGTCAGCGGATACACCCATACATCCAGGGACACGCCGTGCGGCCTGGTCACTTATTCAATTCTGTCCCGAGACATTCAACCAATCTTATCTCACCATCAAAATTCAACATGTACAGGGCCCACAGACTATTGCCAGAGCTGAACTTGCTGCCATCACTTGGATTGTGCAACACGCCAAGCAGCAACACTGGCCACACCGGCTTACCATTACTACTGATTCCCAATATGCCATTAATGCTATCACACATGTCTCCCAAGCAGTCCGACCACCATCCTGGCATAAGCTTGCGAATGCCGACCTTCTTCAAATCCTCGCTGCATGTTGGGATCCGTTGCGTTTTACCCTGCGAAAAGTTCGTTCCCATCAAGATCCTAATGACGTACCCCCTGGTCCGGAACGGAACGATGTCCTTGGAAATGAGTGGGCAGATCAGGCTGCCGTTCGAGCCCGTCAGACCGACCACGCCCGTGTTGATGCCCTTTTCCGACAAGCAGAAATCTGGCATCAGGATCAATTTCGTCAAACTAAGTGTATCCTTTCCTATCTTGCGGACCTTAATTTGTCACATTCTCAAGCCAGGCAAAAACAGACCCATACAGCTCGTGTAGACACGTCACATGACGCATCTATTGATTGGGGTACCTTATATCGATCCAGAGCAGTCTACACAGTTCACACTTCAGTCCAAATTTTTCACCCATATGTCCATCCAGCGTTTGTTACTGCTTGCGTATGGGGCAACCAATATGCGGACTTAGTTCTTCAGTTTTGTGCCGCCCTACGATGGCCGGATCCTACGTTAAACCACTCTGATTCAGTTGTGACTGCAGGCATTACATGGCTTGAACTTACTATTGCTTTCGTTATCAATACCGGACTCCAATTTCCTACCTGGATACATCTTGATAACGAAGACCGTGCCCAACCAGTTCATTGGCAAGACCCACGGGTCCTAGCCCTACCCACCATTAAGAGGTCCCTCCGGGAGCAAGCCGAGGCTTTTCGTACTATTGTCCTCTATCTCCAGGGATATTCGGACACACCTCTTCTGCCGAAATTTACCAAGACTGGCTCCATCAGTCTCACGCAAATTGGTTGGGGCAAATCATATACCGGGGGTATGCCCCTGCGGCCTGAGTTCCCAAACTCCGATCTTGTCCAACGTACCCTTTCACGATATGTCGAAGACCTCAAGTGTAAACCACCCTTCCATCCAGATGGCTTGATACCAATGCGACATGTGTTACCCACCTTTGCAGCCCCACCGGCTATCCCCCTTCCATTTCGCCAGCGCTTCTTGTATCGTCGGAAGCTTCGTGAAACGTGGCATAAAGGAGGTGATCTCGATGGTGTCACGGTGCCACCCGCACCCAATTAGGTGCTTGCATATTCGTCCTTTCACAATTCATACTTGGTTTTTCGTAGCATCTGTATAGTTCCATCCTTTTCACCTCGTCTTACAAGAAGATATGTACCACACTCCTCGGTACCCTCCAATACGGAGAAGGACCGTAGGAAGCGCGCGCCAGACAGCGACCGCAAGTCCCGTGAGTAGAAAGGCCAGGAGCCCCTAGTAGCTTCTTGTTCCTAGTAGTAAGGCCAAGAGCCCCTAGTAGCGTCCTTGCTCCTAATAGTAAGGTCAGGAGCCCCTTGTAGCTTCTTGTTCCTAGTAGAAAGGCCAGGAGCCCCTAGTAGCTTCTTGTTCCTAGTAGTAAGGCCAAGAGCCCCTAGTAGCGCCCTTGCTCCTAATAGTAAGGCCAGGAGCCCCTAGTAGCTTCTTGTTCCTAGTAGTAAAGCACCCAACCGTCTACACAATAACAACACTTTGAACAAATAGCTACATGGTCCACAAATGATTCTTCCGTTCTCTTTGAGCGACTGTCTTGACCTGCCCATGCTTGTTGTTAGGGTTCATCTTGTGGGCTCATCTGTGTGGGTTTGCGGGGTCCATTGGTCAGGTAGCCAGGAAAGCCAGCAATCGCTCGAAACCAAGAAGTAACATTCACAGAAACAACATGGATCTCCTGTCAGAGAGGACGATGATCTGGTAGCCATTCCTCGGCTTCATCGGCAGCCGTCAAATCTCAAATAAACCAACACTTGCCAAATCCCAACAGCATACCTCTTTCAGTCAATTAGGAGCAAGAAGCTGCCAGGTGGAGGCCGTCGCTACTAGGGTGAAGGCCATTACTACTAGGAGCAAGAAGCAAACTTAAAAACAAAGGACAATGATCGAAACTTGCGTCGGGGACCGCAGACTTGAAAACGCCATCGACAACTGTCGACCGCCGACAATCCCCCACAGGCATTCAACGAAAACTACACTCCCAGGTATTGTAATTGAAGTGGAAAAACCACCTGTTTGTAGGGGCAATCTTCCAGGGTTTGCTCCGGAACTGTGACTGTTTGAGGCAAAGGCACTTGGCCGCCCAAACAGCCTCGTTGGCCACGCGCACCAAGTGCCGCTCCATGCCAGCGGCACCTGCTGTTCCACGTTATATAAGTGGTGTCTGAAGAGGAGAGCCCCACAAGACCCCTTGCAACAAGAACAATTAGGAAAACCCACATTGAACGTCTTAATTTGATACAGAGGCCCTCCTACCCAGCTGACCCAAAGCCTTCTATCTACGGCCCTTCGTGACAAATGTAAAAACAAACTGCTCCAAAATGGAAACTCCACTGCACCCAAATAGCACCGACCGACAAGGGCATATAATTCTAAAATTGACCAAAATCTCAGCACCAAACATGTTCAGGCACCCTCGACACCGATGATGGTGCGAGTCCACCCACCGCTCTACACTTCTCGCAAACACGCCTTCGGCCATGGGGAAGGTGCTATCCACAGTTCGCATCTCCCAACCCTTCAAATCCTTCGTCATCGGCAGCGCAGCCATCTCAGCCTAAAGGCGGAAGCACAGGGTGCCAGGTTCCCAAATTCGAGGCCTCTGGCCTGAGGGTCTCGTCTTGAAGGGCAGTGTCCTCATTCTAGGACAAGCCCACGTTGACCCAGTTGAAGTAAGGACAAAACAAAAGTGCATTGAACACCTGGGACCTGGGTGGGTGAAGAATGACCTACCTTCAATCAGGCCTACGTAACCCACCAAAAGAACACACGCAATCGAGGCTCTCTCTGTTCTGGCAGTCTGGTCTTGCTGACTCACAAGTGCCTTTGATGATGATCGGCCAAAGGGCTGGTAGCAAGCATGGGTGGTCGAGCCAAAGCCGCTGGCAATGGCGGGGGCTTGGATTGGCCAGGACATTCGTCTCAGGACCCACCCAGCAACCTGCCATTGGGCCAACGTTCCGAAACGCAACAAAAGGAGGGCAATGGAATCATCAGCCGCCGGCCTAGGCTCATCACCACCGCCTCTCTGATAGGGTCAATGGGTGGGTTGGTCACCTGCCAAGGTTGGAGATGTGGCAGAGTGCATTCAACAGCGCTTCTTGTTTCAAGGAAATGCACAAAGCAAGGACTTTGAGTCTAAAACCAAGCACATGCGCAGCTCCTAGTCCTAGTACAGAAAGGGTGTATAATATTTGACAACTTAACAAATGCAGCTAAACCTATTCCGAGAATAAAAGCAACGTGCTCCAAAGAGGGGAAGTGCGAAATGTACTGCGAGAATCGAGTTAAGTGACAAGCGGACAATGACCCGATATGGCCGACAAAGGACAAGCTCCAACAGTGTCCTCTTCGAAGTTGTGAAAACTGAACTGACATCTTCCCAACACAATTCTTGGACCCTTCTACCAGAACAATATGAGGAAAAGCATCCATTGGGGTCACTTGGCTCATGCTACTGATGCCTTGCTTACCAGAGACTATGGTAAAAGCTTGCCGGCTGTTCGCGGCACTGGAACCACCCAAAGTCCCTTTGATGAACATTGAAGGTAAATCCCAGAGCCCGAACCTAAACTGCAATATTAACCACTACCAAGCAGTTTCCTAACAAGCTTCCTCTTGAAGCATAAATGAGGATGTTGATCTCACACCTGCGCAAAAAGCTGGTAGAAGAAGTCGAAGACTGGTCGATTCTGCTCAGAGAGGCATGCCAATGGGGTGTCATTGCCCATGCTACCAAGGGCTTCTTCTCCATCCTTGGTTTGGTGTGAAGGCTATTATCTGCATTCCAACCTGCAAAGGCTACACATACTCGGCAGGCTCTGTTCCCTGTACATTATCTCTTCTCTCAATGAAGCAACACGCAAATATGTTCGTCAAAGCATCCCGGCCCATTGGAAGTAGCAGAAGCTCAAGTGACTCCTGTCGCACAGTTCTGCAACAATTCAGTTGATTGAGGGCAACCCCAATGCTGGCGGCCATTCCTAACACTCTTTGCACCATCGGCTGGGCATCCTGAGCTGTTCTGCTTCGTTTCTGCTTACTTCCTACACTAACCACGCGACCAAAACCTGGAAGCTCCGTGGCGGCTTCTGGAAGCTCCCAACATCATGACGTGTCCTGGGTGTATCCAAAGCTCCGCAGCAAGGGCGCTCGCAGGTCGTCGGTGATGTTGGTTGCTGGCTTCTTAGCAGCCAGCCTCAGGACAAGTTTTCAAGGGTCAAAAAGAAGTTCAAAGAGTCTCAATCGGGTGCTCTCATGGCAAATTCCGCCTGGAGATGCTCAAGCCTGCCTTTGGGTTAGGTATGATTAGGTCAATCCGTTCAACACTGGGCCAGCCATTACGTTGCAAAAGTCAAAACCCTCTGTTCCCTCTCAGACTTTGATCTGACATTCCATGAGCTCAACCTCCGAGAAGTGTCAAGCGCATGTACATGTCTTGACCTGACCATCTATATTCCAGCCAGTCTTGCTTTCACACTCCTTTCCCAAAAAATACCCCAGGCATGGCCCAAGGCACAGAGTTTTCATTGTAATGGACTCGTTTTTGAGCCAGTCGCCCCAGGGCGAGGGCGCAGCGAAGGACTGTTTCAGCTCTGAGTCCTGGAGAGCGTCACATCAGATTGAGTTTGGGTGGAAAGGACTAAGGGTTCCCATGATGGTTCAGGAAACCGGTCCTTGGTCAATGTGCCCTTGGCAAAGTCAGCCCACAGCATCTTACCTGCCAAATGTGTGGCTTTACTCAGCAGCTCAATACCTCAACCTTTCTCATGGCTCACGAAGCTCATTTAAGCTCATGTTTGAGGTGCGATAATCCTAAGTGCCGAACCTTCTGACAAGAGTCCACCAGAGTTTGATGGATGGGGACTCGGTCGGGGCTGTCTTATCTTCAGCCTACAAATCTAAAGGTGGCCTCAGCAGCGCAAATCTGCAGAGTAAAGAATCCCTCTCCCCATGCTTGGAGGTCAGCAACCTCCAAACCCATCTCGCGTGATTGCGTATTTCTGACGCATGCTCACTCCAAACCCACCTCCCAAATCAAATGCATTGAGCTATGTAACTATTGATACTTGTGAGCAGAACTTGACAGAAAACCACGACACCCACACCGATTCGCCCACTGATCAGGACACAGCACCGGGAGACAAACGTCCCTTCTCAACGATGGATTCGGCTGGAAGCTTGAGAACTCCACATTCTGAGGAGATAATCATCCTCTTCTCGTTCGTCACCTTCGACATGTCACGCATGTCACGGATGTCCCCTGTTCTGCTTGGTCTGCTGTAAGCAAAAACCAAATCAACGAATTCATGCAAACTAGGCAACCAGGGATATGTCGGGTGCTACATGGTCGATCACTGCTCAAATGTTCTGATGTTAATGAAGCTGGATCACCATCATCAACACTCCTGTGTTTTTGGTAAGTCACCATCCTGTTGTCCACCAATGTCACCGAGCTGCGTAATATCGGCATGGACGAAGCCCGTTCCGATCGAGCGAAGCTCCTCGAGACAAGAAAGCACAAGTCAAAAATAAGAAGCTACTAGTAGCTTCTTGTTACTAGTAGCGATGGCCTCCAACCTAATAGCGATGGCCTCCACCACCCTAATAGCTTCTTGTTACTAGCAGGTTCTTTTTGATAAGAAAGTGTGAAATTGTGTTAAAGCAACAGGTTGTAGGAGAGATCTCATGGAAAAAAAAAAACGCTCCATGACTTTCATGACTATCTGGAAACCCCGCACACAGCTCCTACGCCATCGCCATCGGTGAAACAGACCAGGGCTGGTCCGTCCCAAGGCTCCAGAAGCGCAGCTTGAAACTTGTAGTAGTCACGGATCTTTGGATCCATGGACTCTTCTGCATTCTCCTAGACGTTTGCGGAGCACTCTAGCACCAGCAGAACACTACTGAAGAAAACACAAGGAAAAGGAACTGGCGAGCTAATCAAGAGAAATGAAGAACTAGTGAATGAGACTATCGTTTCTCTAAAACTGCGGTCTGCATGAATTGCGCGAACATAAGCTGCAAGTGGCCCATGCTGGAGGCATCATCATTGCAACCGCTTCAGGCATGCTACGCCCTGCCCAGGCGGTGAAATGGCTGGGCCCCTTGGGTGGAAGGGTTGAACCATCAAATCTTCAAACCAATGGGCAAACATGGGCAAACACAATCTTCCTCACAGGCCAATGTGTTGCATACTGCCCCACACCTGAGATCGCAAGGACCTCCAGGAAGTTGTCAAAAATGCCACTGTCGGTCTGATCCTTAGTTGGCACGGATCACCATTCCGCACGGATCATTGCTACGATTATGATCTCCGTGGGATGCACTCCCCTGAGGTTCCGTCCATCTCCATCAATGGAAAGCACTGTTCCAGCTCAGCTCCCAAGAGTTCAGAGCTCATCAGACCTTCTCGGGCTCGCGCAAAGTTGACGTTTCCTGCCAAAAAGCCACCACGAACCACTGCGTCGGCCGAGCTTTTTTCGGGCTGGGCGCCCAACCCGGATTGGGTACGGCGTTGTGGACCCTTCATGAAATTCAGAGGAAAAGGTCCGAACCCACTCAGACAAAGTAGCTTGACCATTTTTTGACCCGTATAACGTTCTGCCATCTAACCTGCTTTGCAGTGAACATCGCACACCGATGCTTCAGTTCACGCCTTTCAGCGTGTTGATTTCACCATTGTGACAAATATGCCGGAAGGGATGCGCTCGTCGCCAAGCTGGAAAAGTGTTGGTCGAGAAGCGACTATGCACCAACCTTGGGACGCACATCCAGTTCGGAGGAACCGTGGAGCGTCCTTGTTCCTACTCCAATTAAACTTAAACAGGAGTATTTGAATCTTTATTGTTACTACTAGCTTCTTGTTACTAGTAGTAAGGCACTTGTTACTAGTAGCGATGCACTTGTTCCTGGTAGCGTTCTCCACAAAAACACCAAATATATCGCAAATGCTAAAGAGTTCGAGCAAGTAGCGCAACATGAGACTCAAAATCATCTTCCTGCAAATCCAGAAAGTAGCGCACTAAACCTGCAGGGCTGAAAGCGCTTAAAACTTGACATGGCTCAAAAAGATAGAGACCTGATGGTACACTGCTACTTTTTTCTATGAAGTCAATAAGGAGGCACAAACGTCGCTCCTGGGCACGTCAGCATTCCCTTGTAGTTCAACACTCGAGGAGATAGGGAGCACACCTTGCTTTCGCATCCAAGCGAGACCTGTTCCCCAATAGGAAAGCCTTGTCTTTATAGCCCACTCCTACTTAATTATATAAGTCTGCGCCTCCTAGCTAGGACGCAGGATAGCTCACGCTTCTTCAAGGAAGCTCCCCCCGCCTGAGGGCGGCATGGAGCTTCCTTGAAGAAGCACTAATGATATGGTTCCTAGATGTTTTGTGGAAACTTAACTCAACTGTTTTCATCACTTCTATTCCTCACCAGGAAAGCCATCATTTACGTGTAACCTTTAAATATCTCGATTTGTGACCTCCATGGAATCCAAAAGCCCTCCTGATAAAACACATTGGTTGATGGATTACAAATTCAGCCCAGCTGCATAGAATGGCAGCCCTGGCTGCTGCGCTGCAAGGTTTGCTGAACGCTTTCGCAGCACAAACAAGGCTGCTTCGAAGCGCTTCAAATCGGTCTTCAGTTGGCCTCGAGCGGAATTCAAGAAACAAACCCCACAACCACTGGTTCTTACTTTCCTCTTGACCAGGGCTCTTTGAGGTGTTCCCCGTCTTAGACGTAGACAAACTCTTAACTTGACTATTTAGGCTTACCAGTAGCTGCGAAGCAGCTAGAATCAAAAATCAATGGCCCTCCAGGATCAAAAGTGGAACAAAAACAACCAAATTTTATGACTGATGATAGAATAGAAGGTCCAAGTACACCAACAAATGACTCGAAGCTTGTTACACTTAGATCCTTACAATAATATCATTGTGCATTTGTGCTTTTCTACATGTTGTCTAAACATGTAAGTGTAAGCAAGTGTCGGCAACAACCTTTTTGCACAAGAAAGGACCTTTTCTTCAATTTTGCACTCACAGATCTGAAGCAATTTGGAGCTCTCAAAGGTATGGTATATCACAGTCCAATCAAAAATCTCAAAGCCAAGGTGCCTTCTGCTGCAATGAAGACCTGCTCTATTGTTGGCTCATGATCTTTGGCCTTAGCCATTCATGGCTGAGAGCGATCCCCCATCTCTTAGGCCATCACCCCAAGCAACGCCCGGTACATCCGTCTGCAGCCCGGCCACCGTCTTCCCCAGACACTCCGAATCCACAGGTACTCGCCGCCACAAGAGCAAACGAAGTCCAGGAATCGACCCCAAGACCCTCAGCGGCTTTGAGGTTAAAGGCCAATGGCCAAACGAAAGTAGCAAAAGGAACCTAATAGCAAAAGGCCTCCAACCTACAAGCAATGGCCTCCAACCTGACCCTCCAACCTAATAGCGATGGCCTCAAACAAATGCCTCAAGCGAAAGTCCAGGAAACTTCAAACTCTCATAATGGACCAAATCCATCCCGCGATCGTTCTTCTTCACCCGGTACCCTTTTCTGTATAGAATTTGTGATAGAATTTGGATTGAGTGGGCTGTGTCAGAGAGCTCCAACAAATATTTCTCAGCCTTCTCTTCTGGTCATTCCAACCCAAAAAGCGTTGTTTGCTTGCTTGAGAGATCCACGGGCCTCTCTAAGTGCAAAGCAAAGCAACAAAATACTTGCAGGAAAGAATCTGTTCAAAAATACGCTTTCCTTCTTTGGTGCCCTCTTCACCTGAACAACTGTCAGTCTCCGTAATGGAATCGTTCCCTTCGTTTGAACAAGGCAAACAATGCTGCAAAAATGCTGCAACATGGCATACAAAGCAACGATCAGCGAAACACAATCCACGACTGCTCCTCTATTGTACTGTATGCAAGTATACCAATGCACTTGTCTTGCACAAAATCATGGAAGATTCTAAAGGTGCTCTTACTTCGGGTTGTCGTAGTATACTTTAGATGAGCTTGCAAATCGACCACTAGGTGTCTTAAACTCGACTCCTCCCTTGCATCCTGACCTTGGTCCAAGAACACATTCCCCACTGCGTACCTCAAGAATCACATTCACTGGCATGTAAAAAGCTGCATGTTGTGGTCCATACGAGTGAACAAGCAGAAAAGTGTGTGCACGAAATGACGCGCATGAAATGCCGTGGATGCAGCCAAAGCGCTGGCGCGGAGGAGGCAGCTCCACTGACAACTCCGATGCTACACGCCGCATAAACTTGTCGGGAATCCCACAGAGAATACCTGCACCATCTCCTGTGTCCTGGGGCAAAAGAGATGACCCCGACACTCCCAAAGACAAACATGTTTCTGTGGAAAATGGCCCTGTGGAAGACTGTTTTCCGCTACAAACAGCATGTTCTTCACCCCATGAGAACATCCGTCTCTCACTCGTCCGCGGTGGGGTGTCTAGGAACTCACTCCCGGTCCTTCTCGCAGCCCCGGGCGCCTCGATGATCCAAGTTTTCAAGCACCTCGCAGCGAGAGCAAGAAGAGTTCTAGTAACAAGTGCATCGCTACTAGGAACAAAGAAGCTATTAGAAGCACCTTTCGGAACACTCGTACTTTCTCGTAGTTGTGGTCTTCGTGCTTTCTCTCTCTCTCTCTCTGTCTGGGCGTTCTTTTTCCGGAACAACTGGGTGGGTTTCCGCGGTGCGCCTCCACTTTACCAATGCTTCAACCATTCTAGAAATGAAAATGGCAAGCCCCACCTGCAGTGCGCCATCAACGATGTCTCGTGCTGGTTTGCCTGGCGGCAGAATGACTTGAAAATATGGGCAACGGCAAGCACTATCTACTAGTACGCCAGGACATCTTGTCGCTATGGCAAAGAGAAATCTCATAAATCAGAAAACCAAACAAAAATGCGCCAGTTCCACAAGATCGCTTTAGCACCCAAAATGGGGATGTCAGTGTCAGCGCAGCAAGCGCACCGCCCATCCGTCTCTCAAAAATCACGCCTGTGAGGTCTGCGACCATTCCAACACCGCAGCTGTCCTTTTCGTATCGAGGGTCATAGAGGCCCTGCGCTTGGGGTGTGGCATCAAAGCCTTTGTAGGACCTGACGCGAGCAAAAGGGCGAAACGTGCTCTCCGGTCGCATCTTCTGTCAAATAGAGCAGTGTGGAATGACCCAGAAGATCTCAAGGCATTGCAGCCGCGAAGCATTTTGCAGGTATAGACTGCAACAATGTGAGGAACCAGGGTCAAAAAATATGCGTTCGAGCCAATTCTGCCAATGCTGGATGATCATGCGCAGAATCTCAAAGGCACAGAACGTGAGCAAACAAGGTGGGATCAATGTCAGAGCGCTGCATGGCAGGTGAGCACCGAGAAGCTGGCAAAATCTTGATTATGGAAGATCGCGTGGCTCTAGATGCTACCTTTCTTTCTCGCTTTCTTGCCCACTTTCAATTCAGGGTGACTGACACAACACCAACCCACCCTTTACAGCGGAGCATACTAGTATATTATTTTGGGGGCACTGAATGCTCTTGCTGCATCGGTTGTGCTTTCTTCTATCTTGGCAGTCTCAGCCTGCTCGACAGCAATTCCTTTGGAATGCCTCCGAGGCCATCTAGATGGTATGTACAAGTCAAAAAATGCAAGAAGCAACATGTTTTTTGCACATGTGTGTGTTCCTTGGGGGGTCAATGCCCAGCTTCTTGCACCAAAAGTAGGACGGCCCCGTTACGGGTGATGTGAAATCTGAAATGCATGGGCGAGCAGCACACTCACACTTTGTTGGTTGCCAAGTGAATTGAAAACCTTCCACCAAGCAGCCTTCAGGAAACATCTCTCTTAAATGTATTCAACTGTGACATCCAGTCACTCTACAGTCCCTGGTGTATCCACAAAAAATAACTGTAAGCAGTTGCAAAAGCATGAAGCATCTCGTGCCTATCTCCAACGTCGTGGCGATTGCGCACGGTGCTCAAGAACCTTCTCTCGGTGACGGAAAAGGGGTTCCTGGAGACCCGGAGTCGAGGCATTGGAGTCTCTTTCACATTTGTGTGAGTCCCGCCACGCTCCAAAGAAAAGGCAAGGACATAGTGGGGGGAACTGAAAACTCATGCTCCCCCCATACACGTGTCCCTTCGATTCCTGTCGCGGTCCTTGAAAGTGACATCGGCCCTGGTGGTGCGCACGGCCTTCAATCACTCATTTTGTCTGGAGAGCCGTTCTGTTGTTTTTGGTGTTTGGCATCAGCGCCTGAGTGAAGGCCCCAGAACCATGCAGTCCACCCTCGGTTGGGACGGCCGTGCTGCGACGAGTTTGCATCAGAAAAAGGTTCCACTCCAAGTCTGAGATTTTCACGACAGCTTGGCGAGAAGCTACATCCAGGCCATAGCCCCCAGCTGGGAATTCCGGGTTGTGCAGCAAGCTAAACAACTAAACCAAAATGTTGGCTACATCCAGGCCTGCGACTTTTCCCCAAGACAGGCTACCAAATCCCAAAGCTGTTTCACCTTCGATGACTCAACATCCGAATGACCCTGATCATGTGAGTGATCATAGAAAGCTCTCAGCAAGCGTTCCTGAAGGGGACGAAG
The DNA here is from genome assembly GCA_963970005.1 of Durusdinium trenchii. Classification (NCBI taxonomy): domain Eukaryota; class Dinophyceae; order Suessiales; family Symbiodiniaceae; genus Durusdinium; species Durusdinium trenchii. Next base: position 33,434 of record CAXAMN010000001.1, on the reverse strand, counting down.
CTGGCGGCGAAGCACGTGAAGGGGCGGAAGGACCTGGAGAAACGTGCAACGCGCGGTTCGTACCCATCAATGGGAAGAGCTTTTGTGTAGCTAAGGGGAAAGCCTTCAGGAGATGTTGAAACTCTTCCTGCAACCCCGATGCTGCCACACAAAAATTATGTTTGATGGCCAAGCTCCGTGACTGCAAGATGCGTATGCTTGTGTTGCACAAAACAACCGATTTGTTCAAAGGAACAACAACTGCAGTCTGCAAGTGGCTCAAACGAGAAAGGCTTGAATAGGAGAAACACCCGCAAACCAAAGGCCAAAAGATTGAAAGACTGACTTTTAAAAAGTACGGGAACTTCCGTTCTGTGAAAGTATTTGATTTGTGGCCGGTAAGTTGTAAATAGCGGATGGACTGTAGTGTACCGCCCACGTGTTTACACATGATCCTGCATTAAAACATCCCTACCCAGTATGCAGGGGGGGACCTGAAAAAATGTAACTTACATTTTCCTGTTCGAGGGTGCCTGGAAAATGTAAGTTACACTTTCTCAGAAAACCCTGGAAAATGTAAGTTACAATTTCCTGGCATCCACAGGCAGAAAATGTAACAATCTGCAAAAAATCTAAGTTACAATTTTCAGGCAGTCTGCCTGCAACTGTAACTTACATCTTGAAGGTCATAAACTGCAGCATGCTGTAGCAGTTTTTCCCTCTGCGCTTTTCGCAAGTGCCCACCTGCTTGTGTGTTGCCTGGGGCACACTTAGTTACATTTTTTATCACCCAACCACTGCCCAGCGTTCTCCCTGCCAGCCACAGCTGGTCCAATTTCTACTGTGGAAGTACAAACAGGATAAGAAAAAATGTAAGTGAGTTCTGGGTAGGCATGAAATACTCCATTATCACATATGGTTCCCTGTCCTGTGTGCCACGGGAGGGTTTGCTTCCAGCATCCTTCTTTCAGCATCTCTCAGTCATTGGCCCACCACACTACAAGAAATGCTTGGCCATCCCCTGTCTCACACCTCCCAAGCCCAAAAAAAAAAAACTTCACAAAAGGACCATAATAAGTGTAACTTACTGTTTGTCCAGGGCTTGAAGACTTGCATGTTTACCTGCTTGTCTGTTGCCTGGGGCGCACTTAGTTACATTTTTTTATCACCCAACCACTGCCCAGCGTTCTCCCTGCCGGCCACAGCTGGTCCAATTCCTACTGTGGAAGTACAAACAGGACAAGAAAAAATGTAAGTGAGTTCCGGGTAGGCATGAAATACTCCATTATCACATATGGTTCCCTGGACTGTGCGCCACTGGAGGGTTTGCTTCCAGCATCCTTTGGCCCACCACACTACAAACCCCCTGCCTCACACCTCCCAAGCTCAAAAAGAAAAAAGACTTCACAAAAGGACCATAATAAATGTAACTTACTGTTTGTCCGGGGCTTGAAAACTTGCATGTTTACCTGCTTGTCTGTTGCCTGATCCACCAATGTTTCACCTCCCAAGCATCACCAAGCCTTATCCCTGCCAGCCAGAGCCAAACAAAATAATGAGTTGACCATGTCTATTCTATCTTTGAAAATCTCGTTTAGTCCAATTCGGTATTGTCTTTCTCAACGGCATGTGCCATCGTGGAGCCAAATGCTCTACATACACATGCAAGCTCCACGAAGCTAAAAGCGGGGGAGAACAAATGTAACTATACACCTGTGAGACTACCTTGGAGGTATCTTGTTACATTTCTTCCACCCCCAAAAAAAGGCATCGGGGGGGGGGGGCAAAAATGTAACACAGGCCCTGGGAGGTCCATAGTTACATTTTATAGGCCCCCTCCCCCCCTCCAGAGACCCTGAAATCTTGCCTGGGGGGGTTGTTACATTTAGGGTCCCCCCCAAAAAATGTAAGTTACATTTTTGAGGTCCCCCCCCTCGAAAGCTCAGTAACAGGGTGGGGATATTAAAACTATGGATCAACCCTGAGGTTTTTCCTGTGCGACAAGGTCAAGCACAACCTCCGATATTTTGTCAGGCATTGGTCGGGTCTTCACACCTTCAGGTCGGTCACCTTGCCGGTTGCTATCTTCAAGCTCCAGCCTTGCTAGCCATCACCTCATTGCGCAAGGCCTGGATTCAAGCATTTCTGGCAAGTCACTCTGTCTTTGCCATATCCGAAACTGAAGTTCGATGATGCCAACTCGTGACCGGAGAAGCCACTGGTTGTCGGATGTTCTCGTGGGTCAGGCCCGACTTCGGCACTATGACAGGTGGTAGTGGCCCCATGTTCTGTCTGCCACTGCATCCCACTGTTTCACCCAGGCTTCGAGTTTGTCTTGCGCCATTTTCAAAGCAGTGACTTCTCGTTGGAGCTTCTTGGTGTGTTTCTCCCGATTTTCCTTCGCCACCTTGAGCTCCACCAAGTCTCCTCTTGCCCCAGCTAGCGGTCAAATCAACTTGATGCGTTTCATTCGAGTTGGTGGCTGGTGGCCCACTGTTGCTCGTCTTGGGCATAACCGGCATGGTTGCTAAGGCAGTGATCCTTTTTGCTAACTTCCACATCAACCCCAAGTGGGCCGCCTGGACAGCAGTCAAAGGGTGCGCGCCATGGGCCATGGAGCTGCCTGATCCAAGGAGGCCGCCACCACCTGAGCCGGCAAAGCGGCCAGCAACCTCAAGTCGTCGCCCATCGCCCACTTCCAAACAAAAGGCAATCCACAGGGCATCCGGAACCCCAAAGAAATCCTCCACTTCCGTAACACGCGCCATGGCCAAACCCGCCCCCTCCGCGGGGAACATATCCCAGGCCCCGGCAAGGCATCCACCGCCACGTCCCCACCATGACAAAAGTCCAGTGGAGGATAGTGGCCTGAGCCAAAATGGCCAGGTCAAGCCACCGGGAAGCGCCGACTTGGTCATCTTCCACATCCTGGCAAGTCATGCACCACATCGGCGACTTTGCTGTCTTCTTGTCTGTTTTGTGAAACTATGTCATTGTACTCGATCGACCATTCCAGTTTCATCAACATCGTTCGCAGTGCGCTGCTGTCCATCATCTTGGTTCTGGCGTCCAGCGTCAGTCACACCAACCAAAGGCACTTTGCACACCTCCAAGAAACCTGTCTCAGGTTCATGTTCTGGAGCTCTGCAACGAAGCCCTTACAAAAAAATCCTCCTGCAAACTCGCTGAAGCCTGCGACTTCTGAAGTCTAGCGAGTTGAGGCGCTGGCTTCCCTTCCTTGCTGCGTAGCACAACTGGCTGCGCGCCGCGGCCGTAATCAACTGGCCTGTTGAAACGCAAGGCAAGGTCCTTGTGCCTCTTCGCCTCCTGAAGGACTTGTTGACTGGAAGTACTGTACAGACAGTCGCGCGCTCAGAATCGGCTTAGAATGGAAGCTGCTTACACGCGAAGTTGCTCTCTGGCCAACACTCTCTCGGAGCCTCAGCCAGACTCCAAATCCCTTCTGGGGATCCACGTAAACAGTTGTCTCGTCACCTCCGTAGTTGAGGGACGCGTTGACTACAGCAGCGCATCACCCAGAACGCCACCATTTTGCGCGCCAGGAGCCGTGGTCCTCCTCAACTGGCCATCCTCAAATGTCCAGCTACGCAAGACACAGGACACAGGCCGTGTCCACCTCTCCCGCCAAAACCCTTCCACGATCCTCCACAATCCACAGTTGCCTTTAGCGGGCGGTTTTTTCAGGGCTTCGATGCAGGAGTGACGCAGTTGAGCTGAAGAGGCGTCATCATCCATCCTTGAAGCTGTGCTTGAGCTGATGAGCTCCGAGGCGTAGCGCGCAACCATGTTCCACGCTAAGCCTTTGAAATGAGTTCCGGCCACGCACGCAAAGGCTTGCGTTAAAAGTAGAACGTCCGGCCTTCATCTTGCTCAGGGGAATCATTCGTCTCCAAAGTATTTCAAACACGCCCTCTTAGTGGAGAAGTTGAAAGTGGCCTCTGCAAGCTTTTGCCGACATCCGTCCCCAACAAGGGATTGACAAAGTCGCGAGACCCGCGCGCAATTGCAGATTCTCTGTCAGGCTCCTATCCACCAAGGGCTTCGGTGGCTCAGTCAAAGACACCGAGTACGAGGAAGATGACGAAACTGGTGGAGGAGACGATGAAAGCCTGCAAGGCTGTGAAGGGCTTCGGATGCAAGGTGATTGATGATCAGCTTGAGCAGGTGGATGGACCGTTGAAAGCACTGGTGACCCTTTGCGAAGCAAATCAATGCTCTGAAGTGTGACCGTGGTTCTCGTGGACCAGGGAAGCAGAGGACATGGACAGAAAGTTCAAGGGACCTACGGAGCCGACCGTCCACAGGATCAAAATGGTGCTTAACGACCAGTGAAACGAGCTCGACTGGACAAGCTCCATGTTGCTGCTCTCCACTCTGCATGTGAAGGCATGAAGTCTGCACTTCAACAGGCACCCAAGATCACCACCACGGCGCCATGAAGAGGTTGTAGACGAGGTAGACAAAGGAATTGCGGAACCTGGGCAACGTAGAGGCCATCAAGGAAGGTGGTGTTCACATGCAGCATAGTCCAAGGCTCTCAACTTCGCACTGGTGTTCTGTCTTGTTATCGCAAAGCGAGCTGCAAGGTTGTAGCTCGTCCTCTTCCCAAGGTCTACTCGAGTGCACCATGTTGGACGGCCTTCTTGCATCCATCTCAAACCGGATATAGATGTCCACACCCCGCTCATCATTCTTCTTGGCAGTCATGTTGTCCAACCCCAAGTACAAGTCGAAGTAGCCAGTAGTCCACCAGGCAACCTGGAACTGCCTTGAGCTGGGGGAGGCTTTAAGTCGTTCAAGAGCAGGAAGAAGAAGAAGCACAGCTCGAAGTCAAACGCTGCCACGAAGTGCGGGGCGTAGTCCAAGCCGGCAAAGTCGCAAAGGCCCCTATGGGTTCTGGGGTCTGCTGCCACTATAAACAATGGAGCTCTAAGGACCTAAGAAACTTGTGCATGCTGTTTTGCACCGTAGAGCCAGCAGCTCAAGGCCTGTCCAGCACCTGTGAAACCGGTTCAAGGGTCAAGGGTGCAAGTCCACAATCTCACTTGGATTTTCAGTTTGCTCTGCATCTCTCCTTTGCGTGCGCCCAAGAAGTTCTCGAGCATGGACTGTGGTTCCTGGCACAAACATCGACCCCAACCCATCCAAGTGTCCCATAAAAATGACTTGAGGCACTTTCTATCTCCCGCCTCAGCATACAGACCGGTGCCCAAGGATGCCGGGCTGCGGATCAAACCTGGCACCGGCCCGACAGGTGGTTCCACATGGTTCCACCGTCTTCATCCCCCGCTCCCACCCAACAGCTCCCACAAACCAGCCAGCATCGCTCCGCGGGGACACGGCATCTCTGGCAGGCGATCGGGGCGAAAAGCTGCGAACCTGTCAACTTCGACTGTCGTTTCTGGTTTCCTAAGATTGGGATCCGGGTCAAAACCTCAGGACTCCCAACACGAGGGCTTTTTGTGATTTTGGGAGTCACCAAAAGGGTCCTTCAGATTTTGACCCATACCAACCTGTTCTTTTTTTTGCATTTCCATCACTGCCAGACTTTGCTCCGTGGATATCAATCTCCTCCACGCCTCCTTGCGATCCGGTACCTGCCAAGGGAAACATCAAGAAACCTCCACCACTCCACAGCGAGGCTGGTGCCATGTCAGCTGCCCAGGAGAAGCCTTAAAGACATCTGAGACTGCTGAGCTCTGAAGCTTCCAAAGTTGCACAGGACAAGCGGCGTGGAGAAGCCATTCCAGCCGCTGAAGCATGCTCCTGTCAGTTGACAGACCCAGTCCACCCAACACGACTTTTTTTCCGCAGTTCGAGGAACAAAAGACCCCCGTTCGCGACTCAACAGCCAAGTTCTGACACTTCAACTCTACCACTTCGTTTAAAAATAAGTAAAACGCCAAGTCGTGAGTCATACGAGATGGCCATTGCTGTGTTGTGCCTCGCTCACGGGACTCTCCGGAGATTGCCTCACATGTCAGCTGTGGGAGACTGCAGAGCTATTTTCCTTCCCGCAATCAAATGGATTCACAAACTAGAAAGTGGTCAATCTGAATCAATCTTGCCTCTGTTTAACGTTCCTCCACCTCAAAAACCGTCAAACGTTGCAGCCCTCTGAGTACAGCTACAAGCGCTTGCGCGGGATGGGCGACAGCAGCGAGAGGGTTCCATTTGGCGCCCTGGAGGATTGGAAGCTGTGCAGGTTCTCGCGAGCCTCCCGGGCAAACCCTTCAGGCCAATGGGACACAAGTGGAGTCCAAAATCCCACACCTCACTAAAGGCCCCGAGCAGGTGAAGGGCAGGGAACGTAGATACAACACAAACCCAAGATGGACTCGATTTGACTTTGGGATTCGTATCCACCTGCTCCAATTTTGGGTGCTCCCTTTGCATTCGGCATTCAGTCATTCCCACATATCAAAGTCTGTTGACTGGAAAAGCAAGCTCTGGGACGCTCATGCTTCATTGGAAAATCCGAGGCCCTGTCAGATGGAGAAGAAGCTGATGGACTTGAAGCGTCCGTTTGGGGCGAAGGTGGAGGTGTGAAGGCCTAGCAGTTCTGGCACCCATGGTGAGAGCAGCCCAAAAGAAAAAAGACAATGAAGGAAAGAAAGCAATGACTGCATTCTGTTCATTTATGTATGTTCACCAGTTCTACATCAATGAAAATTCTACAGCACCTTGGATGTCTGCTGCTGACTCACAGCCAAATAGTTTTGACCCACAACCACATCGCTGTCTCACTGAGCTCCCTCCAATCTAAGCATTGGACAATTAAACCTTCGGTGCCCCTGGTCAGGGAGACGGTGACTCTGTACTTCGATAGAAGCCAAGAAGTCAAAGCCGACTTTGAATGCTGCCAGTGGTTTGTCAAATCAATTGGTCCCCCAACAAGTACCAATATCTGATCTGACAACAGCCAGTCACATGCCTCGAATTGGGAGAGATATGGCGCTTGCATCCGCCCTGGGAAATCAAAGAAACATCTCCGTGGAAGTTGGAAGAGAATGCAGGTCTGCCCTCCAAAGCAGGCTACATCAATGTCACGGCACCTTCGGCAAAAATGCACAAGATTCTCCAAATTCCAGAGCCTTGGGCAATCCATCACGTCCAACCAGCCCGGCATGCTCCTCCTGCAAGCTACTCCATGGTGTCCAATCAGTCTCATGGTCGGCTCACGGTCGGCCCCAAATCGCTCCATCGATGTCTGCCGATGTCCCTCGCTCCTTGTGCAGGTCCATCACAGCTCTCGCAGGGTTCAGTGCTGAAGAGCTCCTTTGTGAAGCAAACGGGTGGGGAACGACCCACGTGCCATGTTTCTGTCTGTCAAGGAGCTTGTAATGAACGTTCCCTGGGAAGACTTTGATGCACCTGGAGGAGGTGCAAAGCACATGACGGAAACGTTGGGAAGAGCACAAACCTTGACGTCTCCAAGGAGACGACCTGTACGCGTCCAGGTCATACCCAGTGCTCCATTCAATCACCTAAAGCCCAAGGGGGTAGGCCGCTAGAGGTGAGGTAGGGTAGCTAGGGAGTCGCTAGTAGCTACCAGATGCTACCAGTATGGACGCAGGAGAGCTGGCGCTAATGATTTAAGTTCCTAGGTCTTTATATAGGGAAACTTAAGGTTGACACGACTCACTGTTGCTTTCTCATACTCGCCTCTAGTCTCTAGTCTCCACCCATTTGGGGCCACCAAAACCACAGTAGGAGTACCTTGCTGGTGGTCCATCCTGGGATTTTCACCCACGGCCCCTGCCGGACCTTTCATCACTTCTATCCAAGCAGCGCGTCGATCCTGCGTCCGCGGTGATGGAGAGCGCGGTGAGGGGGACCGTGCAGCTCGGGGCGACCGATTCCTCCGGGGCGAAGGGGAACGTGGAGAAGGCGGAGAGCAGTCACCTCCAGATTGAAAGCACACAGAATATCTCGAGTCTCCAGGATGAAAGTCCAGAAAGTTGTGAAAATGTGTGTAAGAAGTTTCCGAGAACACAAGCTCCAGCATCCACCTGCCTACTGAGACCCACGGAGGAAGGGGCACCTTGGCTGAAATGCTTCAAATGTTGCGAGGGCAAAAGATCAAAGAGTCAGTACGCAAACACTTTGTGCAAAAAGACTGCATGCACTAGGATCCCAACGCTGCCCCTGTCCACTGAAGGGAACCTCCAAGTCACAATCGTAGAGACTTCCTACATACATACTCTATTGCTCGGATCTGTTCCACCCAGCTTTCAGTAACCTGCCTGCGACGGAGGGGCCGGCCGCTCGGAGTAAACAAGTCCTAGCAAGGTCACTTGATGCATAGATCTATGGATGTCAGCAAGATCCTGAGCTCCGCCTTGTCTCCTGGCTCAGGAGAGTCAGCAGGAATGCTCCTTAGGCAATGACCAAGAAGTTGAGCATTTGACATTTCGAACTCCACCAGACCAAGAATCCTCGGACTTCCGCCAGACCAAGCCTTGCAAAGACGTCAACTTCGGTGCCACCTTCAAACCCTCGTGCCAACGCACCGCAGAGCCTGCTGCCGGGGAGACAACGCAGCACCCACCCCACTCTCATGGCCTGGCTCCTAGCATTTCACTGGTTGGGACACAGCGGGCTCAGGGTCATCCAACCGTGTCCTGAATTCGCTTCTTTCGAGAACCCAAGACCTGACCAATCGCATTCTCCTGGCGAAGGAAGACCAACAGCAGAAGAGTTTTTGATTTCATCTGAGCAGAAGACAAGACTTCACTAAGTATTGGATCTGTTCCACCACTCGCGCGCACAAGAAAGCGATGCTGACGCAGAAATCAAAATGGGAACAAGATAGGAGATGTGGTCATCTCGCTCGTGACAGGATAAATCCCAAATAGTCAGAGCATTCTGCCCAGTTCCAGCGGAACAAGGTGGAGTTTCTTTCCCAGGGAAATCAGTTTGATTGTATTTTGCTACCTGTTGCAACCTCTTGCTTTGTCGCAATGTCTTGTGGGGTGCTAAAAAACCTATCGTGTGCTAAACATAGAGCACTGTGTACAACTGTTCACGAAAGAGTCGTATTGTTTCTACTTCATCGCGCTTGCATGTCTCAAAAGTCATGTTCGTCCTCGCAAAGCCCAGTCTCAAGACCTGGGCGACGCGATTGGAAGCTAAGGATGCGAAATGAAATCAATCGACACATGGACGTGGCTCAAAACACGCCAACTCTCAGGTTGTCTGGTCGCTTCCAACTTTCACTTCTACTGCCAACTAAGGCAATGGGCTACAAAATGAAACGTCAAAAATCATCAAAAAACTGCAAACTAAGTGGCGTTTTGCCTGCGGCCAACTCTTGCGATTCTTGCGGGGCTCTTCCTCCGTCTTCATGCTCCATGGGCCGTTCCTCAAAAGCAGTTGCTTGCCCCAAAGCTTGACACAAAAAGAACTAGGCCGAATGCATCGGTTCCGATGGTATACTTATGTGCTTCTACAGTAAGAGACTAACACTACAGCAAAACCTACCGCAACAACAACAACAACAAACACATTGAGAACACAAATTCAAGCATCAATGATATGATTCGATTTATAAACCTCACCCCAAACTCCACAAGAAACTGACCCCCAGAACTGGAAAACTGCTTCGCGGTCCAAGCCATGTCCCTGTAAACCTCTAGTGAACAACAACACTGTAAAACTCTGATCACTTCAAAATGCTGCAGGTTTTGACCGATTCAAAGCGGATTCTCACCTCCATCTACCTCCATTTGTTCAAGGCTCGGCAGCACCGCCACATTTCGTACACCAAGCGGAGTCACCGGACCTTTCGAGGAGTCTTGTGACCAAAAAATCTCCTGACATCACACGACATGGGTCTGCTCCACAAGCTTCAAGGACCTCCCTATGTCGAGGCAACTTCAAGTAACTTGTTGTGTTTCGTCCACCCGTTTTGTGGTCGGTGCTCTTTCGACTTCGCGATCTCAGAAAAGGTTAGTGGCTGAGACCAACTGTTCAAAAACGGCTACATGGGGCAGCTTACAGCGACAGCAACTTCGGTGGGAAAATGTCAGAATTGGTTTGGAATGAGTGCAAATTGCTAGTCAAGGTTGAAACACCTAAATTTGGGGTATGGTTTTGTCCTCAGGGACAAAGGATCACATACCAACACCAGGCCGATCACAGTTTCCCGGAAAACGTTCGCCTTTGGTTTCATCGAAGCCAAAAATGCGATCAAAAGTAGATGCCATGGCTGTCCAGGTTCAGCGCTATGTGTATGCTCAAATGCCAATGAATACTGCAGAACAGCCAATGTGTATTTGGATCCAAGCATGCATTTCTCAACAGTGTATGTCTCTAGACAAGCTCCGTAATGGAATAGGCTCATTAAGAACGCAAACATGTTGCATCCATCTGCTGTGGCCAGATCGATGAGGTTGCATCAGTTGCACCTTTACAGAATTATGTATGCGTATGTGTATATAATATATATATACAGTAAAGTAATATGTAAATATGTGCATGTACCACGGAGACTAATGCAAGGCTGAAGTCCAAAAGCCTGTCACTCGGCAGTCAAACTTGCGGAAACAATCACTGTGAAATGATCAGGAACACATCTGAAATCACCGACATAGTAGCCCCCAATCAAATCCTGGCCACATGGTGGATGCTACAGTCTTGCGTAGACTACCCTGCAGGAGGCACCAGCGGCCACCCGGCCCACTTCGAAAGCTCTTTCCGCTGCAGTTCCGCAGGCGCAAAAGAGTTGTGGCCCGTTTGGCCATGGGTGATGGGGATCTCGTGGTGGGAAGCCGAGGATCCCGGTGCATTAACGGAAAATACAAGACCGGGCAGAGGCGTCATTGAGACCAGGCCTCAAAATGACACAACCTCTGAGAAAAGCCAAGATGTGCTCAGCATCAGACCTGCTCTTCTCTTCGGCGTCTTTCATCCTCAATGGTGCAAGGTTGGCCGATTCAAAGCTGGCAACTATAACAAATGCTCAGGGCCCGGGCCCTCTCCAGTAGAGTGCGGCCTTCCTTTTAAGGCAAAGAGAAGCTCTGATGTTGGGCTGATGGGAAGTATAGAGGGGTTACGGTTGTCCTAATTCCTGCTGAACCACAGTGGACCATCCAGTAAGGGGATGGTCTAACACAAATCTCATCTGGTCCCCAGGTAAAACACTGATTAAGAGAAGCATCTACTCAGGATGTTGACCTGCAATCTCGTTGGACAAACCCTGGTATTAGGGCTGAATGAATTCTGCAGTCCTGGCCTCTGAATCAGGTGTTGCTAAAGAAAGCGTGCTTGCAAGAGAGGCTTGCACAAACAGAAGTATGGAGCTTGCTTGCAATTGAAGCTGTACTAATGATCGAGTCTGGGTCCAGTGATCTTCCAAGTGCCTTCGATCTTTGCAAAAAAATAAAAGAAACGCCTCCGCTCCAATAAAGTAGAAGTCAAAAGTCTCATCCTTAGCGAGCACTTCGAAACGGCGCCAGGCGGGCCGGTAGGGGTGCTAGTGACATGACTGTGCAGCCTTTGTGCACCAGGATCCCGGCTTGATCAATAGTTTCGAAGTGGGATGGGCGTATCATGCCTGCAAATCACAAGTCATCTCTCAGATGCACAATGTAGAAAGCTGGAGAAAAAGCAGAAGTGGCCTCTTTTCAAGCTGAAGAGGAGAGCCTTGTGGTTCGATTGCTAATCGAAACTCTAGACGTTGTGTATGCTTCAATTGCTGCATTAACTGGGGCCATGCATCATCACTCGGACTGCTGGGTTTTACCTGCAAAGCTTGATGTGCAGATTGCAATGTAGAAAAAGAAAGAAACGGAGATCCGTCCATGGAACCCTGCCATGCTCTTCTTCAAGTCCATCACAGTTGTACCTCAAGAGCAACCCCTTTGAAACAAAAGTGGGGTCCCGTTCTTTCCTTTCAGAACTTCGCTAGAGACCATCAGAATGCATGGATCAAGCAAAGCAATGACAATAATTCAGCCTTTGGGAATTTTGAAGATGTGACTCCACTTTTCTTCTTTATGTCTGAAGACCTTGGAGTTCCAGTTGAACAGCTGCTGCTTCTTTTCATGCGCATCACTAGTCCCTCACTCTCTGCCCAAGGGCATGACCACACAGACTGACACGTGTTCACCCTGAGCCTTGCAGGACATCGTGTGACTTGCAACGCCCTCCTTGAGCCACCAACCACCCACGCAGAAACCACTTAGACTCACTAGACCTGCCTCACTCTCCTTGATTTCTTCCACCTTCGTCTCTGGAGCCTCGCACAAACCGCACGGCAGCAGGTCCCTGGAGTCTCCCTCGTTCGATTCCACCGGGCTTCGGGCCACTGGTGGCGGTGGAGCAACTGACAGTCATGTTCCGCAAGGCTTCGACTCTAAACAGCGTGGTTAGCAGCTTCTTGTTCCTAGTAGCGATGCCAGGAGCCCCTAGTAGCGTCCTTGCTCCTAGTAGTAAGGCCAGGAGCCCCTAGTAGCTTCTTGTTCCTACTTTGGAATGGAATGGATCTGCAACTGGTGATCTGTTGCAGAAACTTGGAGTCCCTGCTTTTCGCCAAGTATTCCTCCTCACTTAGAGTGCGCCTAGCACCATCAGTAAGCTTGACCCACAGTGCGCATGTGCACTTCCAAAAGCACTATATCTTGAAGTCTTTGGCCTTCCCATCATTCTTTCGTTGGTGTTGTACCTCACTAAAAGAGCCACATGCCAAGTGTGCCAGCTTCTCTCCAAATGATTCGTTGTCTGCGCTTGCCAGGCACCCGACTGATGCCATTTCGTCGCACAGTGCTCTCGGTACGCCTCAGAGCTTCACATCGCGGCGACCGTCTGAGACGCGCCTCGCGCGCCTCCCGGTCTGGGCTCTCGTAGTCCGGGCACGCCATACATTTGATGGACCTCGTAGTCCGGTGTACTCAGTCTGGAGGAATGAAAAGACTCTAGACTCTATACATCTCTATACCGTATATGCCAAACGGTTCAGTCTAAAAATATGTTTGGTGAGCGCCAAGCAGGCCAAGCACAGCTCTCTCAGATCTTTGACCCTTTTTGTTGCCGCATCAAATCTCCACAAATCCACGTAGTGCCGCCTTTGAGCTGCTGCAGGACCCATCCTTTCCTTGGTCCACTTAGGTCTTGGAGAGACTAAGCGAACAGTTTTGAGACAACTTGAACCTAATTTGTGCAAGTCACTCAAAGTCATTGAACTCCACCTGCAAACGGGCAGGAACACCTCGTTTTTGAGCAAACACACCCAAATACAAACTCCTGGTCATTCTTCCTTCAACCACAATGTTCCATCAGTGTGTCATTCTTTCTCAAAAAGAATCAGGAATTCAGCGAATAGCCTGGCTCGCTGCTCCTGAGAAAGTAAACAGTATATCTTTGCTCTTCTCAAGCCCATCCACAAACACAAACTGGTAAATCACTAAGAAAGGGTGAAAAACTAGCAACTGACAAAGACATTTGGAAGCCGGCAGCCAAAACTGCTGCACTTGCCACTACATGGACCGGTGTATGGCAGGGTGTGGACTTCTTGACAAGTTCATAAGCAGGTGACTCATCCCTTGGTCCTCATTTTTCTGCGATACTTGCACAGTGCGCAGAAGTGGGTCTAGCAGAAGCCTGCAAAGATCCTGCCAACCAAATCGGCATATGTTGCGTGAGGAGACCCAATCAGCCCACTGGGCGAATCTACTTCTCCAACGCCACTGGGTCTGTGTTTCCGAGGCGCTGAGTGGTCTCAGTGCTCTCAGACACCCCGCCAGCACATGCCTGCTTTTTTGCAGATGCTGTGTTGCTCGAATGTTGGTACTGCACCAGCATCCGGGTCTTCATGCACGGTGTCCTCCATGACATCAGCTCGGAGCTGTGTAGCCAGTGGATCCTTGGGGAAAACCACCAAACCATCTGGGCAAAGAAAGTCATGTTTCACTCTTTGGGTTTCCGCATCCAAACAAGACAACCTTGTTGATGTGGAAACTTTCATCCGCTTCCCTTCCAGGTCATCAAGACAGCCTTTGATAACCCATCAACCGATTTTGATCTCGGCGCCGCGCCCTCTGATCGATGCCCATTGCTGGTCCAGGGTTGAGCTCTATGAGCCACGGCCGCAAGTCCTGCAACTGGAAATTCACGTTTGTGTCACCAGTCCCTTTGGAGGCTTGGAACCGAATTCACATGATTATATACTTGAGTGGAGCTCACAGAAGCTTGAGATTCCAAGCCTGATCCACGATGATGTCAACCTGAAGACATGCCAACTGCGAGCAAAAGCACGGAAACAAAAAAAAAAGAATAAACAACTGGGCCACTAACCCCAAACAGGTTGTAGAGCAAAGCACCTGCTTTGCGCCCCCACCGGAGCCATGAATAAATGTCCTGAAAGGCTGCTGCAAAAAAGTCCGATCCTGTTGCGCTAGATGGAGGAGGAGACTCGTTATGCCTTAAATAGTGTCTTGTCGACGGGCGGTGCAAGATCTCTGCCCTCAGCAGTGTCCTAACTCCTTAAGAGTATCTCTCAAGTGACAAACAGGCTTCGGAGGTATCCACATCCTGAAACCGATCTTGAATTCGATGGCAAACAAGGTCAAGCATGGTGTCATCACGTAGTGTGAAAGGCAGTCTTCCTGACAGAGAATCGCAAACGTACTTTGATTGCAAGTTGACTGGTTTCCTTGAATATGCATCTTGCATACGAGAAACCATTTCCAACTGCAGATGGTCCCAGGATCGCCGTCATCATCTTGGATATTTTTGGCCACACCTCTCAGCATGTCCATGCAAATGTCGTGTTTATGAGCTGCAGCGATGTTCTGTGCTGTAGAGCCAGCGGCCCAATTCCTACAGGCCCTGTGGAGAGTGGCAATCCCAACACCACTTTGTCGGCCTTCTCATAGTGTGGCCACTCAGTACCTCTCCCAGAGATCACACCATCGTACCTGAAATTCGAAAACTTGTTTATGGTTTAGCTTTGGTCGCTTTGGTCTCGATGTCCGAAACACAAAAATTAAAGCAACCTGCTGATCATCTGCATCAAAGAGGCTTCACGCATGACACCACGTGTCGAAGCGGGTCGGCATCTGAAGGATCGTAGGGCTGCGGGTGGCCCTTGAGCAGCAGCTCACGGTGCATGAAGCACCGGCCACCCGGCAAGGTGATTACCTTAGTGCCGTGCTTGTCGAAGTCATGACAAATGCATTGTACAAATTGTAAAAAATACTATTCTCCACAGTGGGATTGAATTCGTGACAATGGCTCAACCCTCTATGTCCAATTCCTATCTCAACCCAGTAATTTGGACCATGGAACGTACGCTCGTACCATCATCTTCCGGCCATCCATCAACATTGGTCGAGGGACTTCTGCCTGCCAGATCTCGCAGCTTTTCAGATCAACCAGAGTCCACTTGAACGATGGACCATCTTCCCCACGAGTTGCGTACTATATATATATATTCCATGTTTGTTGAACAGAAAGTTATTTATAGTTATTCGGACCCCTTTTAGGATTCAGGACTGTCTGGAAGGCCGTTCTGTCTCTATCTATAATGTGTCCCGGAAGTGTCAAAAATCCTGGTTTGACTTTACACTTATGACGCTGCAGTATCCGTTTTCGCCTGAGCAACATAGAGCACCCTCTGGCTTCTAGACATCTTGTCCCAATGCGCCAGCAAGTTCCGCACACCTGCCATGGGGAGAGTGACGGCGAACTCCCGGACCGGTTCGCTTTACTTTGGCCCATCTGCAGCAACCCATGCTCTCCAAGGCACCTTTGAAACACGACACGCCCTCATTGCGATCCATCGTCGAGTGCTTTAGAAACCAAAGTCCTTCCGCCCGTGCATCTGAAACAATCCCTTGCACAAATCCGACGAATTTCACCTTAGATCATTCCACGGTCCTCACCCAAGAGCAACTGCCATGCATTCATGCATACCATTCGTCTGCAAAAGACAAGCTTTCCTTAAAGCGTCGAAGCACCCGAGGCTCCAAGGCTTTCCGCAAAGCCAAAGGGCTCAGGAAGGTCATGGGTGCCAAGGTGTCCAGCTTGATGTCTTTCAAATGCTTCGCGAGTGCTCGCTTCCCTCCCAGACAGCCTGCCGGCACTCGGTTGTGCCTTTCTATGAGCGCTCGAGGTTGCTTCTTTCCAGCAGCCTGGAAAGGGAGAATGCCAAAGAAGATACAAACTCAATACTTTCCGGTCACCGCAAAAATCTTAGAACGCTTTAAAGAACCCAAGCCTCTGCTGGTATGAGAAAGGACATCAAGGCAATCCTGTCTGCTTCAGGTGACAAACCCCTTGCAGCGAATGATTGCTTCAGACCACTTTGAAAATTTGTGGCATAGGTTGGGCCAATCTCCATGATGTCGACAGCAGATGGCAAGCATCTCCAGGGATATGCCAGTTTCAAAGCTTTGTCTGTCTGCCTCTTTCGCAGTGCCAAGTATTGCGAAACTTGGAGCTGCGTTGCAAAAAGAACTAGCACGATGGTGACCAAGATTGCAAAGAGTTCTCCAATCCAGACCATGTTTGGGCTTGGATTCACAGCATGACCTGAGCCATCGAGTAACCCTTGTCTACCCAATTCTAAGTTTAACATCTGTCTTCTCAACTTCACGCTAGGTGCCCCGCGGAACAAAGGCTTGCTCACAGTTGGCCCCTCTTGCAAGAAGGCACCGTGCGTGCCGTGTGGATGATCTTTTTCAAGTCGAAGGATGTCGTTGAAGTTCGGAGCCCATACGCCTCCTGTGCCTGCCTTGGATTCTAACATCAAACCCTCTGTGCGTGTATTCTCGTATTGTCCGGTTTGAGCACTTGACAAACTCAAAAACGCAGATGGCCCTTGGCATCCTTTTGAGGATTGATGAATGGAAAATGAAACGCCAACTGCTAACTCTATGATTTGTCTCTTTGCTGCGGTACCGTGGGATTGGGCTCAATCAAACTATTGAAGAAAAGGTCCACTGGTTGGTACATCTACAATTCACCCATCAGTGGGGCTGAAGGTGAAAGAGCAAGACTGCGTACAGTGTACCCCAAGATCTCCACAGAAAATACCACACCCACTCAGGGGTACGATGTTCACGTACCCTGAGTTTCTACCTCAGCATGTTAAGCTCAGATGCTTCATCATTCAAATGCGTTTCATGCACATTCCTGCTGTTGATGGTCGTAGCAACCTCGGAACACATCTGCTCTGAAAACGAATCCATCACCACTGCATGGCGATCAGAGCATCTGAGGTCATCACAGCATATCGGGCCAAAAGGACGGCTTTCCAGTACATCATCTGTTTCTGTGCGCATTCAGGGGCGGAGCTCACAACTGTCGGTCTGATTCAGTTTTAATGTAGTGTAATTGTGCAAACTACTAAAGGTATGAAGCAAATGTTATTTTCGCAATTGACGCTCCACCCCAAATATGTAACCTCGACTTAGGTTGAGCCAGTATGGCCTCGTGGACACCCACTGCAACACAAGAAAAGCAAATACACCAACTGTCACATACTTCCTTTCGCGGTTTCTCACCTCTTTCTCACTGAGCTCATAGCCCCGACGCCATGTTGGATCAGCAGCGGACAGTTCGGGTTGCGACCCCAACAGTTGCCACTTTCAAAGTTAAAAGAAAAATGAATGCGCTACCTCACGTCCTACGTTCTGCCACCGGCTTTTGGCATCGCTGAGCCAAAGATCCACAGAAGACCAAATCTTAGTGTTCACCAAATCAAATTCTCAGAAAACCGGTTAAGTTGATATGGTTTGTAAGTGCGTATCAGCATGTGAGGAAACAAGTATTGAATAGTCCGACGTTTCATTGTCCTCGTGCCAACCGAAACAAGGATTCGAAAGGACGAAACACCATCGTGGCATCCGGAAATAAAAACAGAAACTCGGCTGTCGGAAAAAAGGATCCCTTCTTGCCCGACTCAGGCTCTGTTCCTCTGGAACCACAACATCAAAGCCAGAAACCCTGGCAATTGTGCTGAGCAGCCCGGATCTTCAGCCACGATGGCTGTACAAACACCCATCAATGTCCATGCAACACAAAATCTTGTGCAAAGCCTTTGTCTCTCTTCTTCGCTCTTAAAAAGGGAGTCCGTTCAAATCAAACGTTTGTGGAATGTGCATCTCAGTTGTTCATTCCAAGTGTTATCTTCAGCCCCTCAAATTTGCGAAAATGTATGCAATCTACCAGCACTATCCCACCTAATTAAACACGACGAGCATGCCACAACTGTTCTCGAGAATTGTCTGTATGCCTGCGCTGCCCTTGCAAAAGGATGCGGCCAGCAGCTGCAAAACTGAGACTTCCTGAGACGAAGTGAAACAATAGAAGACCAGTCATGAAAGAGACAAGCCACAACATAAAAGAAAACGCACAAACAAAACATAAACAACCCAAAACAACCAAACAACAAACCGAAAAACATTTCCAACATCACCCCAGGCTGATAAACAGAAGGAAAAAAAATGTGAAAGGCAAGAACAGGCGCCAATCCGAGTTAAGCATTGCCAAACAATGCCAGGCAATGCCTTTGTGATGCCTAAAGCAAACCCAATCTTCCAACAAACCCTAAAGAAGTCTAGCTTTGAAGCAAGCCCAACCAAACCCCAACCAAGCCCAAACAAACCCTAAAGAAACCAAACCCCACACCAAGCCACACAAACTTGTGACAAAATTCCAAAGAAATCAAGCCCTGAAGCAAGCGCAAACAAAGACCAAAAAAATCAAGCCCTGGGCCAAGCCTAAACAAACCTGATGGAGGGAAACCGGAAACCAGAACCAAACTGTCCAAACCCCAAAAAAACCACGCCCTAAACCAAGCGCCCTTGTGGTCCAAGGTGAGACAATTGAAAGTCCGCAAGAAATCCAGCCCTAAAGCAAACCGAAACCAAACCCAAACAAACCCAAAGAAATCAAACCCTGAACCAACCCCAGCCCCAGACTGAATGTTTCCTTTCATTGCGAATTAAGGTCCGCCCAGCTCTTGTCGCTGAAAAAAACAGAGGAACAAAATAGAAACAGAAAAGCCAAAGAGAAACCTCAAGTGAAGCAACATTTTGGTCACATGGAATAAAAAAGAACCGGCGGAAACAACCCCTGACAAAGTCTACTTGATGACGGGAGAGCCTGCTTTCATGCCAAGGTTTGAGCATTCGAACAGTAGATGTTGGGTCACAGTTTTAATCATTTCTTAGAAGATTTTTGACTTTTTTTTTGCACGGGTGGAGACGCCATGTGTGCAGAGGTTGCACAGGTCAACTTATGCTAGTGAAGTGAGAGTTACTAGCCAGGTTGAGGTGCAGAAAACATCAAAAAAACAAGCAAAACAAGCAACCCAAAAAAGAAACGAAACAAACACAAACCAAACAAACACAAAACAAACAAACAAAAACCACGACCGCGAAGCAACCAGGCCGTATGTAACTCAAAAGGGGTCCTGTAGACCAAAAAGAATGAGTAGGGTGAAACCCGGGGCTGCGAATTAAGAAAAAAGGCCTCTCAGTACTGCTGGACAGTGCAAGCTCTGTTCTTCTTCGTTTGTCATCGTTTGTCATCGTACACACTTCATTTAGTGTTGCAAAGCGGCCTGGTATTAGACCGCTGTGCTGGGCATTGCACTTGGACCATGCTGAAGCAAAGCGTCCGACGTTGTGCAGTTTACTACGAGGCAGGCATTCCCACGGTGCCGAGTCAACCTTGTCCTCTGCAGAAATGAACAGGCGTGTATACGGGAAAACCACTGCGGATTGCTTCCGATTACTCCAAGCATTCGGACAACAGGATTCAGCAGCGCAGCCTGTGAAATATGAAACTCACTGTATGATGGCCGTTGTATTCTGTTGCATTCTGCAGGTAGCCACTCCTCCCCCTAAAAGTGTTTCCTCTGTACGAAGGTGAGACAGGTGAGAAGAGTTGGCTGTAACCTATCTATGGGCCTGAGTTCGCTACGAAGGTCGGTCAGAAGGGTCAGCGCACGAGCGGAGTGCAACGACGCCAGTCAAAAGGGCTTCGCTCCACCCTCAAAACTGTGACCAAACGGCCACTGCATCGAGTGGCGAACGTGGTAATTGGGCGCTTTGCAGGAGCTGCTCTGTTTGTCAGCAGGTCTGATTCTTGCCCAAGGAGATCAGTTGTTGCCCTGCCTAGCATGCCGTGGAAAAGTCCCTTCTCGTTGCACAACCCTTTCAACTGATTGCACGAATGAAGCGAGAGGCATATCAGTGGTCAGGCAGTGGAGGCAGAAGCAAACGAAGAGAGCTTGCTGACTAGGGTGCTGCATTCCCCCCCGAAGGGAGGTCTCCTTTGCACCCCTTGGCATCCAAGAAGTGCCAAAGAGGTATGTTCTGTTCCTGAAAGAAAGAGAGGCGCCAACGTGAAAACATCCTTCTGTTACATGCAAGGCCCGTGTGAAACAGGTGAAACCGTGGACCTATCCTAGCATGGTGCTTGTGCCTCTTTGTACAAAAATGGTCATGGCATGGCCGCCGCAGAGAGAACTAAGGTTCCCCCTGGCCGCCCGCCTTCTGGGAACGAGAAGCTAAGGCTCTCATTCCTGTAGGCTCACTGGATCGTAGATGGTGAGGGCGAAATGGTGACTCTGCATGGGCTTTGTTAAGCCTGGCACGCATAATCGAAGCGGCGGAGAAATGCACCCCCGCTGTTGTCAGAGCGTTGCCAGCCTAGGGTATGCCTTCTTGAAAGTCTTCTCTCCATTGGTCTTTGGCATTTGGCGGCAGGAATCGGGGCCACTTGGGCTTGTCTAGTTGCTCACATTTGTCAAATGCATTGAGCCGGGCATATGTACCTCGCCAGGTCTTGCTTTTCCCTTTTTTACGAACTGCTCGAAGCTGCGTGCAACCTGCAAAAGCACGCCGCGCAATGTAAAGCAGGGATGGTGGGATGCAGACTTCTTGCAGCGAGGTACACTTGAGAAAGGCTTCTTGCTCAATGATTCGTAAATTTCGGGGAAGGCTAAGTTGCTGCAGCTGTGAGCAGTATGCAAAGGTTGAGCCCAAAATTTCAAAGACGTCCGTTTGGGACAAGTCAACAGTTTGCAGTTGCTGGCAGCTCACACAGGCGGCCGATCCTATCCTATTAAAATCTGGCGGCAGGAAGAGCGCGACAATGCCTGCTTCCAGGAAGCATGTGAAAACACGGAAGCGTGTGCGACCCTTTTGCGAATCCCGCTCTTGAGCCAAACATAACAGTCGGTTTGACTGTATGTCTGTTCGTCCTTCTCTTCTCTGAAGAGGTCTGACTGGTCACAGTCGTCCAAAACATACTAAAAGTACAAGAAAGCATCTCCAAACACTCTCAAGCAAAGCTAGGCTATACACAGCTCATCTCAAGCACTACAGCTCTATACTTAGGGCTTCTCTAGACATGCTCCTAGCCACTTCTGGTCACATTCCACTTAGTCCTGCTAAGGTGGTCAAAGCAAACACACTCCGGGAAGGAAGATCCCTACTCAGCTCCAACCCCAAGGACAGAAAACGAAAAAGTTCCACTACAAAGAGGTACTAGGTGATCCACACACTGTACAGGCGTGCTACCCACACTTTTCACACCCCTTCTTGGGTCACCTCGTACCTTCTCCTGGTCTTCCTGTCTTCTTCTTCTCTTCAATTCGTTTTCTCTGAGCAACTAAGGTTCGAGCATCAACTAAGATCTCAACTCCTGTGGTTCAAAATGGTCTCCAGGTCGATCAAACGTCAACGAATCGAGAACAACGAGCTTCAAGCAAGTTCGAATCAAGATCAACCAATCAACCATGCTTCAACCAAGCAAGCAAAGCAACAAGGATTCAAGGTCCCTCAGACAGCAGGGCTTCAAAGAGCTGCACGGAGCCAGCTCTTCGCCTCTGCTTCTGTCATCACTGGGACCCTGAAACCATACAAGGTCTCAAGTGGTCACCTGACAGGTCAAGCAAACGAAGATTCCTGAAGACAAAAACCTGTCACATTCAACGTGCCAAAAGCTTCACACAGCATCAAACAGCAAGTAAAAAGGAAACTAGCCAACCCTTGCTAGATACAATCCCTGTGCTACTGTTCGACTTCCACTGCATGTCTCAAACTCTCAAACCCTTTCTCTTCATTTCAACTGCAACCAATCGACTCGACATCAAATGTCACATGGTCCAAAGTTCACAGCAATCAAAGGAAGCTAGAACCCCTGCTAGCTACAAACCCTTTTCTACTGTTTGCCGTGATCCCTTCGCGCAAATGCAAATGACATCTCTTAATCTCGCAGTTCTCAACCCTTGATCCCTCGTGAGCACGCTTCCACTGACCTCCAGGCCGGTTCCCCCTGGTCAACCTGGCATAGTCAGACATTTCTGTTGGATAAAACCCTGTGCAATCTAGCAAGGTAGTCTCACATCAACTTAACAAGAATCTTCTCCTACTCAAACATCAAAGTTGACAAGACTTCAAATCCCTTCAAAACTGCGTCTCACAAGATCAAATTGAACAACTGCAAATCGAATGGCAAAACCCTCTGAACAATTCCTTTTTCCACCGATGTGGGCTGGCCGCTGTCAACAAAAAAATGGCCTGGTGCAAACTTTCTAGGAACTTACTTCCCCGAAAGCCGCGGCATCCTGACCTCCAAGGTCAAACATCAGCCATTTCAAAGTCATGGCAGATCAGATATCGCCTTGGCCAATTTCAGCCCAGCTCCATTGGCCGTCGGCCAGCCTCACCCTCTTGTACCCCGGTGCTGATGGGACAGCCGGAGCACTGGTTGCTCCTGGTGCGGGCGTCTGAGGAGTACCAAAGATTCCAGCCCCAAATGTCGGTGTTGCGAACGCAGGACTTGGCGGAAAGGCTGATGGAGTTGGTGGGTTTAATGACCCTGGCATCAGTTTCGGTTGCACTGCACTTTGAGGTGCAGTCATCCCTACTGGCACACCCGGAGCTGGAGCATTTCCACTTGTCGGTGCCATAGGTGGCGGTGGCAATTTCGGTGCAGCCGCCTTTGGATCATCTGGCTTCTTGGACTGCAATTCAACCAGCTTCTGCAGGTGTCCACCTATGGCTTTCAAGTGAACCTCAAGGCCATCAATGCCTTCTGATGAGGCCTCGGACGCGCGGGCGCCCCGCGAGAGGTGTTGCTCGGATTGTTGGATCAGCTTGGCCATGGACAGAACGATGTCCTTCATCGACTGGTTGACCGTTTTGCCGCTGCCGGCGAGCTGCCATAGCAAGTTTTCTAAAGTCCGATGGGTCTGCTTCTGTTGGGCTTTTGAATCGTCCAATGCAACCCTCGATGCACTCTGCAATCCAGTGATACTCACAGAGAGCTCGTGGACTTTCTCTGCCAGCACATTGAATTGCTTCTTTGAGCTGGCCTCATGTTCCTGAAGCTGTGTCATGAACTCTGACATGTGAGCATATAGGTCACCCAGCTTGGAGAACCTGCTGATGCTCCACCTCAGAAGGTCGTGCAAGTAATCCGCCGAGGCAAGGGCGGTGCCTCTTGCCGAGTCTGGCAAGGAGCCCATCGGAGCTAGATCGCCCTCCGGCTCCACGAGGCTTTGAAAATATACAAAGGCCCAAAAACTGGCCCCCACTCTCAGCTGTTGTTGCCGGATCACCATCGAATGTCTTCGGATGTTCAGCTCACGGAAGCTCATACCGGATCGTGGTCCGCTTTCCACAGGAAGAAGCGTCTCATCCAGCACCGTCCCCGGAGCATCACGGTGAATACTGATCACCTTATCCATCTCCGATTGGAGACTATAGACAGCTTCCTGAGCGGCCGAAGCCGCTCGGTGCCACCTCTCGGCTTCACCTTTTGACACCTCGAACCCGGTGTTCGACACTAAGTCGTCCGCCGGCTCTGCTGAGCCCATGTCCAGGGCCAGCAAGGTGTCAAGCGGCAGTTCGACAAGATCGGCATCAACCACCAAAGGCCCAGTCACGGTATGGCCCACCATGTTTGGATCCACTCCGCTCGCGACTGCCGACGGGGTTGCCGGAGGACCCATAGGTCCCGAGGCTTTCGGGGATGGTACGGCAGTTTCAGCCACCTCAACTGCAACCGCAGGCACCTCACCCTCCACAATCTCGATCTCGGGACGTTCAACACTGGCCATGATGCTCACAAGATACGAGGTTCGCAAGTCAAATCACACAGCTACGCTGACAGGCTGTTGAATTGAGCATCGAACCATCGAAGCCAAGCATACCCTTGCTCTGCCACACAGTACACAGCACAAGAAACCAAACAGTTCAACACAAACCAAAGAAGAAGAGATGTTCTAGAACCCTCGAAGACGCTACAACCCTGAAAAATGAATGTTTCACCCTTTTGGACAACTGCTTCCAGAAACCCTGCAGCAACTGAAGTCTCAAACTGTCTTCTCTGGCGTCTCAACCCTGCAACCCTGGCATCCTCACACGAAAACTGGACATGTCTGACATTCAAACCCCTGATCTAGCCACTCTTGGTTAGCTCCTCCTTATTGCAGCTCACATCAACGGTTTCCAATGTCCTCAAACACAAACAAAACCCTTTCGCCTGGTGCAAGGCCACCAGTAGACTTCCTTCTGCTGCCTTCTTAAGCAAAAATGGCCGCGGGCGTTCATCACTCAGTTCCACTGTCTCAAGACACAGAGAACAGTCCCAAACAAGGAAAAGGTGTCGCAACAAGAAGTCTCTACAGTTCAATCGTCTCAATTTCCTTAGGAAAGAGGTAGCTATCCGGACATTCGGTGAAGCAAACAGAATTCCTCAGTGAATGCTCATCCAGATTCCAAGAAACGTGCACAACGCAAATTTAGCAAAACTCAAAACCCTGCACCGCAGAACAGAAGGCTCCTAAATCAACAAGAACCAGTCATCCTACACCTCCGAACCTAGTCGGACCTCAACGACTGCTCTCGGACAAGTCCTTCCACTAAAGTTCTGTCAACTCAGCAAGAGGTTCCAAATCTACACGCTGCACACGAAAGACAACCGAAACTTTTCCGAACTCATCCGGACGGATCCGAACACAGACGGACAACAACGAAAACGTACAAAACAGATTCAGAAACTCTCCAATGTCAATTTTCTGCTGGAAAACTGTTCCGGAAAAAGCATTTTCGACAAAGTTCAACTTTCAACAGGCGCAATGCCCAAATCTTCCGTCACCTTTCCGAGCACCAACGGACGAAAAATGCAAGAAACACGCACGATGAGCATACTCCCCTTCTCGAACTGAACGTTCATCGGTCGGAAGTTCGTCGTCATCGTCGTCTCGAGACAAGCCCCTCAACAATGCTGCCTTTCCTCATCCAAACCAGATACAAGTCCTACAGCATTGCAAAGGTTCAGCCACATCTCGATGAGCTTGCAACTTTTCGTAAGACCGTCGGACGGGTTGGAAACACCTTCCCAGTGTTCCAAGGTCAAGCGACGTCGTCGATGGAGGTACTTCACATAATGTGCTCGCAGTTCCATGTGCTTCACACGTCGAAGTAAACCCTCCATGGTAGAAATGGAAATAGCCGCTTTCCCATCGTTGTATAAATGCAACTTCATGCTTCCTGTGGTCTTGGCTGGCATGCCTATCTCATCAAGAGGGATTCCGTCACGGGCGGTCTCGATCAACATCCCCAGAGCTACAAGTTCTTTGCTAGCCTCCGTGATGGCGATCGCTTCTGCTTCTGCAGACGACAACGCGGGGACCTCCTGTCTCCAACTGAAACACTTCAAACAGCATCCACGCCAAGAAATCACAGCACCAGACACGCTGGTCACATTCCATGAAGCATCACAAAAACCTACAACGACCCCTTCTTCAGTCAACACGGGTGGTGAACTGGCAGGCATCTGCTGCACAAAATGCAAATGACCCTTCAACCAACGAAGAAAGCTACGAAGACAAACCTCCGCGGGGACATTCGGCTTCGACTGAAACCTACTCAAAAACCCAACAGGAAAAGCAAGGTCTGCCCTGGAGAGTGCTGCCCATGCGAGTTGTCCCAAGACCCTACGGTAGCGCTGTGCTTCCGTGGCGGACAGTTCGGACGTCCCGAACTTTTTCTCTGCATCTTTAAGCAGCTCCTCCAGTTTGGGCATAGCCGAACCAGTGGATTCTTTGAGCTTCTCTTCCCAAGACACGAAGATTCCCTCCATGTAGCTGCGAGACACTCCAAAATACAGACACTCCTCGGCATCTTGGAGCCTGTAGATGGTGCGGCCTAAGAATTCAAGGAGTCCTTTCTTCCCAGACGGAATACTTCCCGTGCGTTTGATCTTCCAGATCTTTTGAAGAGCACGCAAGAAGTTCTCACCTCCTTCAACGTCGTTGCTGGCTATAAGCAAGTCGTCAACGTAAACAAGAACCAACAAAAACTGGGTGTCGGTCTTCACTCTGAACAACGTTGATTCAAAGGTCTCGTCTCCGCCCAAGTCACGGATCGTCCTCTGAAGCTCTAAGAACCACAACAATGGAGCACGTCTCAAGCCATTCATGGCCTTTTTCAGCCACAAGATGACTCGTTGGCCCTTCACAGTGATGTTCGCAGGAAGCAAAACCAAATCACACGCATCGGCTTCAACAGGTGCATACATGAACGCTGTCGACACGTCAGCTGTAAGAAGGCTCATGCTTTCAACCACTGAGAAGGCAAGGACCACTCGCAGTGAATCTAAACTACTTGTTGGGGCATAGATGCCAGATCGAAAAGCGCTTTCCGCACCAGAGGCATAGTCGCGAACGACCAACCGGGCACGACAGAGGATCGCAGTCTTCTGGGTAAAAACCCACCTCGCCGTGAGGATTTGCACTTCATGCTCAACTGCGATGGTGCGACCCTTCTTCTCAGGATAGGTGGCACCAACTTCCAATGTCTCCAGTTGCACCATTTCTGTGCGAATGCCTTCGACAACCTGGTCATGCGCTATGGGGTGCCCTGTCAATTCATCACACACACCCTCAGCGATCTGTACATCGATTTGGTTTCCCCCAAACTGGACAGAGATGGAAGAACCTTGACCTTCTGCCTCGACTTCACCCACAACCTCATCACACCTGGAGGTACCTGCCAAGAACTCATTCATTGCCTCGTTCTGGGCATGCTGGATGACTCGATCCAAGATCATGTCAAGGTCCATAGGTTCTCCACCCCCTTCTGGAGCTAAGCTCCCATCTGGCAAAGGAATTTCGACCTCCATGTCTCCATCTCCTTCTTCACCTGCAACCTCCCCACCTGCACCTGCACCACCTGAGTCCTCAAGTGGCCTCTTCACTGACCTCTCCGGATCATGAACTGGTGGCGGAGGAAGAGCTTGTTCGCCACTTCTGGGATCAACATAAGCACCCGCAAGCAGAGGAAACAAGACGTTCACGTCATACCAGGGTGATTGGTCCCTAACTCTGAAAGTGTGACCCTTGATCACTTCCCTCACTCCAGTGGAGTCAACAGAAACAGGGTAAACCAAACAACCACCACCGGTGCTGTACCTGGCCCCCAGATAAGCACCAAGCACCATCCTCTGGCCTTGCCACTTCTGTGCAT
Organism: Durusdinium trenchii; assembly: GCA_963970005.1. NCBI lineage: Eukaryota > Dinophyceae > Suessiales > Symbiodiniaceae > Durusdinium > Durusdinium trenchii. Next base: position 5,940 of record CAXAMN010000001.1, on the reverse strand, counting down.
GAACTGGCTTCACAAAACCCATGATCCCAAAAGGAAACGTTCGTGGTATCTGACCTCCCCTCTTCTCTCTCAGAGATTCCAAAGGAGTGCCACCCCACCTGCGCTCACAAAAACCATTGAAGGTCCTATAAGTGTACCCAACCAGATACCCCATCAGAGGTGATTCCAAAGCCAACCTCATGCCTAAATGAGCTTCCAAAGCCAACCAATTGGTGAACAAACCTTCTTTCGTGATCCCCACAGCACGTTCTACACCCTTGGCCTGTGGACGATTCTCTGAAATGTTCCTCCAATGGAAGCCTCGACAGTTGGACTCTCTCAGAGACCTCTGCATCAGGTTCAGCAAGTAGGCTTCATTGTCAGTGGCCACTTCCAAAGACAAACCTCCAACACCGATCTCATTTAAAACAGAGACAGTAAACTTCACGTCCTTCTCCCGGTCACCACCTAAAACCACCATACCAATCACGCCAGTCTGAATCATGAGCAGAACCAACACCTTCCAGTGCCTTCCACCTACAAACATGATGTCAGCTGCAAGATCACATGCGCTTGACTCCTGGTCCTTTCGTCTCCGTGCGGGCGTCCGACCTCTTGCCTGAACACACGCATCACACCCTCGATCATACGGCCAATGTCCTCGACACTCATGCTCATACAACAAACTGCCTTCCAGCTCGGGTGATGGATCCTCCAAATCCGACGAATGTGGACCTTCAGGGTCATAATGGGGCAACTCCCCAGGTGGTTCGTCAACCTCGGAACCTGCCTCAACCATCGGACCTTCGGCCTCCGCCTCCGGACCAACCTGATCGGGAATGGAAGGAGTGTACTCCTCCATGTCATCACTCTCAACATCAACGGTTTTCGGTAACCCACGAAACATCCGGACCCGCTCGGACACCTCCGAACCTCCCGGAAACCCTTCCTGGTGCCTCCAGAACGCAAGCAAAGAAGCAAAATCCGTCTCAGATCTCCCAAAAACCTCCGAAAAAGCCTCCGGATCCTCGTCCGGACCTTCGGAAAAGAAGTCAAAATCCAAAAACTTGCTTTCACAGCTCACAAAAGAAGAGTTCGACTCAACCTCCCAGGTGTCAAACTCAGAAGTGAAAGAGGCAAAATCTCCCTGATCATCCTCATTCCCCTTCTCCAGCGTATCGGGCTCATCATCAAAAGACAAAGTTGGAAAAGACACAGGCTCAGCACCACAAAAACGAAACATACGACAAACATACGAAAACGACTGCAAAGAACCAGGCTGAGTGCTCCTCACTTCTCGACCCTTAGTTCTGGACTTCCCTGCCTTAGAAACTGGTCGTGCCTGTTCAGTCACTGCATCGTTTTGCGTTTCACTCTCGTTTCTGTCGTTTCTGTACTGTGTATGTGGTGTGACCGTACTCTCAGTGCTTCGCGCTTCAGGTGTCTGGGTCTCTCTGATCTCTTCTTCTGGGTTCGATGGGGGACCTTTCACCTCATCAACCTCCATTGGAGCAGGACCTTTGGTCGCTTTGCCTCCGCGTCTGGCCGGACTAGGCTTTGGAATCAGATCAACCTTCAACCACCAAGCACGCTCACAGATCCTCAGTGGAAAAGTGGTCCCCTGACCATTTTCCAAGGTGCTTTCGCGGGCTCCTCCTAACCTGGTCCACCAACCAGTCTCAGACAGAGCATAACAGCTAATGACATTCAGCTTGATCCGCGCCACCACTACTCGCTGCATGACTACAGGGACTTTACCTACCTTGAACTCTAGGTCTACCATCCCTGCAGTGGGAAGAATATGATCCCCTGCACCTCTCAGGATTGGAGCTGAGCCTTGGTACCAATGCTTCACCTTGTAAAGCTTCAACCATTCCTCAGCAACAATGTGGCAAGTGGCACCTGAGTCTACAAGCCAGTGGGTCTTGAGATCCTTTCCCAAGCCCTGAGTACTCAACAAGTACTCAAGAGGATGAGTGACGCTGTGCACTACAGGCTCGCTTGTGGAGGCTCCTACCCCTTCAGTACTCTCAGTACTCCTCGCAAGAACCATCATTGCGACTTCGTCTTGGTCTTCATCGACCTCGGGGTCTTCACCTTCCTCTTCAGCTTCCCACTCTTCACCGTCCTCTAGTTCTCGAAGCTTGTTTCTCTTTCCCTTGCCCTTGCCCTTGCTCTTTCCTTTTCCTTTTCCCTTGCCTTTGGTTGGAAAAGGCTCCTTCCCAGGGTCTGCTCCATCCTTTTTGGATGGTCGCTTGTCAGGATGCTTCTCCCAACAATCTGAGGCCACATGGCCGCTCTTCCCGCAGTGTTTGCAGCGCTTGGGTTTGGGGCACTCTGATTGCATATGGCCAGGGTCTCCGCAGTTGAAACAACCCTTGCTTCGAATAGGAGAACCCTGAACAGCATGTGCCCTTTCCATAGTTCCAGTGGCACGACTGCGAATGTAATACTCAGTCACTGCTCGCCAAAGCTGCTGGACAGTCCCTGCGCCGCTGATGAGTTGGACATGTTCTGACACCTTTTCAGGCAAATTCCTCAAATGCAGCAAAAACTGATCCCCCTCATTGATCCTCAAATCAACCAATGCTCTGGCCATCACACTTGCCTCAAGCATACTGTGAAATGATTCGATCTCGGTCTGGATCTCTCGAAGCACATCAATCAAACCATCAATCGAAGGTTTCTTGACAGTGAACTTCAAAACAAGCACTCTGTAGTAAAGTGCCTCCTGCCTACTGTAAATGGAAAACTCACGTCGAATCAGCCTGAAAAGTTCATACCCATTCGCATCAGCTGCCCCACGGGCCATGATCTGATTTCGAATCATGTGTTCAATCTTTGGGTATCCAGTGAATGCTTGCTGGATCAGATGGAACAATCTCCTTGCTCTGAGCTCCTGATCAGCTCCTTGCAAAACAATGGGTTGTTCCATGCGCAATGCCTCTCTCAATTCTGGTCCATATCGGTCGTGAATGAGACACAACCAACCTCCCAGCTTCTCTGCCCAATCTCTGAACCCTGAAAGTTCCCTAGACCTGCTCACCCACTGCTTGTAAGATGGCATGGGCATTCCAGGAATCCACTTGGTGTCCATGGTGAGTCGTTCACGGTCTTGAACACCAACTTGTGGTTGTTGTTGCTGGGCTTGTTGCTGAGGTTGCTGTTGTTGCTGTCGTCTCAAAACCTCCATCATTGCTTGTCCCAATTGCAGTTGTTGATTCATCAAACCAGTCAACAAAGGATCAACTGGGGGAGGAGACCTTGAAGGTCCAGAAAAAGGCAAACCATCTGCTCCTACTGTCGGCAAATTCTGATCCCATCCAGGTGGCAAACCAAAAGAAACACCATGTCCACTATCGTTCTGTCCAGAAAAACCTTGTCCCGGCACAAAACTCGGCTGCTGAGATTGCTGCCCACCTTCTTGTTGAACAGGCGCTCCCAACTGATCCTGACCTCCTGTCAAGACACCTCCAGGTTGCAACCTATCACCAACATGCGAACCTGACTGTGGCAAATTCAAAGTTCTCGGCATAGCTGCTAGCTGTGTAGTAGTAGGACCATAAGTTCCCCACAAAGCATCTCGCAAAGCTTGCTGACTACCAGGCCCTGAATAGAAAGACAACCAAGGATCACTAGTCTGCAAAGGATCAATCTGTTCACCACTTCGTTGACACTCATACGAAGAAGTCGACAAAACAGGATCGGGTGCAATCAAAGGAATCCTTGTTGCTCCAACATCGCTACTCGAAACTCCAGGCTCTGCACTCGCTGGCTGAGTCCCTTCAGCTGTTGGACTCATGGGAATGACAGTGGGTCCAAAAGTCACAGGACTCATCGGAGTTGGCGACGTCTGGTCGGCGCCATGGCTCAAACAAGCTCCAGGTTTCTACAAACCTTTCCAAAAACAAAAACTCTTCTCGCAAGCGTCTGCCCCTCACCCTTGGGATCCTCGGGGCTCCGCTACCATGTGAAAACACGGAAGCGTGTGCGACCCTTTTGCGAATCCCGCTCTTGAGCCAAACATAACAGTCGGTTTGACTGTATGTCTGTTCGTCCTCCTCTTCTCTGAAGAGGTCTGACTGGTCACAGTCGTCCAAAACACACTAAAAGTGCAAGAAAGCATCTCCAAACACTCTCAAGCAAAGCTAGGCTATACACAGCTCATCTCAAGCACTACAGCTCCATACTTAGGGCTTCTCTAAACATTCTCCCAGCCACTTCTGGTCACATTCCACTCAGTCCTGCTGAGGTGGTCAAAGCAAACACACTCCGGGAAGGAAGATCCCCACTCAGCTCCAACCCCAACAACAGAAAACGAAAAAGTTCCACTACAAAGAGGTACCAGGTGATCCACACACTGCACAGGCGTGCTGCCCACACTTTTTTTTCACAAAGCAGCAGTCGGGCAAGCATCGGTTCGGATACGCAGGACCACACCCTGACATGCCTAAGTTGAGGTGACGCAGGGCCGTGCATCCTTGAAACGCTCGAGGCCGCAATTGTGCTTGGGGGGCTAGTACATTGCCAGGGCATTGAGCCGTGCCTGTTTGTGTTTGGGAGCAGCACTTCTCAAAGACCTGAGTGCCGAAATGTTTGCAGTCAGGGACTGTCACTACTCGTGGGACCTGGCATCGGCTTAAGGCGCCGTGCAGCAGGCTAACGACCGTTTCTGGCAGGTGGACTGCTGCAGCTGTCGACAACTCTTCCACGCAGCTTCCCCCACAATCCGAATGCCGTTCTCGACCAGGACATGACGGACTTCCGTGTGAAAGGAAAAACTTGTGGTGGGACTTCATCATTCCAACCACGCGGCACTCGGACAGCCTTGGCTACCTTTGAGTTGCCCTTGTGCGCTGCTTCTACGAAACATTGTTGAGCAATCACATAGTAGCAATGGTTGGCCCTCAGTTTACACTGTATGGGGTCCGCTGGACCTGGTGGGTGTCTGTTTGCACAAATTGCAATTCACACCCGAGAGTCCCATTGCATCCCAAGTGAGGGAGCTCTGCCAAAACGGCATTTTCGAAACCCCGAAGGCAGGCATGTGCATTCGGATCTACTGCTATGGGTAGCTCCTCATGCCAGTAAAATGAATGTTGGGGGCTCTGCCAACGGCCCTTCCTTGCTGCCTCGAGGGCTGGGTCCAGGCGCATCAGCTGTCATGCTCCGCTCTTGCGATTCACCAACTTGAGCCCCAAAAAATGCAGGGCAGGGATGTTTGGTTTCGAACGGCCCCGATACGGAAACAGCAGTTCCCCTTCACTCCCTTCAAATCTGCCTTTGCGCCAACAGTTCCCCGACAACCCTTCTTTCGACTGCTTGGTGATCCCAAAACAGAGCCCTGGTGGAGTAGCCGATGGACAGAAAGCCCATCGCACGCTCCTACTCAAAGCTCCCATTGGGCTACGAGCCCCACAACCTGGTACATGCCGCATGAAATGCCAGGGGTCTTTCACATGCTCCTCCGACACGGCCCAGGCTTTGGCCTTAGTGACCCAGAAGAAACTGCCAAAGTAGTAGGCCACAGGCCCTTGGGGAGTAGCTGGTTTCGCCCGGAGAAGGTCCAAGCCACGTCTTCGTTCGCTTGCTAGTTCCGTTGCCTTTTGGCTCAAGACACATCGGCTCAAAGCTCTCAGTAATAATCTGTTGAGCTAGGAGGTTCAAAGACTGCTTCTTAAAGAGAAGAAGTTGTCTCTGGGCCGGCATGCGTAGTTAGGTTAGTTGCACTTAACCTAGGTAACTCAGTAGCAGCTGACCAACTAGCTAGCACACTAGCTCGCATCACGGGCCCCTGTACCCACGTTGCAAGCCACGGGCCACAGTTCTTTCTCCGGTAGTTGTGTTTCTCAAGCTCACCGCATGAGACTAAAAGAGCCTGCTGCTGTTCAGGCTCGAAGTAGAACAGTGACCGCGCGCCTCTGCCCAGCCTGGTCCAAACAAACAGTAGCTGTTGTTGCC